>JARBWK010000007.1:109906213-110168613 GCA_030556195.1 Anolis apletophallus | reverse complement strand
TTTGCTTTTTCAGCTCTGATAGAAATCGAATTGATGTTAAACATATTTACTTATAAAAGTGTATGATTCTATTGTAGGGGGGGGACAAACTTTGAGATTGATAATGTTGTGATGCAGAGGTTGGAATCCTGTTGAGTACTTAATAAATCTTTATAAGTAGATTTGTGTCTGGAATTAGAACTGGCCAGTGCTGTAAGGTCCATATCCAGTAATGTTGCAACATAGAAGAACTGGTAAAGTAACAATTTACCTTGGGACAATGTACCCAGAGAGCACTAATACACACCCGGACCTCTCTTACCAGTGTCCCATTAAGGATCTTCACAATTCATAAATAGGGTTTCTGAGTGCCTCTGCTACATAGCCAAGTACATTTGCAGTTGCAAGCCTTGCAAATACTGGTTTATTGTCAGTAAATGTCTTATTTTATACCTGTTTTATATGCCTATGTGCCAGGAGTCTTGTGAAAAAAGTATTGGACTGGAATGGGTAATGAGTGGAAAAGTTTAAGAAGACCTGATCTAGAGACATCCAATGGGAGGCATTCTGACAAGAGGAAAGGGAACAGGAGCAAGAAAAGGACAGTCTTTGACCTCCTTGTTGTAGAGCAAATCAAGTTGTTGCAGTGCAAATCATGAATCTTTTTGCTTCAGTTTAAATTTCTCCTCAGTCTTATGCCTGGTCTAGTTGCAGAGCCATAGTATTGCCTGGGCACCTGCATTTGCAGTGCCCAAGTTACACACAAGATAGGTTCTGTAGGTTTGTTTTTAAGTTGAATTTGTATGTAAGTAACTCCATTTATCTATCTATCCACACACACACACAATAATTGGATTTTGAAAATTTTGGCTTGTTGCCAAAACAAGGATTGGTGATATAGCTTCGGTTGAGACACATTTTCCACATGGCAACTCTTTCAGGAGTGAATTTCCCTTCCTAGGGCTGTATTTCTCTCACTTGTCTCAGCTCTGTTCTTAACTATGAGTCATTTGTGAGTTAAATGTTTGTAACTCGGGGACTGCCCATAGCTCTGTTGGTATGAAAACGAATAGAAAATTGCAATTCACCAGAATATTTCGTACAAATCAAGTACATACCTCAACAACATAGAACACTTTGGTGCAGTTGTTACACAATTACAGCAGGGTTGTGGTATCTGTGACCACTGAGGTGTTAAAAGATCACTGTTCTTAATATTTCCCAGGCTTATTGGTACTGAGGGAAATAAGAGTCAGCATCTGAAAGGTCACAGCTTCCCATTTCTGGATTACAGAACTGAGAAATATCTCCAATATTAAGCAGCCCAAAAACATTTGAAGGAAAGCAGTTAGTCCTAACAAAACTTGGGTAGAGGAGTCTTCACCTGAGAAGAGGCTTTTTTGGGGGTGGGGGGAGAAACTTTTAAAATAATCTTCTTAAAAAGCATGAGAAAAAACAAACTATAGCTGATCTGATTATACCACTAGAGTTGGGTTGTCTCTATAATCGATTTACTTTCAAAATTATGCATAGAGGAAGAATATAGTAATCCTCAAATCTTTCTGTGGCTTGAGGGAAAGCATAATGATAGCTAATCAGTTGGGTTAAAAGAGGAAGAGCTCTAGTCCACACAGCTCAGAATTAATCATGGTAGGTGGGACCTGTGATCACTGCAACGAAAGATGATCTTGCATATATTAACACCTCCAGGATTTCGCTATCCTTGCATTTATTCAAGGGGATCTTTTGTATCTGATTATTATCACAGAGCCAAGCTTTTTCTTCAAAGGTAAGGGTTGCCTTTATCACATTCAAAATAAAGGCAGTGATATGCAAATCACTGTCAGAATTAGTTTGATGTCAGCATCAGAATTAAATATCTTTCCTTTTTTAAAATCCCAGTACAGTAAATATTCCAACTCATCATACATTTTAATATTAACTACTTATATTCACTCTTATTGAAAAGAAAAAATCTACTTTTTCATGGACAGTTTATATACCTATTTGTCATACAGTAAAAAATGGGTTTTTGGTTGAATTATAGATCTGCAGTGATTCTCTACTCCATTGTGGGCTTTGTTTAACTCACTACTTTGTCTTGCTTGTTATGGAAATTATATTGGGTGCAATTTGTGACTTAAAGATTCCCCTTTTTGTAATGCTGGCAGTTTTATCTGTGCTTGTTGTATTGATTTTATGTAAAAGTTAATAGGGAAAGCTGAATAAACAGTGACTGACTTGAATAAAAAAGGACATGCTCTGAATTTTACAAGCATGTGGCTTTCAAGTCTGAAAAGAAAAGAGTGAATTGTGTACCTGGGCATCTGTGCCCAATTAGAAACTGGAATGCTAGAAAAGACCCCTAAAATCATACCGCTGTTAAGTGCCACTAAAATAGAAGTAGAAACTAATTAAAACTATCTTTCTGCACTTGAATCCAGTTAGTTGGTCGCAGTGAACATAGACACATTCAATCAATGACAACGTGCCCCATAAAATGAGTTTTACACAGAAAAATATTTTCAGTGTAAAAGTAAATACTAGTGAAAATGGGCATAACTGGATTCTTACAATATATGGGAGAAATGGTTGAAAATATTTATTTTATACCCTTAGTAGCTTCACTTGCAGATATTTTCTCTGGCTGTTTAGCAGCCAAATTTTCTGCAATGAAAAAGCAAGTGTGAATCATAATATCCATCATGACTTTCTATTATGGGAAGGGGGAATCTCCATGGCAGGTCTTGGTATATATGGTTCTTCATTATCCCATTTTTAAAAAGTAGGAAAATCATGATAGTATAGGTATCCACAGGGATTTTTTTATACCATACACTAATGCAGCCTTCTCGAAGAGAGATACATATTCATGTTACAACACCCACAATTTGAATATTCATGCTGGCTGTCACAGTTTATGGCTTGTATCCATTTCTTTATCTTCTGAGAATGGGAGGATTCTAATCATCAAAGTTGCCAATGTCCATTTGTTAAATTTTTCTTGCATTGCAGTATATTCCATGCAGCTGTGTCTCCCAAATATCTATGAAGCATTTGAGATCACTAAAACAGACCCTCCCCTATGGTCATAGCCTTAGTTATGGAATACTCTAATGAACAAATAGATGTATATTCCGTCATTTTATTTCTAGGGAGAAACACAGGAGCCATCGGAGGACATCAAGGAATGGAAGAATTACCCAGTTAAGTAGTGGTCTCTAACTATTTGTGTAGCATTTTTAGGTGACAATGTACTGCTTAGGGAAAAGAAGGCAAATTTGAGCAGTCATTGTGCATAGCTCTAAATCCAAATGCTAATTCTAATATAAAATTATCATGATCCATGAAATTTCAGACAATTTTAAAACTATTTTCTACATACTATCAAACTCATTTACATAATTATTTGTATCCCTGTGTACCTCTTAAAGAGGAAGGGAAGAACATCAGTCCAAATTTAGGTTAGGCTATCCTTCCTCACTCTTGAGAGCCATTTCTCACGTTATATTTCAAAAAACTGAGACAGTCCTTGATCAGAACACGTAATTTTTTCATATATATGCATAATGTGATGCAGACCGCAGCCAGGAAATTAGAGGATGTTGACCTCTTGGGAGGAGAGCAATGGCCAATCTCAATAAAATAGTGAAGAGTAGAGACATCACACTGGCAACAAAGATTTGCATAGTTAAAGCAATGGTATTCCCCGTAGTAAGTAATCTAGGGATGTGAGAGCTGGACCATAGGGAAGGCTGAGCGAAGATAGATGCTTTTGAACTGTGGTGCTGGAGGAAAATTGTGAGAGTGCCTTGAAGATCAAACCAGTCCATACTCTAGGAAATAATGCCCTACTGTTCCCTGGAGGGAAGGATATTCGAGGCAAAGATGAAGTACTATGGCCACATAATGAGAAGACAGGAAAGCTTGGAGAAGATAATGATGCTGGGGGAAATGGAAGGAAAAAGGAAGAGTGGCAGACCAAGGCAAGATGGATGGTATCCTTGAAGTGACTGGCTTGACTTTGATGGAGCTGGGTGGCCACGGCCAACAGGGAGCTCTGGCATGGGCTGGTCCACGAGGTCACGAAGAGTTGGAAGTGAATTAACGAATAAACAACAACAACATGCATAATGTGATCAGTGGTTAAAGTACTCATGTTTAAAAGATATGCTTATCTTTCAATATAAGGTGATATAACAACATCAAGAAAATTAGCAGTACATTCATTCCCTCTACTATGATTCTTATAAACACAATGGCTTCAAAAACTACCATTATCATCACAAGTATTACCCTGAGAAAAAAACACCATGTTTTATTGGTGCTAATCAAAATATATATTATTCCAGGAAATTCTCTGTGAAAAGACTTGTGCAATAGAGAGACCCTCTTTGGTTGATAGCTTCTCATTTGGTTGTATGCTATATGACCTACAATTTCTTTTTTTAAAAAAAAAACTTTATTAAAATATTAAATCATTTATAATGCAGGATTCAAGAAGAGTTTTACAAAGAAAAAGATACCAGGGGAAAATGAGTAACAGAAGCATGCTGGGCCATTGAAAGAAGAGAAAGAGAGGGGAAAATTTAAAACACTTCAGGGACAACAAGAAAAGGGAAACAAGCTGTATTTTACAGAATTTCTGTTTTCTTCTGCATGGATCTTCTAGCAACACCATGGCGATGCTTTTTCCGACCCATGTCTAAATTTGGCTTCTCATGGACCCATTTTCCAAAACCAGGATAAATTCCATTGAAGAACAATGCTTCATTCAGTATTGTGTCCTGCGAATAGTAAGAAAAATATTTAATATTGCAGGCTAAATTTCATTGAAAAATTAAAGGAAATTCGAAATACAGACCCTTCATTAGAAATATCCTAATCATATTCGTTGAATTGTTTAGGAAACTAGAAGTTCATTTGCTACACTTTTCATTCATGCTATCTTAACGACAAATTGCAATTGAGTGAAGTTGCTTAACCTCCACATAACAAAATACATTGTATTTCCATTTGGAGCAATCAGTGCAACAATAAGCTATGTCCCCCAAAATAGTTTGAGAGACAAGCAACATAGAAAGAATTTGAGCTAGGGATGAATTATGCAAATGAACAAGTGAATTGGAGGGAAACATAGGCATCAGAATATGCTGCTGCAGGTTCCCATTTTTCTCCCATGGAAGTCTCCCTTATAAGAACTTTGAGATCAAAAAGGGTTTTGTGAAATGCACTGAGGCTTTAAGAATGTTCTGATCCATGCATGGCACAATATTTTGCATCATCTGTGATAGACTCTCTCTTTCTTTCCCTTAACCTATGATTCCTTTTGTGTTTTGTTGTCGTCTTAACAGCAGCAGTGCAAGTGATCATAGCAAAGAGGTGATAAATACACTTTTTGCACATAAACACCCAGCTCCCACTCTCCAGCAAATTTGCGGCAATTTTTCACCAATTTGCAGGAGCTGCATTATCCCGTGGAACTGCAAGGGCAAAAATGGCCCCATACACTTGCCACAGATTACAACTACCTGGGATCCACCATATGTTTATGTATGTTTTTAATGTTTATGTATGCATATAATGAATTCTTGTCCTGACATTGAATGTTTGCCGTATAAATGCTGTGCTACACCCTGAGTCCCCTTCGGGATAAGAAGGGCGGGATATAAATGTTTTAAATAAACAAACAAACAAATAAATATGGAAAATGAACAAACACATAGCATATGGATTACGAATGAGATTTACGAATGAGATTCTGGAACTGCAAGGGCAAAAATGGCCCCATACACTTGCCACAGATTACAACTACCTGGGATCCACCATATGTTTATGTATGTTTTTAATGTTTATGTATGCATATAATGAATTCTTGTCCTGACATTGAATGTTTGCCGTATAAATGCTGTGCTACACCCTGAGTCCCCTTCGGGATAAGAAGGGCGGGATATAAATGTTTTAAATAAACAAACAAACAAATAAATATGGAAAATGAACAAACACATAGCATATGGATTACGAATGAGATTCTTGACTGTTAACAACATTGAGGAATTGTTCCCATGGTTCCAAAGACTGATGCTTCAATAAGCAATGGTTTGGGGGAGTCAGAACCTTGTCAGCCCAGTGAAGCCTCTGGCTCAAGGAAGGACAGAGAGGAACAGGTAAGTCTGGCAATATTAAATAGGTTTTAGAAACATGATATTGTGGGGCATGGGAATAACTTGTGACTTTCTTGCACAAAAAGGGAAACATGTGCCTGTTGAATTGTACCCACTGAATGACAACAACGGGACTAGGGCTATGTTATAACAGTTTTAATTGTATTTATATGTTTTATCTGTTTCATTGCTTAAGGTGATATATTGATATATTCATATTTTCAATGTGGCACTGAAATTGCCAAAACTGCAAGCCTTTCTGAGTCCCCTTTGGAATGCGATAGAGCAGGTTAGAAATATAATAAATACCCACAGAACAGCAAAAAGGTCTGTTTTGATCAGTAACTGTCTTTTAACCATTCTATAGGTAATGTGAGAAAATTGTGGGGAAAGAGACTGGCGATTAGAAAGATGTAAACCTAGAAAAGAACAGATGGATCAGACCTGATCCAAAACCTGGATCCTTAGTTTTCTGAACCCAAATCAAATTGCTCCGCATCCTTCCTCCTTGTCAGATTCAACCTAACCTAAATAGGATATAAATGTTTTAAAAGTGGCTTTTTCCAATCCATTTTTCTGTGTCACATCTTGCTATTCCAATAATTGGTCATCAATTAGTACCATTAATCTTTCAACCTGCATTTCCATATTTGCTTATAAATTACTGTATTTTGTATTACTGCAATTGTTTTTATAAATTATAAAAATATTTTATTTATTTTAGAAAGATAACCCAGTCTTCAGATTATAAATGATTATATAAATCTGGCCCTTGGTGTTCTTCCTTGAACTTGTAAGTGTACTGCTTTTCCTCTGCATTGTATGAAGTGTCAGATAAGGCTCCATGGACTAAATGTTTCTACTTCCATGAAGTACATGAAAGCTAGTCAAAGCCATAGGGAATTATAGGTTTCTCTAGGGAAACAGAAGTTAAGTTGTAATATGACCCATAGTTTGAGAGAGAAACTGACATGTGGCTGTGAGGGAATGGGGAAAGCCAATAGAAGAAAGTGTAGAAGTGAAAAGTTGTTTGTGTCTTGAAGTTCTTATTTATTTATTTACTTCATTTATACCCTGCCACCATCTCCCCGAGGGGACTCGGGGTGGCTTACATGAGGCCAAGCCCAATAACACATAATAATAACACAACAGCAAATATTAAAACAATACAATCAATAAAACTCAAACATAAGCACTAACAGACAATTTAAAACCATTTCGGGCAGGCCAAATGTAAATATTAAGAATTTTTAAAACAAATAAACACTGGCTGCAGACAGAGGTAAGTTCATACCACTGATTTTAGCATAAGGTTTTTTAGTGGGGAAGGGAGTGTTGTTGCAACTCTCACATGAAATATCACTGTATATTGAAGAAAGATGTCTCTAAGTAGAGAACTCTTGATAGTTTTTTGTCTGCTCAAATTAAGTTCTTGTTTTGAAGACATTAGGCTTGTTTACATCACCAGCCACTTAACCACCATCTTTGCTTTTTTTTTAAACGGTGAGCAAAATGAAAATTTCAGTGAAAGATAACTTCCCCAGATATGAAAGCAACATAATTCCAACCTCAAACACAAAGAGGTAGGAAGTGACTCTTCACTGCCTTGTGAGTATACCATTCCTCCCATTCTTTGAGCAGAGAAATGATGACTTGAGTGCTTTGCTGGCTACAGGGCACGTTGAGACAAATAGTTTTGTTAGGATCTTGAAGGATCCCTCCAGCTATCTGTCTCAATGCATCTGTGACCTGCTTATACTTAACTAAGCACTTGGCCAAGTAACTTCTCCTAGCCTGACCACTTCAGTAATCACAAATACAAAACAGTTATGGTTAGGTATTAGGTAACTTTTTTGTAGTCACAACTGACAATTCATTATGATTTTGATGCTACAGTGTTCCCTCACTTATTGCTGGGGTTAGGTTCCAGGACCTCCCACAATAAGCGTAATAGGGACACTGTATTAATTTTAATATTTATACATTATTTAGTAGTTATACATTATTTAAAGTTTTTATAAACTTAAAATAAAGGGAAGGGAAGGAAGGAAAGGCCCTTCAAGGTTGGAGGAAGGGAGGGAGGACTGAGGAGGGAAAGCACCTCAGAGAGCGGCGGTGGCAGCAAAACCCCACAAAACAGCCAAAATGACATTATATATATTTTAAATTAATTTTTTTAAATCCGCAGAACAGTGCGAACTATGAAGTAGCAAGGGAACACTGTATTGCCAAAATCATTTCACCCCACCCCCACCACTACCACCTTTACTGTGTTCAGTTACCAGAAGAGAGGGAGGTCCATTTTTCCAACAATCAGATGTTTCCAGCAGGTTCAGGGGAGTCATGCTAGGAGTAGTTTCTAACATATGTTTTAAACTGCTGAATACATTAAAAATCTGAAACATTTTAAGATGGTGAAACTTCATTGTACACTGTTTCGATTATACAAAGATTTCATTTATATTTTTTGTAACAGCTGCATCTCATCTCCCACTAGATATTTTCAAAACCAAGATCGTTCACCATGGTGCCCATTATTTTATTACCTTTTTCTGCTTCCATTCTTTTTGTATTTCCCTTTTTATATATGCAAGCTTAAGATCGTCCTGCAAAGAAACAGAACAATAGTGAATGGTTTAAACTCAATGTTTTTTCAATTATTTAGCCTTTGGTGGCCTAACTTCAAGAACTACCTAATTTTATAATCCCTCCAAGACTTCATGATTTAATTTATATGCTTTTACATAAAATACCTCATTTCAAAACAACTTGTCATGGGATATTATCACTGCAGGACACATTGGAGTTGAATAACGGCTCTCTAATAATAAAAAGAATGTCCCTCATATAAGAAGGCTATTATGAAAACACAGGCATATGTTGCTCTCAGAACCACCCAGTTTTCTTTAACAACTGTCTCTTTCACTCAGTCTGTCAGACTACAGAGAGAGGAATGGAGGAAGAGACCCAAGGTGGTCTTCATCTGTAGAAGGCTATCCCTGTTTACTAAGATATAGGAATGTATAGACTAGGAAATTAATAAATATATTATTTGTGGACTTAAGATAAACATTCTTCTTTCAAAATCTCTTCTTCACAAAAATCTATAGACCACACTGTGTTTTTAAAAGAATTCGTTCACTTAAAACAAATAAAACACTCTGGCTGTTGACTGTAATGAATATACAGAAGGGCAGTTTATAACTGATCTGGTTAAAGGAGACATAAGCAAGGAATATATCATTGTTGCAAGGAAACACCTGGGGCCCATTTTTGGATTAATAGAGAACATAAAGTAAAAGGCTGATTTAAGTAACTGCACAGATCATATTTACAGAGGCCAAAAGGAACGTAATTTTATTTAATAAATCCCTTTTGAGAGGAAGTCTATGTGAAGTCAAACTAACTATACACTACACCCCTGATACTCAGCTCTAAGAAATGTGCTGTGTCCCTGGCTGACAAGAAGAAAATGCACGTAGCTTGCAGATTGCCATACAATATTAGGGGTGAACACTGTTGCTAGGGAACTAGCCATGGCTAGAAGTCAGAAAGTGACAAGTGAGAAAAGATGGAAGCAGAGGGAAAGCAGAAACTTGCAGGGTCATCCACTTCATAGACAACAGTTAAAGCTTCTTTAAAAATCAAGCATGATTTCAGAGTGAACAAAGAAAAATCCTGTATGTTTTTTTTCTGAACAGATTTGCACCAAGAAGAAAAACTGTGCTAGACTTGAAACAATTTTAAAATGTGGATACCGTTTCCTATTGTAATTTTTTTAACCCTATAGCATAATATCAAAGGAGAGCACACTTATGAGATGACCACCATCTCTTAAAGCTGAAAATTAAGAAACAGCATCCACCATCTATGTTGTAGCATATAATCATCATCATTATCATCATCATCTTTATATATATTGCACCCCCCTCCCTCACCACAAGGACTCGGGGTGGCTCACAAACAAAATCAAGTCACAATGCATACATAATCATATAATCAATAATAATAAACAAAATTTTAAAATGATATCATAATAAATAAATACACAGAATAAAATTATACTGGATTTAAAAACTTATTTCACTGTGGCGGTAAAACCAGTTTAAAACTAATAGGCATTGTGACTGGACTAAAGACATTTTGCTCCAACAAAAGGAACCTGTGTAGAAAAATATAACCCCATGAGATCATGCATGTTTCATTGGTATCTTGAACACAACTGAGGACCCCTGAACTCCTGCAAGAGTCACATCAACTCACATTGCCACAGGGATGGGTTGTGTCATTCTTCATTTTGGAAGACATATAATGCATTTGACTTTGAGCTCATCTAAAAGCAGGCCTGTGGCCAGCTCACTGAAGAATACAGTGGTTTCCTATATTTTAAAATATAAGCCGCATGAAAACAAGCACTGGAGAGGATATCAAGTATAACCAGTGAAGGAAAAATAGAAATTGGAAAACTGGAATTTACAAATGACACTCAAAATGAAGCTAGTAGTAAAAGCACTACAACGGATGTTTTCCATGAACAGTTATTTGTTAAATTCTCTTGGACCACAAAGCAAGAACTCTGGTTCATTCATATAGGCTCAAGATTACCCTTTCTTCCAAAAAGGCAATGCAAGGTCTAGTTTCTACTAGATTTTTGCCTCAAAATAAAAGCTAGCATAGCTTGCTGGCACTGAAGTATTCTAGCCTTGGCTTCCAAAGAGTCCAAACACAAAATTGGTAACACGTAATGCCTAAATATCATGACAGGGACTCAATGATCACTGAGTCTGCCCTTCTGTTGCAAGGCAAGAACATGCATCTGTGGTCATCTCGTGTAGATAGTAGCAAGGGAGCTGAAAGTACATAGGGGCATAGATAAGAAGCATACTAGGGATGAGATTTCAGTGTCAAAATCTAAGTCTGTGAGACAACTCTTGATGAAATCAAAAAGTGTAGACCTAAACAATGTCACAAGGATGATCCCTGGTGATTTCATTATTCATCCAACATTAAATATTGGCCACAGTTGCCTAAAATGTCTATTTGAAAACTCAAAAAGTCTAAATGATAAAATATTGGGATGACAGGAGTTTTTGGGACAGACGCAAAAAAAGAGGACACAAAAGAAAGAATGAAAATGAGGTACAAGAGGTATATGGGCAATAATTGAGAGCTAGGGAGAGGGACAAATTTGCAGACATGTGAGAGAGTGTAGGAAGAGAAATGAAATAATGTATTAAAAGAGAAAGAAATCAACAGCATAAAAAGAACTAAGGACACACATCTATACCAGCCTTTTTTGTCCTCCTGTATGTAAATTTGTATGTAAATGTCAGACTACGAAAAGAAGTTGTACAACAAAGTCTAACCATATAGGTTAAGGCAGTGTTTCCCAACCAGTGTGCCGGGCACACTAGTGTGCCGTGAGCGATCAGCAGGTGTGCCGTGGGAAAGTGGCACTCTTCCTCCTTCTAGCAGCTCTTTCTTCCTCTTTCCCTCCCCAAAGATCATCCCCGAGGCAAAGGAAGGGCTCCACCGAATGCCGGAAGCTCCACATCGGTGAATTGGGCAGTGAGCAAACCTGGGAGTATCAGGAGGCTGAAGCATTCACAGGTTTCCAAGAAACAAATTCAGCCTCTCCACTTGGAAATGTTTATTTTTTTACTATTTTACTGGATTTTTCAAGAGTTGCCTCCCCCAAGGAACTGTTTATAACAGCTCCATGACATCCATAGTTATCTGGAAGCATTTTGTGTCATTTTGGTTGGTGGTGTGCCCCAGGATTTTGTAAATGTAAAAAATGTGCCACGGCTCAAAAAAGGTTGAAAAACACTGGGTTAAGGCGATGAAAGTGGGAACACAGCTGTGAAAATTAACCACAAAATAGAGAACAATAATCCTATAGTGCCATATTCAGCAACTTCTAAGGCACCTCACTATTTTCCCAAAATGACTACTGCCGTCCATTGAGCCCTGGTACCAGTAATGATGTCAAGAACTCTGAGAGGGCGAGAAGGAAGGAGAAGAGGTGATCAGGTAGAAACTAGAAAGCATGCAGCATTGGGTTTGTTTGTAAGGGGGGGGGGTGAAGAAATATTTTAAATCCTGAGATTTCTCCCAACACCCATAAAGAAGGAACCATGCCAAGATTGTCAACACCAAGTTCCCAGGTCTTTGTATGTGCAAATATATGTGCCTTCAGGTTGCCTGTCAACTTTTTGTGACCCCATGAATTTCATAGAGTTTTCATAGGAAAGGATTCCTTAGATGTGGTTTGGTCTGTTCTTTCCCTTGAAATAGAGCCTGCAACACCTGGTATTCACTGGCTGTCTTCCATCCAAGAACTAACTGGTGCTGCTCCTGCTTAGCTTCCAAGATCTGACAGGCTCTGATGTCTTTAGGGTATGTACAGGAGCACTGCCAAAAGGTTGTTAAAGTGGTATTTAAACATTTTCAATAATTCATTCTAATGATTTCACAAGCACTACAGAACTTGCTGGTTTGTAAAAAAAATGCACTTGAATTAAAACTAAATATATGACCTTTAAGATAATCACCGCCAATATTTTCTGATTAGAAAGTTAGCATAATTTGTGCTCCATTTTTGCTCTTAATATATACATGACCCAGAACAAGTGTGGATAACTCTGCATATACTGTGTTTTTCCCATGAATTGCCACTTAAAAGAAAAATTATCCAAGATTAATAAGTGCACAGTTCCCCGACAGCATCCAAAAACTAATGAGGAAAATTGAGTGTGGGGAGAGTAATATTAATTACACACACACACACACACACACACACACACACACACATATATATATATATATATATATATATATTCCATGTTAAATTGATGTTAATGGAAATATGTATCTAAATCCTGATGGGAAAATTAAAATGCTACCAACCAGAGAAGACGAGTTTAACAGGACCATGTAAAACTATTACTGATGGTCACAAAGGCATTAAAAGCAATTCCAAATCAGCTACAAATTTCTAAAAGAATTAAAACACAACATGGCTGCAGAGAAAAAATAATAATACCCATACTTTAACTCAAGAGTAGATATAAAAATGTGGCAATTTATGAAACTGGAAACCGATTTTAAGATTGTGGAGCTGAGATTTGTATTTTGTAGTTTTAATTGTTAATTTATATGGTTTTATATCGTTGTTTTTATCTTATTATGATGTGTTGTATGTGGGCACTTGCTGCTGCTTGTTCACCGCCTCAAGTCGCCTTCGGGCTGTGAGAGGCGGTATAGAAGCATAGCAAATAAATAAATAAATAATGATACATCTGAGGGACCACCTCTCCCCACATGTTCCCCAGAGATCTCTGTGTTCCGGAGAACACAATCTCCTTAATGCCCCATCTGTTCTTACATATTATCTGTCCTCAACTAGACAGAAGGTTTTTTCGGTGGTGGCACCGACTTTGTGGAACGTTCTGCCAGATGAAGTCCGAGGAATTAGAGAGTTGTCCTCCTTCTGCAGAGTGTGTAAGACAGTCCTCTTTCACCTAGCGTTTCCGTCTGAGTAAAGCAGTAACATCTTCTGTTTGTTTTTAGAATTAATTGTAGCGAAAGAAACATTTTTAGATTAATCTGTAGTTTTACTATTTTGTCTCGTCTTGTGTTTTATACTGCTGTAAACCACTTTGAGCTTCTAGAAGGAGCGGTCTAGAAGCTGAAATAATAAATAAATAGATATTCAAAGAGACAATGGCCATAATCCAAAGAAAGGGATTATGTAGTGTTTTGTGACTTCCAATCCCAAGCCCTACCTATACTGCCATATAATGCAGTTTGATGCTGTTAATCTGCATCCTGACACTGCATTATATGGCAGTGTAGATGGGGCCTTACTTTCCATGAAAGAGAATAAACCATTCCTTAAAAAAAATCAGAATGGAATCAATTAGTGAGCATAGGGATTTCAGTCTAAATGAGGAAACAATGCCCAGTGACCCATGCAACCATTTTAATCAAAATCCGTATTTCATTGGACAATTTGTGTACTAACAGTAAGAACCCCATATCGAAAGGGGATATGTTCCTGTCCAGACCAGTTGTGTAAAATCTTTGATATGACAGAATGTCATTGAATTACTCCACTTCCAGTTCCAGCACACCATTGTCAGACCTAGACATTTCTAAAGAGCATCATTTCTAGAAATTTTCTAGGTCCTTTAACACAACTCTATGGTTGCAGGAGAACTTCACAAATTTCTAGAGAGAGAATTCTTCCCCAGGAGTGAGGGAGTGCAAATATAGCCTCTGCACTAAGTCACTCCTGGTCATACTGTATTATTTTGTCATTCTAATGAGATCTGCAATGACATGAACTCATTTTCAGATCTAGTACTGTTGAAGGCTTTCACGACTGGAATCACTGAGTTGTTCTAAGTTTTTTGGACTGTATGGCTATGTTCCAGAAAGCATTGTCTCCTGACGTTTCATGTGCATCTATGGCAGGCATCACAACCTCTGAGGATGCCTACCATAGATGTAGGTGAAACATCAGGAGAGAATGCTTCTGGTATATGGCTATACAGCCCGAAAAACTTACAATAACCCATTTTCAGTTTAATACAGGCTTTGCCAATATTGTGGCTGATGCCATAGTAACAGAGTGCTGGGCAACATAATATTCTTGGATGGATCTATACATGGCTGTAGGAGTCATGTTATTGTGCTAGTGTTGCAATGGGAGTCTTGCAAAGTAGAAATTATGTATGAATGGAAGGCACTTGCATGAGTGGAAAGCACCTATACCTGCACATGTGAGTAACTTGCATTGATTCCCACTGTGCACATACAACTGCGACACTCTCACTCTGCCTGCAATAATGTTCCAAATAGTCTCTCAACTTTTGAGGATAATTTTGAAAGAATTTAAGTTGGAAGGACAGCTCCAAAAATCTCTTCGCCATGAGAAGAGCACTTCTTGCCCTTCTTAATATCTAAGTGGCTAGGCCTTCTGTCCTAAATACAGAAATTATTATATTATAATAATTATATCAAATTATAAAATAAAGTAATTTGAGTCCAATTCTCAACATACTGAATAATATCAGTATATCATCTGTGATCCAACCACAACTTTCTTTCACATTCAGTTACTCAAAATAATGCCCTGTAACTTACAGCGTACTGAAATTGCTTGCTAAAATAAGGCTTATTTATTAATTCGTTTTATTTTATTTATGTCTCATTTTTCTTCCTACGTAAGATTCATGTCAACTTCTTAAATACTTTTATTTAATGAACAGGAACGAAAATCTTTGTGCATACTTTTTTTCTCTAAAGGTAAAGGTGAAGGTTTTTCCCTGTAATTAAGTCCAGTCGTGTCTGACTCTGGGAGTTGGTGCTCATCTCCATTTCTAAGCCAAAGAGCCAGCGTTGTATGTAGACACCTCCAAGGTCATGTGGCTGGCATGACTGCATGGAGCACCGTTACCTTTCTGCAGGAACAGTACCTATTTATCTACTCACATTTGCATGTTTTCAAACTGTTAGGTTGGCAGAAGCTGGGACTAACAGTGGGAGCTCACCCTCCTCCCCAAATTCAAATCAGTGACCTTTCAGTCAGCAAGTTCAGCAGCTCAACAGTTTAACCCACTGCACCACCGGGGGCTTATATACCTTTATTTTGTTGTACTCATTTGGGAACTGTGAACAAATTTGTGAATTAGGGTAGGGTGTTTCTTGTTCCATGAGAAGGCCAGAAGTACTATAAGGACCATTTCATATTTTATTCAATGAGATTTCTACATGTAATTACATTTTAATTTTTTTTAAAAAAAATTACACAAGTCATGTTAATATTATGTGTAAATTTTTGATCTGTAATTATTCCTTTCAAAATTATTTGTTCTTAAGAATACATGTTACTAATAAGTTAATGGTCTGAATTTATATACAATACACATGTCGGAAGTGACTGAACAAATTAACAACAACAACAACAACACATCCAAAGTGGAAGAACTTCAAAGGACCAATCTTAGGCAAATAGGGAATGCTGGGATTGGAAAAATGATACAGTGGTGACTCCCCAAAGAAAACATACTGGGCACATCAGTGGAGGTCATGGACACACAAGATCCCAATCCCCTCATTTCCAGTGCATGTGTGGTAGAGAAAGGGTGGTTTAATACCGTGGCAGCCACCAAGTATTGTGGTGAGGGCTCATCTCAGTCTCTAGGCTGGGCAAAGTGTCAGGGAACTGTTATTTTTAAAGACGGAAGAGGTTTCTCTCCTTTTACACTGCCACCATTTAACCCAGGGAGGATTTGAAACACCGGGAGGCAGGACTGGTTGAACAAGAGAACAAAGTTTATTTTAACAACTTGTGAGAGATTCACAGACACAGGAGCGTATTGGTTACAATGAAATGTTGGAGCATGTGGTTACTTAAAAACTTGCACAAACTTAAACAACTTACAATTAACGTAGCACCCCAGATAATACTGTGCTAAGGTATTATCTGCTGCCTACAACTACCTGACTCTGCTTCCTCAGCCAGAGTCCTAAAAAACCCAGCACAAAGCTGCTAACTCTCTCAAGAGTCTCACTCACTCTGACCTTCTCTGTCAGAGACCAACCATCAACTCCCTCTCCAGAGTTCAGTGGCCTCCCTAATTGCCTAACTGCCCACCAACTGTCAGTTTTTAAAATTCTAACCGACATTTTACCCCTGGTGCCTGGCCCCAGCTGCCTACTGGCTCTCCAAGGTTCCATGTCCCCTTTCCTAGGCTGTCCCTACCTCAGCCTAACTGGGAACCCTAACCTTAAAATGGCCGTTCATCGAAAACACACCATTAACTGACCAACCCATCAAAGAGGGCTTTTCCTCCTAGGCTTCTTCTGGCCCAAAATATAGGCAATCCGTCACAGCATGCAAATCAACATGGCCTATTATGCTAGCTCCAGTGCAAATGTACAGTGCTTCTACAATGTAGAATTAAAGCAATTTGACACCACTTGAACTACCATGGCTCAATGTTGTGGAATCATGGGAGTGGTAGCTTGGTGAAGCACCAGCATTTTTTTACAGAGAAGGCTAGAATCTTTGTAAAACCATAACTCCCATGATTCTATAGCACAGAGCTATGGCAGTTAAAATGGTGTCAAGCTGCCTTAATTCTACATGTACCAATGGTCAATTATTTTCCATTGGCAAAATAGAAGAGGAAAGAGGCAAAAAAGTCATCTTGTCACCTTCTGCCAGACTAAAGATGAAGCAGAATATTACATTTGACGATGATTCCACCATCACCTAACAAGGCTGACTTGGTCTCTTTCTCTAACACACACATGCACACATCTACCACTTCATTGGATCAACATGTCTTATCTTTGCCATAAATTATGCTAGAAGCATATTCACATGAGGGATACATATCTTTTTATACTGGTTTCAATAAATTGTGTAAATTTTCCAGCCCACATAAATATAAGCCAAGTCAACTCTAAATTTAATGACATCGGTTTATTGGCACATTTTTTACCATCGGTTTCCTCCCTGTGTCTTTAAAGCTAGAATTAAAAGTACTGCACAGTTCCCTAGCTACAGAGATACATGTTCCTTGGAGGACACAATGTACACGTACAGAGATGTGTCCAAGGCCATGGAAGCTTGGGAGTGGAGATGGTGTGTTTTTGCAGTTCTGACCACTCCTTTGCTCTTCAGCAACAGCTGCATTTGTAACCAGGGTAACTTCCATTAAATCAAAATTTTTGCAGGGAATGGATTCCAAAAAGATGAAAATATATAGGATGAGATCACTGGGAGCCTATTTATCTGTTTCAAAAGTATTATTGCTAACATAATCTTTAATTGGATTGCATGTTAGCCCAGCAGATGTTAACAGTTAGACAGCTAGTTTTCCACAGTTTACATTATTAATTAGTGATATTGCCAATGTTATCCCCACTTAGCTCAGATTTACAAATGTCAATGATTTATAACACCTAACGCAAATGTAAAGTGAGCATTAAGGCCACAAAATTTGTTTTTCAGCTCTAACCAGAGTGATAATTGGAAATCACTGCTATCCTCCCACACATTCAGCCCTAACTCCCTACTTCCAGCCACTTGTACACTTGCATTCCTTCCTGGTTTGGTGGTGATCCTGGCAGTGGCATCAGTTGTGGATGAGGGAGGGGTTTCCAACATCTTGCTGAAGCTGTAAACAAGGTGTCAGGAGAATGCTAGGAAATTTAGCTTTTTCATCTAAGGGGACACTTAGCAATAAGCTTCAGGGGATATCAAAGGATGCACTCAGGCTAATTTAAAAGATAGGAAGTCACAGATGCTTTCTTGTTATTCTCAATTTTATTTCTGAGATTTATACAGGAGCCCTTTCCCTTTTTTGTGAGAGTTGGGACCTCCATGAAATTAGGAAAGCCATAAATTAAAAAAACCCAACTTTTTATATATTCTAATCTGGATTTTATTGTAACTGTTTTTATTGTTTTTATTGTATTGCTTTGTTCTGAATGTAAACCGCCCCGAGCCATTTGGGAGTGGCAGTTGATAAATCTAATAAATAAATAAATTACATTAATTAAATAATCTAGGAATCTTTAAGTGCTTCAGCACAACTCTGTTGTCAGCTTCCACTGGGAGGATCTATAACTGCCTAAAGAAGTGTTTTCTCTAGAAATCTCTAGATCCTCCAGCATGACCTCTGGCAGAAGTTGATCATAGAGTCACTGTGGAGCAGTGTTTCTCAAACTCTCCTCCTCCAGGTGTTTTGGCCTTCAGTTCGCAGAAATATCAGTTAGTTTACCAGTTGTTAGGAATTGTGGAAGTGGAAGTCCAAATTATCTGGAGAAGTACTGTTTAAGAAAATCTTCTCCGGGGGGGCTAGGGAGTCCTTGAGAGAACTTAATCAAATCTGTGAACAGCCAGATCTGACCTGGAATCTCTTTTGGATAAACAAAATTATTTTCCAAATATGAAGGTAAATCATTCAAGCAGCCTTGAGTCCCAATCCAGAAGAAATTACAATAAAAATAAAGGGATGGATAGATGGATTGGGTTCCTCTAATCTCATTATTACTACAAAACAACCTGTATTTCCATTTCAAGTAATACAAGTTAACATTCTTCAGTAAACAGTCTATTATGGTCAGCACCCATTATATTGAGAGCTGAGAGATAATTCATTGCAAATAACTCATTCTCAAAATAACTACCTTTTCCCAGTAATAAAGGTTTAGGACTACATTATGATTTCAAGTTAATAAGGGATAAATTCCCATCTTTTGTGGTGCACCTAACTTTACTTAGTTTTTATAGTTTAAAAAGTGTGTCCTCATGAAATGGTTCAGGTACTGGCTCATGTTCTATCTTGCAATTCATAAGGGGAAATGTAGAATAACGTTTGGTGAATGGCAAAGGAAATAGAATATTTTCCCTGCTAAGGGCAAAACAACAGCTATTTCAATTAAAAAGTGTTTTTAAAGTTTTGTCAATGTTTTACTTTTGATAACCATTTTATATATTCAGACCATTGCTGCATTGCAGCTGTTAACTGATAAAAATACATGCATGTAGTTTTCAGCCTGGCCCTGTTGCTATTTACTCAAATTTAAGATCCACTGGGTTCCTCCAGGACTTATTGGCATATTAATGTGCATGAACTGGAACTCTTTCAGTACTAGAGACTGCTCCTCACAATTGCTATTATTTTTAAATAGAATTATGTATGTAGAAGATTTTTACTGACACTTCCAGCCTGAGAACTCACACACCAGCATGGGAAAGAATAAAACTGAAGCCCAATCTAGTCAAGACACAGAAAGTCTATATGATCACATCATTCAGCATTTCTGTTTTTAGCCTAGAATATAAGCCTTTCCTGAGCTGTGATTGTGTAAAGTGCAGTAATCCTGTAGGAAGAGATGATAAACGCACCTTCCGCTGCTATCATGACATTTTCTGAACTGAGATAGCCCCGGAAACTGCAATTTGCTTCTTCTGGGAAAATTCCAGTTAAGTACCTGTATGCAGCACTTAAATTACAGATGAAAAGTTAAACAACCCTTTAGGATATCCACTAGACGTCTCTCCAAATCCCTAGATTTCATCAATCTCTATTCTCTGAAATGGGTAGCTAAAGGTATCGTCACAAAGGGTAAGCTGAGATCCCTCATTGTTGTTTATTGTTGTCAAGTGTGCTTCAACTTTAAAAAAATCTCTAAGACATTAGAGTGCATGTAGTGATATAGGGCTTTATTTAACGAGCAAATGCACCAATGACTTGGAAAAAGAAAATAAAACATTATTGTAGGGTATTGATCTAACCTAGTTACTAGGCATGATAACAAATCGAAAAATGGCTATTCTAAAATCAAATGGGGGGGGATTTTTTTTATTAGTATATCAAAGACTTACAAAAAAATTCCCAAAATTTTCGGAAATGTAACTTAAGTACTAACGAAATTCGTTAGAAATTCGTATGCCAGAGCATGCGCTTTCCAGATGGTTTGGCCTACAACTCCCAGAAATCCTAACAGCTGGTAAATTGGCTGGGATTTCTGGGAGTTGTAGGCCAAAACTTGAATAAACCACACTGAATTCTAGATGGGACTCTCCAAATAGGAAGGAGGGAGGGAAGGAGGGAGGGAGGGGGTTTTCTATTCTTGGAAGCAGCAAAAGAAAAGGAGGAGGAGCCCACCCCCCTCGCCCTCGCTGCCTCTCTCTCACCCCGATCCTGAGGGAGCGAGGGCCCAAGTTTGCCCAGGCTGAGAGGAAAAGGAAGAGGCCTGAGGCTGTGAGGAATGGTGGGAGTTGAAGTCCAAAACACGTACCTGGAGGGCTGAAGCTGGTCCCTGCGATGGGGCAAGGCAGAGCAACGGGGAAGAGAAGCATCTGAGAGAGCGGGAGAGAGAGGAGAAGCGCGCGGCGTGTGTGTGTGTGACTGAAGCAGGCCCCTGCAATGGGGCAAGCATGGCAGCAGAGCAACGGGGAAGAGAAGGAGGGGAAGCCTGGAGAGAGAGGAGAAGCGTGCGCGCGCGCGTGTGTGTGTGAATCAGGCCCCTGCAATGGGGCATGCATGGCAGCAGAGCAACGGGGAAGAGAAGGAGGGGGAAGCCTGGAGAGAGAGGAGCAGCGCGCGTGTGTGTGTGTGTGAATCACTTTCCAGAATGCATTGCCTCTACCTAGCAGCAGCGTCACTTCCAGTTCCCCATAGAAATGCGGGAAAAAGAAGAAGCTGAATGAAGGCGGGAAGGAAATGAGGGGGAGAAGACAGGGAGAAGTGAGTAGTACAATAATTAATTAATTAATAATTAAGAATTTCTAACGATCCTAACGCAAATTGTTGGCCTCACGGACCGTAAAAGGAAGTCTACTTCCTGGTTCGGGGCAGCGATCCGTAAAACAACAAAAAGTCCCATTAATTACGGATTTCTAACGAATCAATTAGATTTCCGTTTCAATTTTAGCATGCCTACTAGTTACATCTTGGAAGGTAAAGACAGAACTTGTGGAAGAAAGAGGAGGTGGAGAAAACAAGATATCCCATTAGCAGCCCTGCACAGGTCTCGAAAACTCAAGGCCATGGCTTTCTAACTTTATCCTGTAGTATTCTCTTACTGCTTTCAACTTTACCAAGCATTATTGTCTGTTTAAACAAGTAATTTAATCTCATTATATGTCTAAAATACAGTAGCCTCAATTTAGTCAGTTTGGGTTTTAGAGAGAGTTCAGGCTTCATTTGCTCTAAGACACATCTATTTGTCTTTTTGGCAGTCAACTCTCCTCCAAAACCACATTTCAAATGAGGTGAATCTCTTTTTTGTCAGCTTTCCCCCCCACCCCCATTTTTCAACTTTCACAGCCATAAATAGAAATTGGAAATACAATGACATGGACAATAATATATTTCCCCTTCTTTAGTAGCAGAAAAAAAATCAGAACTGACCAGTGCGCTGAAAAGCAAGAGGAGAGCTTCTCCAGAGTTTCTCCATGTAAGCAACCAAAGGATGTGCAGCTATAGAGACTTTTGCAGAAAGATGCAATGTAGCAAATAGCAGGTTAATTCCTTTTAAGACTTTGATGACAGGATGCGATCTGATGGCTCTCTAGCATAAGTCTGCAGTAAGCACTAAGCATTCAAATATAGATTCAGCATGTTCTGATAGAACATATCACACTTAATTCACATATGTTATGCATGTTCTGCTAGAACATATCACACTGAATTCACGTTTAAATCTTGCTGGTAATTTTATTCTTGAACAAAGTGTGGTGAAATTTTTAGCACGAGAAAGCATTAGAAGTCGTTGTAGAAGCAATCATTCAAATATCAGACTTGAAAGTATATTATTTTACATTTATGGGGGTTTTACAGCATTATCGTCTTAACTAGAGAATCCTGAGATGTGTAGTTGGGTGAAGTGCCCAGAATCTTTTGCTAGAGAACTCTAGAACTTTAGTTACAAGAGAGCATTACAGCACTCTGATAGAAGTTCTATGGACCTTACAATTTTAGGATGATGCCATACATGTCAGGTGGAGTCAAGCAGCAATAACTGGTATTGATACACTCTTGGAACTAGGAGGTTTTGG
Organism: Anolis apletophallus; assembly: GCA_030556195.1. Classification (NCBI taxonomy): domain Eukaryota; kingdom Metazoa; phylum Chordata; class Lepidosauria; order Squamata; family Anolidae; genus Anolis; species Anolis apletophallus. Next base: position 110,145,882 of record JARBWK010000007.1, on the reverse strand, counting down.
TTCACAGTCCTGTACAGACTTCGTGTCACTCAACCTCTCTCCCTTTTTCATAGGCAATGATGTCATGACAATAAAGGAAAAATAGGGAAAACTGAGAAAATTTTGGGAAGATGTGCCCCATATTACTTTAAAGCCATCAAGATTAAAAAGAGGAAAGTTCAACTCATGTTGTAACTTGTTATAACTTAACATGGAAGAGTTTCAAGATATTTAGTGTATATATTACACACACATGCTCAATTTTGTCCTTTGTGTTAGTAAAACGAAGAGAACCAGAGATAAACATTTTATCCTACAGTTCAAGCACTCTAGGATTGAATTAGGAAGATTTTTTTCCGTCACCAAGACAACATATGTCAGGTGTATTGGAATATGTGGAAAACATCTCACTAGACTTTGTCCCTTTTTCTTTCAGGCTTTAAGCAAGGAACCTAATCTTTGCAAGCTTCCACAATTTGACAACTGTAGGATGTGCCTCTGGTGCTCAGATGCTAACAGCTGTTTGGAAGTGAGTTACATTGAAACAATGGCCACAATCCAACTAGCTAGGTATCCTTCAAGTCATTAGTTCTCAACAGCTTGGATGTACCTAACTGTGGGGCAGGATGTCATATACCGCTTATTTAATTTCAGAGTCAGAATCATGTTTTGCATTAGATTTGAAAAAAAATTGGGATCTTTTTAAAGAAAAAACAAACAAGTTGGGCCAACCAGTTCATTGCCAACTTAATAATGAGAATGTGGGAAAAGGCGACTAATAAGTTGAATTTAATAAATATAATAAATAAATAAATAATGAAGACATGAATACTTCTTTCTATTTCCTCTCATTAGTGGGTAACCATAAACATTAGATTGCTACTCTGTTTTAAAATGTCTTATAAAAATACAGATTATCAACATGATGAGGATACTCATGGAATTATGAGAAACCCAGTGAAATTCAGTAAAAATGCAGCTGAGCAGATTTTCACGTTCTTGTTCATGACCGACAAACATTTTTCTGCTAAAAAAAGCAAACGCTGAAAACCAATTTATTTTTTACTAAAATGGTTCTCACATGAACTATGATGAGATTTCTTCTACTTGCCATTTGTTGCAGGAATTGTAATATACTTTTCCATAGAAGAAATAACATCACGACATTCTAATGTTTATAAGGTTCTTCGTGCATATATGAAAGCTGAGAAGTACAAATCCCATTTTACAAAAAGTGATTGCTGCTAGATAATACGATAATAGTTAAAATAGATAAAAGATAATAGTATCTTTTATCTGTGGGATTCTGGGGGGGGGGGGGAAACATGACTTCATGGCTGCCTATTAATTAGCAAGTTGTTTACATAACAATTAGTTCAGGCAATGTGGCATTCAAGTGTGAAGCTAGGGCTGTGTTCTCTGGTCCTTCTCTCAAGTCAAGTTTTGGTTTTGGGTTTAAGTTTCCTGGAAGTTTTCTATGTTCTGGTCGTTATATTCCTGCTCAAGTTTTACTAAGTACAGTGTTCCCTCGCTATTTCGCAGTTCGCTTATTGCGGACTCGCTGTTTCACAGATTTCAAAAATATTAATTTAAAATATATATCATGGTATTTTTGCTATTTTGTGGGGGTTTTGCTGCCACTGCTCTTCAAGACACTTTCTTCCTCAGTCCTCCCTCCCTCCCGCCAGCCTTGAAGGGCCTTTCCTTCCTTTTCTTCACTTTATTTTATATTTATAAAGACTTGAAATATTGTATAACTACTAAAATAATGTATAAATATTAAAATAAATAGAGTATCCCTACATCACAGTTTTTCACTTATTGTGAGAGGTCCTGTAACCTAACCCCAGCAATAAGTGAGTGAACACTCTATACCTTTTGCTTGTGGATTTATGTTGTACTTATGACTTTTTGGCTATTCCTGTACTGCGTTACCTTGGGATCTGCATGAGACTTTTGGATTACTGTTTGGTTATCAGCTATTATTAACCCTTGTACATTTTTCTTTCTTTATTCTTGATTTCTCATATATTTTATGTGTTTTTATGTGTTTGCATATACTCTGGACTCTTGTGTGGTGCTGTGGTCATAGGTGTTTCCAGGCCTTGGGTGCAATAAACAGTTAAGAAGATGGAAGTATTAGAAAAATGCATGTAATATAATCAACGTTTAACATTTTCCTGTGTATTATTTTGGCAAAAATAGTCAGGCTCGGCCAGATTGATCACCAACAATGGTCCACCCTGGCCTCACATCGGGAGGCATGGAGACACACTATCCATAATGCTGTGGCCTCTTTCGAGAAGTCATGCCGAATGAGTCTCGAAAAGAAACGAGTCTCGAAAAGAAACGACAACGTAGAAAGAACTGCAACTTGGAAACAGCATCACCCAAGGAGACTTTCTGCTGTGCTTTCTGCAACTGGACTTCCTATCTCAGATTGGCCTTTTTAGTCATCAATGTGCTTGTAGAAAGTGTGGGATGAGTCCTTCCTGAATCTTCATTCGTGAAGAAAAGCCAAGAAGAAGAAGAAGAGGAAGAGGAAGAGGAAAAGGAAGAAGATGATTTTGGCAAAAATAGAGACTAGAACTATACTGCCTTCCATATCTTTGCAGGATACATTTCATGATACATTCCAAGGCCCCAACCCATCCCTGCGGATATCTGAAATCAGGAATAATAACTAACTCTTTTTTTTTACTATAGTTGGACTGGAAACATATATTAGAATCACACTGGAGAACCTAGAGAGGCCCACAAACAATTTCATTGGGGAATATTTTTAGAGTGTGGGTAAGGGAAGCCATGGATATCAAATCTGTGAATATAGGAGTTTGGTCATTGCACACTGTAGAGAATTCTGAGCCATGTTATGACCCAAAAGGGGAGTTACATTTGAGTTTATAACTTATTAAGAGGATGGTGGCCCATAACCTCATCTTATAATAGATCTTTATTTTTCTCTGAATAATTTTTCATTCTGGAATAAAGAATCCTTATGCCAAGACATCTGTGGATAAAAGGGGTCATGCTGTACATTAATATTTTCAGTTATTGACAGATATGGCCAACATGTAAGTTTGAAATGTATTTATTTTACCATTAAGGAATATTTAAAATAACATTTCTTAGGAGCATACCTAAGAGCACTACTGCCCAGAAAGGTATTTTAATCCATTTCTGATAGCCAATGACTATTTTTCAATTGAGGTGTGTGCTGTTTATGGCTGTTAGTTACTGCAGTATGCTAGTTGCACTGATAATTTCGTAAAACAGTTGGGTTGAAAGGTGGCATACATACAAATGCAATAAAATAAAATAAATGTGAGGAAAAACCATGTACTCTGCCCCCTAAGATCAATGGAGGAAAGACTAGACAAAATGTAAATAATAGGTAAATGTTTTCCTCCAAAGTAGGATTTTTCTCCTGCAAAGCAATTTAAGGAGGATTAAGTGTGTGATTAAATTATGCTATTCAGGATTTTTTTAAAAAAATAAATTGATTTAAATTGACTTATCAATCAATCAAAAATCTTATTACGAAATTGACTTATCTATGATCTCCCATGTGCTGATGCTGTACCTACTTCCATTAATACAGACATCATCTCTGGCTCCAAAAAAGAATATGAGGAGCTATTGCAGTGAAAAGCTAAGTACTTTTATGCAGGTTTTGAAACAGCCGTAAGCAGCAACAGGGGAAAATGAATAATGAAACACAACTATTGCTCCAAGTTGTGAAAAAGGATCCATTCCACAATAAGGCTGTCTATAATGTGGAACAGCATTTGAATTGTCATCTTGCTACATTGTTGTTTAATTATTTTTGTCTTTCATTTTTGTCTTTCTGAGAAATTAAAAGAAATGTTAAATGTTGTTGGTAGAAGTAGAGAAAATTGCAATGATATTAATGGCTGCAAGAGGGAAGTGATTTCCCACAAGAGAAGCAACAGGTAATATAAGGGAACTGGGCATTTGGGACCCTAGTTGGAAATCAGACCCTTCATAGGAAAAATGTGATTTTTTTGCTTTTCTTTCCAAGAATCCTGACTATTTTCTTCCTTAAAATACCTTAAAATTGTTTTGTTGAGTACTACTCTTGATAGGATAGGGGATGGTTTGTATATGGCTCATAGTTTATAGAGAACACTTTCTACTTCCTGCAACATCCTGTATATTTTTATTTTTAACTTCACACATTTCTTTCCAGTGAGTAGGTGGGTGAGAAATGGGGGTTTCAAGGTTTTGAACAGCTGTTTTTTTATCTTCCAAGCTCAGAACAGAGACAAGTGAGGAAAGGGTAGAGAGTCAAACAATAGATTGGTTTTCAGTGTTCATTCTAGTAAGGTTTTCAATGTTGTAACAGACCACTGATTTTAACACCAACTTTAAATTAATATTTTATAACTATGCCATTTATAACATTAACATATAGATTTATTTTAAACATATCTTTTAGTGCAGTGTTCACACAGAACTCCCATAACCAAGATAAAATGCTATAAGAGTTTGGTGGGCATTGACCTTGGGTTTTGGAGTTGTAGTTCACCTATATCCAGAGAACACTGTGGACTGAAACAATGTTGGATCAGGACCAAATTTGGCATGAATACTCAATATGCCCAAATATGAACACAGACGGAGTTCAGGGGAAATGACCTTGACATTTGGGAGTTGTAGTTGCTGGGATTTATAGTTCCCCTACAATCAAAGAGCATTCTGAACCCCACCAATGATAGAACTGGGCCAAACTTCCCACACAGAACCCCCAGGAGGCAATAGGAGGTCTCTACTTGGGGAAAGGGAGGGGGCCTTCCCAATGCATGGAGAGGGAGAGACCAAGTAGACAACGGGTGGGGAGGGGGGTGTTTGTAATTTTGTGTCTTTATCGAGGTACGTTTCTTAGGGTTTTTATACTTCAACACACTAGACTCCCCACCCCTTCCTGAAGATTCCAATTTCCCACGGCACACCTGATGATCGCTCACAGCACACTAGTGTGCCCCGGCACACTGGTTGGGAAACACTGTTTTAGTGGATAATAACAAATACATAATTTATCAGTAACTTTTCAATCTCTTCCAATCATATAGAGGTTTACATGGAAGGGACTCCCATAGGGTTCAAAGTACAGTAGAGTCTTGCTTATCCAACAAAAATGGGCCATCTTCTGATAAGGAAAAAATGATGGATAATAAGGAGGGATTATGGAAAAGCTATTAAACGCCAATTTTATAATTTTACAAATTAAGCACCAAAAAGTCATGATTTACAACAAATTGACAGGAAAAAGAAGTTCAGTACACAGTAACGTTATGTAGTAATTACAAAATACACAAGGGTTCTTTCTTTCTCCCACCCTGGACATTATTCTGGGTGGGAGGCAGACTAAATTGGATAATACAGAACATTGGATGAGAGAAGGTTGGATAAGCAAGACTCTACTGTATTTTATTTTCAAACAAATGATTATAAATTATAGCCTAAAATAACAATACCAGACATACATTTGTACCATGCAACAGATAGGCACTTAGATGTTTTATTTGAGTTCACCATGTTTTGGCAAAATATTAATCATAAAGCAGACTTCCAACGTCATCAGACGGGATGTCCTAGGATGGTTTCACCAAACCTGGAGGGTGGAGGCCCACGCCAGACATCACATGACATTGTGTGACTTCTGATAAAGACCCTGTCCACAACTGGGGTGAAAGTGTTGTCGGGCACATTCAAACCAACTTAGGAGGCATCATGTGTTGTGCTGGCTGCAATGAGCCAGCAAAGGCCTCCCCATGAGGGCGACACTTTCTCCTTGTGATGGTGAAAGTGTTGTCGAGAGGGAGATGCATGTGGGCCATCAGATTTGCCCTGTTGCTCCCTATTTCCTTGCGGAAGCTAGGCGAAGCGGCACGCTACACCCGGGCTTTCTAATAAGGTCAATAAAAGATATCTGGAAATACGTAAAAATACTAGTTGAAATTAAATTAGCTTCTCAACACTGAAAAAATAGTGAAAGTATTTTAGAAGGGGAGGGGGTATACCAGACTAATCATTGACTCAATCATAACTTTTAATTGTGGAATATTTTATAAAATATTCACAATTGCCAGTGCTTGCTTGTTTTTTGTTCAGCCTATGAAATGTATTTCAAAGTGATCTCTTAGGAATGTGCCCTCTTTCCTATAATCTCTACTAATCCCCTAAATGTCAACCAAAATGGCACCATCTATATACAAGACAGAGATGTCAACAGGCTTAAGGAAGCTCCAAGATTCACAGGAATTTATCATCATCATCATAATTTGCAGCAGCAGCAGCAACAACAACAAGCATCTAATGTAGAAATAGGCAAAAACATCCTAATGAACATTGGGCATGTTAAAAAGGAAATAAGATTGGAGCTAAATGGAATTAAGTGGCTACCTGGAAATGAAGATGGAAAATAATTTCATTGCAAAGACCCTTGGAAAAATAGCCTGAGATGAATTGAAAAATAAAAGGTATCTCATCTTCACAATGAACACATTTTAGAGTTTTGTGATACATTTTGAAATTAATAACCAAGTTCTGGTTATTGTAATAAAAGATTTTAATCTTTTATATATATATATATATATATATATATATATATAGAGAGAGAGAGAGAGAGAGAGAGAGAGAGAGAGATTTGCTAAAATCCATATAATGAAAAAAATCAGTAGAAATGCTTTTGCCAATGTGCATAATGCATATTATGGATCACACAACCCTTTTTACTGTGAAAACAACACATTAAGCATAAAAAATAAAAATGTATTTTAATCTTTGTGAACAAAGGAAAGGGTGAGAATATAGGTGGCATTGTGAGAAATACAATGAAATCGAGACCGAGAATTTCCTGTATCCTTAGTTGGAAGTGGTCATTGAAAAGGATTGATGCAGCTGCAGGTCTTTAAACATTTAATATTTTAAAAACACAGAATTTCCATAGCTACTAATCTAAGGACAGAAGAAAATACATGGATTAAGAGGTAGTACATTTTCCAACATTTGGTAACATAGCATAGACACAACATCCTCAAGTATATTGCAGTCATCTTTCCAGGATAAGTTGCAATATTATATCCCCCTAGTGAGTTTACCTCATATATACTATTAAGAAAAATATGAAAAAATATGTCAAGTACTGGGTTTCCATCCAGGGCTATGTGAGGAAGCCTGATAAGTCTAATTTGGAGTGCTGCTATCTGCTGACATCGCCTGAGATGTCAGCAGTAGATGGAATAAAATTCTGTTGATGGGGAACCATGTACACTGATAATTCCCTTTGGTTATAAATATTGATACTGTTCAATAGAGCTGACACTAAATTAGTGTTTTACCATGTGTTTGCCCTAAATATTCTGTTTCTGTATCAATCTGTAATGTTTTTATTAATGTATTTTGTGTCAAATTATGCATTTCCACATATAAATAGAATTAAGGGTGCATCTACTCTGTAGCATTAACACAGTTTGACACCATTTTAACTGTCATGGCTGAATGCTATGGCATCAAGGGACTTGTAGTTTGGAAATACACCAACACTGTTTTTCAGAGAAATCTAATGGCATTATAAAACTATCCATAGCTGAAGAGAATTTATCCCCTGATCTCCAGAGCTCAAGTCACTATACCACATGTATTACTTCTTCATTAGTCAAATTAATAGATGTCCTTTTAAAAATACAAACAATTGGTAATTTATCGTATCAGAAGCAAACCAAGGGTACAGTTGTAATGTATTTAAAAAACACAAAATTTTAAAAACTTGACATTATACTAAATGTCTTTTGACCAGGAGCTGGCCACTTGGAGTGCCTCTGGTGTTGCTTAAGAAGGTCCTCCATGAGAGAAGGCTCCCCACAGGACTGCAGCACATCCAGGCATCCCTGGTTAATGTCTTTGTAGACAGCTGATTCTCCCACACCAGAAGTGACCAGAGCGATTTGCAACATGCAAACAACTGGTAATGTTATATTTTAGTGCAATACATATTGTTTATTTGATATGCCTGAAAACTTGCTTTTATGATAGTTTTTGGTCTTTAGCATTTTTAATGGGTGCTGTTTTAAAAAACTAAAAAGAATTAATAGATCAGTAACAGATTAGTTATATATTACACCCCACATAACACTTTTTAACACATTGAACACAGAACAAGAAGCAATGTTTATGAGTTAAAGTTATAGACTATTTTATAAAATAGATCTGTGGATTTGATCTCTTGGGTTCCATGTTTAATGAACATAGTGATATTTATTCCGCTGAATAATATTAAATGAGAACATAATTTTAAGAGTGCCTTATCCTAGCACTCTGGATTACATTACATCAAGATAAATACATGAGTCTCCACCTTATTTCACAGATTGACAAGACCCAAAACACATCCTACACATAGCAACTGAATATGCACTGAGTTCATTACAGTTCTTCTGCATACAGGGAAGGAAAAAGATGGGCTCACCAACCTTAAAATATTCTCAACAGACTCTTTTAGGCAATCGAAACACAAGGATGTAGAAAATAAAACTCAGACAAGAACTATAGCAAGATAAGGCAGAACAGTATCTATTAAAGGAAAATGAATACATTTTGCCTAATTAATAAAACATTAAATGTTGGATTATACAATATTTAAATGGAACATGAATATTTGATGGTATGGAAGTAGTGGGGACTTCATAACAATGGTGTTTAAAGTCTCTGTGGCAGAATTATGTTGGGTTTGTTTTATATCAGTTTTAATTTTTCAGTTGTACAATTACTTTACTACATGAGAAGAGTCCTCCTGGCACAGACCAAAGAGCCATTTAGTCCAGCGTTTTGTTACCACTGTGGCTAACAAGATCCCTACAGAAAGTCCAGGAACAGACCATAAGCACAATAGCACTCTACCAGACCTGATTTCCTACAACTGCTACACAATGCTTCTAATACTACATGTATTAGTATTAGAAATAGCCATCAGCCATTTGCCAAGATCCCTTGAAGACCAAACAAGCAAGCAAGCAAGCAAACAAAAACCCTGGCTGCTATAGTAACACTTGACTACCACAACTTGGCACTGCACAAAAAACAACCCCTATTGGAAAAGCATGACATCCAATTTTGTATTCAAGATCATGAGGTCTTGAATCCAAATGTGCTTGTAATATGATCAAAAGCTTGGTTGCTGCTCACAATTTATGCATTTCATACTGATTTAACTGCCATGACTCAGGGCTATAGAATCCTGGGAGTTGCATTTTTACTAGCTCTTCAGCCTTCTCTGCAAAAGAATGCTGCTGTCTTCCCAAACTACAAATCCCATGACTCCAGTGCATTGAGCCATGACAGTTAAAATGGTGTCAAACTGCATTCATTCTACAGTTTAGATCAGGGGTCCTCAAACTAAGGACCATATAATGCCGGATAAACAGCCCTCTAATCAAGGTCATCTTTTTTTTACCCAGTCTAGGCCTTTGCTCAGGATCAACTCTTCCTTCTCCTCTCGAAGTCTGACACTACTATCTACCCCCTTTGAAAGCACACAACAACAATCCATCTCATCAGCCAAAAGCAGGCCCACATTTCCCATTGAAATACTAATAAGTTTATATTTGTTCTTCATTTTAATTATTGTACTATTTTAAGTGTTTTTTGCACTACAAATAAGATATGTCCAGTGTGCATAGAAATTCATTCATGTTTTTTTTTCAAATTATAACCTGGCATTCCAACAGTTTGAGGGACTATGATCTGACCCTCTGTTTAAAAGTTTGAGGATCACTGGTTTAGAGGCACCCACAATGTAATCCAGGCAGTTGACAGACCCGTAGTTTGTGAATTTCATCAACTTTACAGAGTATGTTGAGATGAAAACTGGTGAAAAACAAATTCTTAATTTTCATCTTCCAAACACATCCTACTTACATGAGAGATATTTTCAAACGATGGCTTTACAGTTTGTAGAAAAAGCATTTTAATCACTGGATCTAAATCTGCAACAAAAGGACATGTGGAATTAATTTTTAAAATAAAGCTGAGGGAAGAAGCAGGATTATGTTATGTCTAAATAAAAAGGTAAATAGATGTTAATTCAAAGGAAACTATTGTTACATTTATGTAACTCAAAATGTGGTTTCCCTTGGTTTTGCTGGCTGACAACTTCAAGCTTCAACTTTCAACTAATTCAATTTACTGTCATATTAGACTCTGCTGAATAGATTAAATAAACTGCATGAAACTGCTACAGTTTCATAAAACAAAGGCCATGCTTCCTATTACTTTTTCATTTTAATAGAGTAATATCTTTGTTACTAAAATGAATGGGGACATAAAGCTAACAATTGTAAGTCTCTAGCAAGCCAATATGTCTCACCTCTCACAAACACAAACTGATATAGATATAATAATGGCTTACTTTTTGTCAAATAGTTACATGCTGTATGAGCATGTATGTGTACATTAATAACCCATCCCCTCTTGGGCTAATTTCTGGGGTTTCCCAAAAAGTCTGCCCAACAGTTGGTTCTGATATACAATTTTGCTATCTTGTAACTTAGACCTTCTGAGATATGTCCTTGGTGTACATCCAACCACCTATTTTGTTATGAAATAGTGGAGTGCCCTAGCAGGGACTCCAAAAATGGGTTCTGAACAGAGAAATGAGCTCAAGGGACTAAGTCTAACTAGAATAGAATCACTGAAATCTATATGACTCACATTAGTGGTGACTAAAAGGTTCAATACCTTTTGATGGATTTACTCTACTTGGACTAACATAGGATGATCCAGTCTAATAAGAAAAAGGAAGGAGGCTGCATTTGGATTGAAATATTTTTTAGGGACAGATCAATCTGATGTCAAGAAGTAGAGTGAGTATTCTCTGGAGGCAATGCATGATCAAATGTATTTGAAGGAGTTCTCTGCCAGGCTTTGGGAGTTCTTTCTTGTTTGTTTGTTCAAAGTTGTTGGCTCTGGGCTTTTCTCTCTTTTTTTGCCAAACTGTTCAAACTACTCAAACTGGCTCAGTTGGCTTTTGTGATAGAATAAGGCCAAGCAGCAGATGTTCCATCTGAAATGCCAACATTAAATAATCACCTCAGGAAAGGTGGATGTAAGGCAAGCATGTGTAAAGTGAGGCACTAGGCCACATGTTTTCCCCAAGATTAGTTGAACATGTTTGTTATTGGTAGTTCCTTGTATCCTTGTCCTTCTTGGTTGGTCAAGGATTGCCCAGAGGGGCTCCGGGTCCCTCTGATGCACATAATAATGGATCCATTTCAATCTGGCTTCCATCCTGGACACGGGACTGAGACTGTTCTGGTGGCCATCTCTGATGACATCCGTCACCAGCTAGACAAGGGAGGATCGGTACTGCTGGTGTTGCTCAACCTCACCGCAGCTTTCGATACAGTAGACCATGTTCTACTGACCCAGCGATTAGCTGCTATAGGGATTCAAAGATCAGCAATAACATGGTTCCACTCATTCTTGCGAGGGTGTAGCCAACGAGTGGAGTGGCTGAGCCAAGTATCTGAGAAATCCTCTCTCGACTGTGGAGTACCCCAAGGTCCTATTCTATCACCAATGCTGTTTAACATCTATGTTCGACCTCTCGACAAGCTAGTCCAGAGATTTGGATTAGAATGTTTCCAATATGCTGATGATACCAAGCTTCTCCTAAAACTAGAACCTGGAACAACCTCAGTACCGGATAACTTCACCCAGTGTCTTGGAGCGGTGACAAGATGGCTACGTGCCCATAAATTGAAAGTAAATCCAGCAAAAACTGAAATCTTGTGGCCTGGCCGCCCATCAGAATTGGTTGGTTTATTACCAGCTTTTGAAGGGGAACTGTTAGTTCCATCCCCCACTGTGAAGAGTCTCGGTGTTATCCTGGATTCCAAAATGGCGATGGAAGCCCAGATTATTTATTTATTTATTTACTTTATTTATATTCCGCTCTTCTCACACCGAAGGGGACTCAGAGCGGATTACAGTACACATACTTTGCAGACAATCCCTGCAGTTCAACATATGACATATAAACATGTGACATTTATCACAATACAGAACAGTACATACATTTGACATTTTTAGACAACAGAGGCAAACTTTCTGGCCACCAGGGGGAGCTGACGCATTCCTCCTCATTCTCAGCGTTTCCTTCCAGCGTAGCTTTTTGTTATTTCTTCCGCATTCCTCAGCTATTCTTTATGGCATCATAAATCAGTCTAAATTTGTCTCCCCACTTTAATGTGGTACCTTTATCTCCTACTTGACAGATGTAACTGTCTTTCAGGCTGCAAAGGTAGGCAGCAGGCTACACTTAAGGTCGAAAACCCACTTCGACCCGGGCAGGCCTCGAACTCATGACCTACTGGTCAGAGAGATTTATGCAGCTGACACTTAGCCAGCTGCGCCACATTCCTGATTGCCTTCACTAGTAAAAAGGCCTTCTTTCATCTATGCCAAGCAAGGCAGTTGGTGCCTTATTTACTAACAGAGACGCTGGCTATGATAATCCATGCCACAGTTACGTTGAGGCTGGATTACTGCAATGCTTTGTATGTGGGCGTACCTCGAGCAGGAATTCGCAAGATCCAAATTGTGCAAAATGCAGCCACTAGACTCCTCACAAAACATCAATGAGGTGCCATATAACGCCGTCTCTGCAGACCTTGCATTGGCTGCCAGTTGAACACAGAGTCCTCTATAAGACACTAGTCCTAGCGTTCAAGGCCTTTCGAGGTCAGGGTCCTTCATATCTAAGAGACCGTTTAATGCCACTCCACCACCAGAGACTGCCACGGTCAGCTCATGAGAATCACCTATGGAATGCCCTCCCTAGAGATATCAGATTGGCCACCTTCCGTTTGTGATAGTGGTGGGATCGAGAGCAGGGCCTCTTCTGAAGATCTTAAACTTCATGATGGTTCGTGGCAGAAGATACGTTCGGACAGGTAGTCTGAGCCAGAACCATTTAGGGCTTGAATTGAAGCAGTTACTACCAAAACATAAGAACATAAGAACATAAGAAGAGCCATGCTGAATCGGGCTCCAGCCCATCTAGTCCAGCATTCTGTGTCACACAGTGGCCCACCAGTTGTACACAGGGATCTCTAGCAGAAAGGAGGGCAAAACCCTCACCTGCTCCCGACCCCCACAACCAGTACCCGGGGAAAATCCTGCCTGCCTCCATCAACACAGAGGTGGCACTTGGATGTCCATTTCAGTAGCTACTGATTCCCTTGGTATCCATGAATCTGTCTAATCCTGCCTTGAAGCTGTCCAGGCTGACAGCTGTCACAACCTCCTCTGGAAGTGAGTTCCATAACCCGATGACCCTCTGGGTGAAGAAATATTTCCCATTATTAGTCCTAACTTTCCTACCTTGGAGCTTTAGGGAGTGCCCCTCGTCCTAGTGTTGGGTGACAGAGAAAATATTTTTCTTTATTCACCTTTTCTATCCCATGCATGATTTTATACACTTCTATCAAGTCACCTCTTAAACGCCGTCTTTCAAGGCTGAAAAGACCAAGGCGTTGCAACCTGATTTCATAAGGGAGCTGCTCCATCCCTTGGATCATTTTTGTTGCCCTTTTCTGTACCTTTTCCAGTTCCGTTATATCCTTCTTGAGGTGCGGTGACCAGAATTGTACACAGTACTTCAGATGTGGCCTCACCATAGATTTGTAGAGAGGCAATACAACATTTGCCAACCTATTTTCGATTCCCTTCCTGATCATGCCAAGCATAGAATTTGCTTTTTTCACTGCTGCTGCGCACTGGGTTGACATCTTCATTGAGCTGTCCACCAAAACCCCAAGATCCCTTTCCTGGTTTGTCTCAGAAAGCTTTGATCCCATCAGTTGATAAGTGTATTTGGGGTTCTTGCCCCGATGTGCATGACTTTACACTTGTTTAGATTAAAATGCATTTGCCACTTTGTTGCCCATTCACTCAATTTCGAGAGATCTTTCTGGAGCTCTTTACAATCAGTTTCATTTTTAACTACCCTGAACAATTTAGTGTCGTCTGCAAACTTTGCTACCTCACAATTTACTCCTACATCCAGATCATTAATGAACAAATTAAAAAGTAACGGACCCAAAACTGAACCTTGGAGTACGCCACTTCTCACCTCTTTCCACCCAGAGAAATGTCCGTTTATTACCACCCTTTGTTTCCTACAGTTTAGCCAGGTTCCAATCCAGGACAAGACCTGTCCTCTGATTCCATGGCTGAAGAGCTTATTTAGGAGCCTTTGGTGAGGGACTTTGTCAAAAGCCTTTTGAAAGTCAAGGTAAACAATATCAATTGGGTCCCCTTTATCTATGTGTTTATTTACACCCTCAAAGAATTCTAACAAGTTAGTAAGACATGATTTGCCTTTGCAGAAACCATGTTGATTTTCCTTCAGCAATGCCTGTTCTTCTATGTGCTTGGTAATTTTTTCTTTAATAATGGTTTCCATCACTTTGCCTGGAACTGAGGTTAGACTAACTGGCCTATAATTTCCTGGATCACCACTGGATCCTTTCTTGAAGATCGGGGTTACATTTGCCTCCCTCCAGTCCTCGGGTACGATGTCTGATCTTAGAGAAAGGTTATATATTTTGGCTAGAATTTCAGCAATTTCACACTTGAGTTCCTTAAGAACTCTGGGGTGGATGCCATCTGGCCCTGGTGATTTGTTGACATTTAGTTTGGTAAGGCTTGTGAGAACATCTTCCTTGTTTATCTCTATCTGGTTTAATTCATTTAATTCCCTCCCTGAAAAAAAACTGACTCAGCTGCAGGCATATGTTGTCTGTCCTCCTGTGTGAAAACGGAGGCAAAGAAGTCGTTTAGCCACTCAGCAATCTCCTTGTCTTCACTTATTGTCCCTTTCTTACCATTTTCGTCAAGTGACCCAACTGCTTTTCTAGTTGGGTTTCTACTTTGATGTACTTAAAGAAGTTTTTGCTATTTTTTTAATGTTCTTAGCTATATGTGCCTCAAAATCTCTCTTGGCTTTCCTGACGGTTGTTTTGCATTTAGTTTGCCAGAGCTTGTGTTCCTTTCTGTTCTCCTCAGTAGGAAGAGCCTTCCATTTCTTAAATGAGTTTTCTTCTTTCCAATCACATCTTTTACTTCATTTGTAAGCCATGCCGATGTCCTCTTGGACTTTCCCGGCCTCTTTCTTATTTTAGGAATGCATTTTAGTTCGGCTTGTTTTAAAGTATTTTTAAACAGTTTCCAAGCATTTTGAGGATTTGATTTTTTACTGTTCCTTTTAGTTTGTTCTTTACTATTTTTCTCATTTTGGTGAAATTCCTTTGTGAAAATTTAAGGTCTCTGTGTTAGTTTTCACTGACAGTTTGCTATCCAAACTTAAGTTGAAGGTTATTGTGTTGTGGTCACTGGTACCTATGGGCTCAGTTACAAGGACATCTTGAACGAGATCTTGTTCATTAGTTAGCACCAAGTCCAGGATCCCCTTTCCCTGGTTGGTTCCATGACCATCTGCTCAAGGGAATAATCAGCTAGCATGTCGAGGAAACTTGTCTCTCTTTCATGCGTAGAACAAGAATTTAGCCAATCTATTCGGGGATAGTTGAAGTCCCCCATTATGACTAATTTATTGCTTTTTTGAGGCCTGTTTAATTTCATTTTCCAGATAGCAGTCTGCCTCTGGAGTTTGGTTGGGAGGGCAATAGCAGATCCCCTAATGCTAGATTAGTTTTTTGTCCTGGGACTTTTACCCACAATGTTTCTGTAGGTGAGTTTGAATTTTCTTGATATTCTAATTCATGAGATTCTAGCTCTTCATTTATGTACAAGGCCACACCGCCACCGTTTTCCCCTCTCCTGTCTTTCCTGTACAGTTTATAACCTGGAATTTTGTGTCCCAATTGTTTTCCTCTGTCCACCAGGTTTCTGTTATGCCAATAATATCAATATTTTTTTTCTTTTGCCAAACATTCCAACTCCCCTATTTTTGTTCGAAGGCTTCTAGCATTTGCGTACAGACATTTATATTTATTGCTCTGATGCCCTTTCAACTTTGGCTGTTTATGAGAATTTGTAGAAGGCCTACCATGTCCTACCTCTTGGCTACTTCCTATCTTTTCTGTTGACTCAGCCGTTTGTGCATAAATTTCATCCTCCATACTTGGCGTTTCACCCTCTCGAACCGGAAGCTGCCCAGCTCCTGTCGACTTTCCCCTAGGAATCAGTTTAAAAGCTGCTCTGAAGCCTTTTTAATATTAATTGCCAGCAGTCTGGTTCCATTTTCGTTCAGGTGTAACCCGTCCCTTTTGTAAAGGTTTGGCTTTCCCGAAAATGTCCCCCAGTTCCTAACAAATCTAAACCCTTCCTCTCGACACCACTGCCTCATCCACGCATTGAAGCTCCTGAGCTCTGCTTGTCTGGCTGTCCCTGCGCGTGGAACCGGTAGAATTTCCGAGAATGCTACCTTTGAGGTCCTGGACCTTAATCTTCTACCTAGCAACCTAAATTTGGCTTCCAGGACCATCCGTTTGGCCTTCCCAATGTCATTGGTTCCAACGTATACCACGACTGCTGGCTCCACCCCGGCACTATCTACCAGCCTGTCTAGATGCCTCGTGATGTCCGCAACCTTTGCACCCGGCAGGCAATTTACCATGCGGTCATCACATCCATCACAAACCCAGCTTTCTATGTTCCTGGCAATCTAATCGCCCACTACAAGAAGCCCCCCTCCTACCACCCGTTGAGAAGTATCCTCGGTGCAAAAAGTGTTGTGATGTCTATAAAACTAGAGATTTAATAGGAAAATGGATAAATTCATGGACAATCAGACTACTGATAGTTAAAAAGTCAGGATAGATATATAGTTTCATCCAATCATGGGTGGATCTATAAATCTGTACAGAGACAGTATGATTGAATGCACAATGGGAGTCTGCTGTTGCACAAACCTTGATTTCTACCTCCCCATAGGCATCTGACAAGACATCATGCAAATAGTGCTGAATGCTATAAGACTATGGTGTTATCCATTATCATTCTTCCAAAAAAACTTGGGTTTTAAAAAAACCAAAACAACCCTAAAATAAATTAATTTGAGAGTCTTCTATATTGGCAACTGCAATGTCATGTCAAACATGACTTTATAGCAGATATAGCATTTCCATATCCAAGGCAAGGAAACAGATAGTAAAGACTATTAAGTGGCAAACCTAAGCTAATGAAATGAGATTAATTAGCATTTATATAAGCAGCAAGAGAGAGAGAAAAGGGGGAGTAAGCAGTAATTGCAGCCAAAGGCCTGAAGAGTAATGGGCTGCTGTTGCAGTTTAACAAGTCAGCAAAATATATGTGCTGGCTTTGGGGTCCATTTTGCTAATTACTTAAGCTCCTGTTTATGTCAAAAGCTTAGTATCTGACCATATATAAAGGGAGTTATTTGATACGGTGACCTGATGACCTGAAACATAGGAATGTCTGAGTGACTTCCAGGTTCTTTGGAAAACCAGGGCCAGGTTTTGTACAAACTTAATTCTGGAAATAATACCAGTTGAAATTGAGAATGAGGTGGAATCTACTTTTCTGCCATTTTCTCTGTCCCACCACCCTCACAGGCATATTGAATGAGGACAAGGAAGATAGTCTTCCTTGCTGCCGTACTTTCTTTTCATAGACTTTTCTGTTTGGACAAGCATTTGATGATTGATTGGGTAAGTTTGTTTCAGTAATTTTCTATTATATGAGCGGAAGCCACAAGGGGACACGAGAGAGAGAGAGAGAGAGAGAGAGAGAGAGAGAGAGAGAGAGAGAGAAGGATAGTCCATTTAACAGGGGTAGAGAGTGGGTTGGAGGAGGAAAACCATTTCCCCTGTTTTCCTGTTATTTCCCCCACCCATGTCCCTGTCGTTGAAACAATCCTTCCTAGCTTTCAAGAATTAAGTAAAATCGTGGTTGTGGAACCAGGCCTTTGCACAGTAACTTAATGCAGCAATTTACTTGGAATGACTAATATGACGATGGACATGAAAATACGGCTTACTGCCATTGGCACTGGGAATGTGGCGCAGCTGGCTAAATGTCAGCTGCATAAGATCTCTCTGACCAATAGGTCATGAGTTCGAGGCCTGCCTGGGTTGAGGTGGGTGCTCGACCTTTAAGTGTAGCCTGCTGTCGACCTTTGCAGCCCAAAAGACAGTTGCAGCTGTCAAGTAGGAGATAAAGGTACCACATTAAAGTGCGGAGGCAAATTTTGACTGAATTATGAGGCCATTAAAGAACTCCAGGAATGCTGAGGAATGCGGAAGGAACAAGAAGGAACGCTGAGAGATGAGGAGTGTGTCAGCTCCCCCTGGTGGCCAGAGTTTGCCTCTGTTTGTCTATATGTTATGTATGTGGAAACGGCAGGGATTGTCTGCTAAGTATGTGTACCTGTAATCCGCTCTGAGTCCCCTTTGGGGTGAGAAGAGCAGAATATAAATAAAGTATATTATTATTATTATTATTGATTGAATGTGGACATGTTATTGATTGAATTTTTAATTTAATTTGATTGCTGATCATTGTTTAACTCTGATGTTTTTAATCTCCTTATATTAGTGATTTTATATTATGTACTGTTGTCGGCATCTAATTGTGCCTTGTAAGCTGCCCTGAGCCCCCCCCGGGGGGGGGGGGGTTTGAGAAGGTTGGGGTAGAAATACAGTAAATACATAATAATGCTTGTTTATGATATGGGAAGGGGGACGGGGAAAATACAGTGAAAATAGGGGAAATGGTTTTCCTACTTCAACTCCCCCCTCCCCCATGAAATGGACTATCATTTTCTCTCTCCAGCACCCCCTTTTGGACTCTACCCAGATAATGAAATAGTAGCCCTTTCTCATATAAACAATAAACTGGATTTTTCTATTTTTGTGTCAGTCTGTGTATGTGTTCAAAAATGTATGCCTTAGTTAGTCATTTAATACATTTTGATTTTTGTATTTTATGAACTTTTATGTGTTTTTAATCAGTTGTGAGCTTATTTGAATCACAAACCAAGACAAAGGAAGGAAAAAAAGAAAGAGAATTTATTTTTCTTTGTCTCAAAGGTGCTACAGAATTTCTTTATCCCTTCTACTAAAACTAACATGGTCATCTCTTTTAACACTAGAACAATGCTAAGAATAAGATTAATAGCCTAATATCACATACATTCGCAGTATTTGATCAACTAAGACGGTGGCCCCAACTATACTGCCATATAATGCAGCTTCATAATGCAGTTTAGCTGCATTTTATGGAAGTAGACTCAGATAATGCAGTTCAATGCAACTAAACTGCATTATGAAACTGCATTATATGGTCAGTGTAGGTGTGATGTAGAGACATACACACATAGATGAGTTGGCAAATGATAGAAAGAAGAGAGTTGTTTTCAAGATCAGTGTCAAGACGTTCCATATCAAAGACCATTTCTGATATTCCTTTGTCCTTTTCTCACATGCTCACTTCTTCCCATCTTAGATTTTCACTGCAGTTTAATTAGTGAAATGAACTAGACATCCAAACAGACTCCTGTTGTTTAAACTCAACCTGTATGCCCAGATTTTGAGAAGTCATCATGATGTTACTATACATGGCTGTTTTATTTCCAGTCCAACATAGCTATTCCACAACTGACCAATTGCTTGGCTTGATTCTTCTGCCAGAGAATAGGGCTGGTGGGTGGAGGAGCTGGGAGTTAGTCTGGATTACCAAGGAAGCTCTGGCTACACTTTTCAATATAACTAATGCTGGGGCTGCCAGCTGCATCCTGTCAGGGGTTGTTTATTTTTTTTTAAAAAGCCAAGCAATCTGCCATGCTTTAAAAGACATGTGTGGATTCAAGAAAAATACATAGTAATCTCATGATGAGAATGTTTCCTTGGGAAACAAAATCAGCCATGATGTTCTGGCAAGCCTTCTTTGAAACATGTGGCAAATGAAGCAAAGCCATAATTATGATATCCCTGCCAATGAGAGCTCTGGAGTAAACTTCCCCTCCCACAATTAGAGAAAGAAAGAAGGCTTGCCTCCATCTAGTCCTTTTGACATTATTCTCCTGCTCAAAACCCTTCAGTCAAGACACTAGGGGAAAGTTTGGAAATACCCAGTGTATTCACAAAAATGACTAGAGAAGAGGAGGATAGAAAAAAATGTAGCCCTTACTAATATTCCTGATACATTTTAATGGGTTGGTGAGAAGTAAGAACAATTTGAAATCTCTGTCAAAATCTAAATGTTTGAACTTACAGCAAAATACATAATTCCAGCTCCATAAGACACTTTAACATGCACTGCATGTTAAAAGAGTCAAAACCTGGCTCTTTGAGCAAGCGTTTGGAACTTCAGTGTGACCAGAAAAACTCAAAATTGGAATATGAACACAGAATGGCTAAGACGCTGTAAACGGATGAGGAATTGAACTGGAAGACATTGTTTTTATAGATTCTTATAGTTTTTATTGCTTCTATGCTTTTTATATGTATTTATGA
This sequence comes from Anolis apletophallus, assembly GCA_030556195.1. Taxonomy (NCBI): domain Eukaryota; kingdom Metazoa; phylum Chordata; class Lepidosauria; order Squamata; family Anolidae; genus Anolis; species Anolis apletophallus. The sequence continues at coordinate 110,125,381 of JARBWK010000007.1, read as the reverse complement.
TGTGATTTAATTGCTTTTAACCGATGTGTGTGTGTGTGTGTGTGTGTGTGTGTGTGGCATCTAATTGTTGCCAGTCTGTACGCCTCTGGATTGAAATGGGTGGGATAAACATGACGTAAATAATAAATAATTAATAACATTCACACTGGAACCATGTTTCAAGCAACAATAGGAAAATTTTTGGGCCACAGTTTCCACAATCTCTTAATCCGTATGTGGATTTTGGGGGCTATGATTCAAAAAGTAATTTTGCCCAACTTCTGATTCCAAATATATATAAATTGCTGCCACCCTCACAACAGCCACATTTTGAATTCTGTCCACATAACAGCAAAGTGACATGAAAGGATAAAGCCAATTTTGTACTAGATTTAAAAAACACTTTCTGTGCATTTGAAGCATTACAAACTCATGTCCTATAATCACCTACAAAATTGGAGACGCGGGCATTAAAGGATTCAGAAAAATAAAGAGGCACCAAAATTGGAAAAATGTTTGTTCTTCGCATCCAGCAAATATATCTTCATTTATAGTTCTGTTTTGTTTTTATTTTAAGTCTAAAAATACAGAGTACACATCTGCCAGTCCTTGAAAAGAAACAGAATTGTGAACAGTAAATAGAGTGAAGATCTAGGATATAAAAAGAACTAATAATGCTAAGCTAAGTGGATTGCAATTCGCTAGATTGCAAACGCACCTCCCACAAAAATAGCTTTGCTTGCCATACAGTCTCTCCCACTCTTTCCAGATTTCATGTCACATAGACATATAGAAAAGAGGGAGGGAGAGGGGGGGGGGAGAGAGAGATGGCTTGTCTACACAAACCAACAAACCCCACCATCACTACTACCCCTGGCTCATAGCAAAGGGAAGGATGGTTACATTCATTACACAAAAGTACTTCCAGTGTGAGTATCCCAGTGTATTTCATTTTAAACAGTTTTGCCCCACTTAGGAAACTTCAGAATATCCCATGGATACAGGGCTGTCTGGACATCTGGGTTGGGTCTTATTGGGCTCAATGCCCTGTCCAGATGGAACACTGGCACCATCAACCTTTCCAAGTGCTTATCAGCATAAGAAAAGGGAATGGGTTATGATTGGGTCACTGTTATCACAGCTCCTAGCTGGCCATAGATCATGTGGGTATCTTGTTTTGACATTGGTAGAGCAACCCATATGATCAGCTAATATCCCCTCTTCTTCCCATTGTGTGGCTGCCTCTGCTGGTGCCCCAATGGAATTCTGTGGACAACAAGGAGGAGTAGCAGCAGCAACACTGAGAAGGCAATGTACGTGGCACCTCATGAACAAGTCAACAATTTTGTTGAGGGATACATCACTAGAAACATTCTTAAAAATATGGAAACCTTGGAGTTGCAATGGGGGCAGAAACAGCTTTAACGAAGCATTAAACCCAGGTCTCCTCTACAGACTAAAGGGAAAGGATTGCAGAAAGAGTGGTATCTTAACTCTGATGCTTTTTAATCCAGGTCTTAATGAAGGATATAAGGACAAACGATGCCATTGCCTAAAATGACAGGAAGGGGAGCCCAGGGAGACCCCCTTGCTACCAATGGACCAGATCTGGCAATTTTTTTCGGCTGCAGTACAAAACATCTATCTTGGCTACCTGTCTGTTTTTGGGAAGTGAACGAAAACGGATATGGAGGATCTATTGGTAACCAGGCAGCAGACATAGATCGAGGTTCAGCTGAAATGCACAAGCCTACTCCTTATATGTTCACTATAAATGAACAAATGAATAGAGTATTCCAGAGGAGGTTCAACCACAGAGGAGTAGAGTGGACACTATTCCTCCTGACACTATACTGAATCTGGACATTCACTATACTATACAGTGATATGAAATAGTAATAAAAACAAATTGATGTTCCTGCATAGGAGATGGCAGGATCCTATACATGCTCTATCTATAATGAAGAGAGAGGTCCAATTTGTCACATTACAACCACAAAAAGACTGAAGTTCCACACAACTATGGAAGAGTACAGAAACCTTACATCAACTGAAAGCAAGTCACACTTGTTATTTTGCATGTCTTTGTCTGAACAAAAAAAATTTATTTCAATATCATTAAACACCTTTTCATGTTTTTGAAATGTGTGGCATTTTTTTAGATCCTCAATAGCTGAGGGGGAATCTGAACACATTTCCTTTTTATTATTTTTATTCAGCACAAGAACTTATGTCTCATAACCTTTGGTCCTTCTTTACTTTGCTTTTTCTTTTAAACTACATTAGAGTGCTTCATGTCATCAGACTTCAATGGAAAGAAATTAAAAAAAATCAAACATGGGCACTTGCTTCAGGTAAAGGTAAGAAAACACCCAAAGCTTTTCACAAACCTTAAGCAAACTCTGTTCAACCTTGATAATGTTTAAATAACAGTCTTTATAACATCCCTTTTTATTTGACATTGCTTCAATAAATACTTCGAGCCAGAGGCTCTCCTGGGTCTTTCCTGCTTCTGCAAAAGACTGATAGTATTTCCAGCACTTTTGTTTAAATTGAGAATTTTAAAATGAAAGGTTCAATGTTTTTCTTTTAAAACACACAACACACACCAAATAACAATGGCTATTTACATTCCAATATGAGTTTGCTTTTCTTTGATTTGTTTCACTTTGAACAGAGATTTTCACATGTTCCTATATGGTACAAAAAGTAGCCTTCAACCAGCCTCATCGGAGAAATCAGGGATTATTGACACAACTTCCTCTGCACAGCCACCTTGGGAGTTTGTAGTTTACAACAATGGTTTAAGAAAATAACCAAGGAAAATTGCTTCCAATTCAATCTGCAAATGGAATCAAAGGAGGAAGAACGTAATAATCTGTATTGGATTTTAGCCAGGGCACCAAAGGTTAATAACTCTAATGATATAAATTTTTTTGCAATGCCCAAGGCACCTCTGGTTAGGAGCTTTATGAAATAACTAGCTGAAAGAATGTCATTACTACAGTGCTGTTTCTCCTCATATTGTCAACATTTTCAAAGAGGTAACCCTGTTAGTCTGTTTCAGTAAAACAACCACACATCTTTTGGCATCACTAATAAAAGTATTTTAGCACGAGCTATTCTGTCTTACAGTCCACTTTCTCAAAAGCATACATCATAATATTAGGGTATTAAATGGCAGTAGCTGTTTGAGATCCAAGCAAAACCAAACGTAGAAGATAACAATTATTCACACAATTGAATACATGTAACGAAAGTGCATAGTAAAGTGTGTGTTTGGGGGGTTGCTTTGTTATGTTGTTCTGAGTGTTTTGCCAAATATTTTAGAGATGTCTCTCATTGACTTATGAATATTTTTTCATAACTCAAACTATTAAAGCCTATACAGATGAGCTGTCAGTTTATTTAAAACTATTGAGGAACTGATACTTGTTCAGGTGCTAGATGAATGTCCATAATCAGGAGTATATCCAGGGTGGGGTGGGGGGGGATAAAATAAGACCATGGCTCCTCCAAATAAAGTATTCCTGGTATTTCATAGATTGAGGCATTGAAAAGCATTCACACCTACAGTTAATATATTTGGTTTTGTTCACATTCGATTATATGACACTTTCCTTTGCCTGTCACCCTTTGCCTGCCAAAACTGTATTTCTAGTTCTGCATTATACTGTAGTGTTAGAAAATTGGAGCTTGAAGTTTCAATGGAGGAAGGGAGTGTTCTTATTTGGTGGGATAATGATTTCTCTGTCACTCACCCAGGTAGTGATAGATATACCCTACCCATAGCTCTTCTCACTTCTGTTAGATTCTACTCTTGTTTCAAAGGACATTCAGCACTGAATCCTGCCCACTGGCATTACTGTGACATGATCTCTTCCCCCCACCACACTATTTTTTACAGAATATTCAGTTAGTGCATTCAGTTAAGCATAGCCAAGGAAAGAAGTTTACTAATCCATACTGAGCATGTTTCAGTTTTAGAATTAATTTTAGAAATTCTCTAGAATATAGCCCAAAATGACTGAACTGAGACTGTTGTACTTTGGCCATATCATGAGAAGGCACTAGAAGAGACAATAGTGTTTGGTAATATAGAAAGCTTAGAAAAAGAAAAGGACTGTATTCTGATGAACATAATCAGTCAGGGAGTCTGCAAGACTGAGCAAGGATGTTGAAGATAGACTGTGCTAGAGGTTTCCTATTCATGGGATCACCATAAATTGAAGTTAACAAGATAGCAATCAACAACAGATGCACATCGAGAAGGAGAAAGAAAAGAAGCAGTGGCAGCAGCGGCAGCAATAATTCTTCAATCTGGAAAATGTTTGCATTTTTTGATAAAGTCTAAGAGAAGGATCATATAACTGACATTGTTGTTTGTTGCTGTGTGCCATAGGTTGTTTCCAACCTATGGCAGCCCTAAGGTAACATATATTGATTTTCTGGGGTGAGGTTGTGTACCTTACGCAAGGTCACCCAGTGAGTTTTGATAGCCAAGCAGGATATACAACCTTGGTCTCCTGATATTGTCCATTGTTCACTATTTTACCACACTAGTTCCTATAACAGGCATACATTAGAGTAACTCCCAGTTACGCTGGCATTTCCATTTTGAAGAACATTGTGGACTCCTGTATTTCCTTTCACAATGCATCTTTTCTAACTGTACAGCAGAGGCTGAGGGGATATCTGTATACAATAATGAAGCGAAGTCCCTTCCAGCTGTCTTCATACCCTGGTGAAGAATCAATAGCCTTACACTGCCACAGCTTTGAATCCCATTCTCTGATCAGCCTCTAAAGCAGTGGTCCTCAACCTGTGGGTCCCCAGGTGTTTTGGCCAACAACTCCAAGAAATCCCAGCCAGTTTACCAGTTGTTAGAATTTCTGGGAGTTGAAGGCCAAAACATCTGGGACCCACAGGTTGAGAACCACTGCTCCAAGGTGTCTTCCAGTTAGCTCCCTTACACACCTGGGAATAGGATTTTGATTCCTCTGAATGTACAAGGGTAGTCAGAACCAACCAGAGGCAATCTTGTGGTTGATCAGAAGATGGTGTAGAAAATTTGTGTCCAGAGCCTCTCAGGTATTGTTGAACTGCCTATAATGAGAAGTACATCAGCAGATTCTTGTGCTCTATCAGTGTACCTACTGGATGTAGAATTTAGCAATTAAACCATCCCATGGAGTAAAGAGAACATTAATATCAGTAATTTCAGGAAAGAAAAGAAAACTAAACTTGCTTTAAGTTTTTCACATTGTTCTTACCCATGTTTCTTGTACTTCTATTTGGAAAACATCAGTATTAAAGGGAAATAAAACTATACTGTATTTACCAAGTATGTCTGAAGCCTCAATAATTCCCAGTTCAACTGTGGTTGCTGCCCTCAGTGTATACGTAGAGGGGATCTGTAGAAGAATGCTCACTTCTCCAAAGGATTCCTTTGGATTCAACTGGCCAATGAGGACATGTTTCATTTGTTTAATCTGTTTTGAAATATTTTTAAAACCTTGTTACTTCTTACTATAGTTCTATCTAAAACTAGAAAATACACAAGACACAATTTATAATAAAATCTATGCAAAATGCTGGATAGCTGTGAAAAATACATCTTTGGGAAAAAGATTTGCTCTAGGAAATCATCTGTGAAAATTTAGAGCTTGACTACAATTTCCTCAAGCAAACTACACATGTTGTGAGAAGCAATAACTCACACACATTCAGGAACATGTACACATTAACATATACTAGAACTCTAAAGTATAGCCAGGCCTCCACATTTCCAAGTTTTGTGATTTTGATTTTTTTTTTGTAGAATTCATTAAAATGCTTTCTTTAGAACTCTATAGGTTCTCCAGTCTGACTGTATGGTTAACTTCTGCCAGAAATGGAGGCTTTAAGAGTTTCCTCTTCAGGCATGTCTAGGACCTCTAGACATGGTCAACATCCTGTGGAAGTAGACTGTATAGTTATGCTGGAGGATCCAGAGGTTTCCAGACTGGTATTCTCCCCCCCCCCCCCAAAGGTTTTTCACTCTTGTGAACTGTCTTATGCCCCTCAACCCAGGGAATCTGGAGTGCTGACTGTATTACATAACCAGTAAAACTACTAACTGTAACTGGCTGACTTGGGGGGACAAAAATATAACAATGTTACATATTGGAAAACAATGTAACAATTAACAGCAAAGTTCCTATAGCATACTTTGGTCTTATATGCAGACATCAGGGCCAACTTGGCTCACTTCTTACAACTTTATTTCACAAGGGGGAGGGGCATCATATTACTGTGTTGTTCTGTCCCATAGTGTTATAAAGGGCATCCTTGCATTTCTCATTTCTCTTCACGAAATTGATATTTCCCAAGACTTATCTCACAAATCAGTGTAATCCCCACCCACTTCATTTTTTTAAAAACTCTGGGAGGAAAGCTTATGGGATACTAAACTTTCCCATCGGACCCCGCTACTCAAGCAGCTGATCTTAAATATGGCACCACTTGAGGGGAAACCTGATTTTCCCCTCCAATCCAGAAACTCTGTAATAGACCCAAACAGTTGATTTTACATCAGAATCTCCTTGAGGGGAAACCTGACTGAAGTGATCCAACTCTGGCAAATTTGACAAATTCTATCCCATGTGTTTTTGGGTATTTTTCCCAGTTATATCCCAGTTCCTGAGTTCAGAAGATGATATCTCTCTTCTCTTCCTCCCTTTTTTGTGACTGTTTCCCTAATGAATCCTGACGGAAGTGACAAAAAGTTCCTCTGTGTTGCCATGATTTGTACCCTCAATGGATTATAAATGTTTTAAAACAGGAGGGGGGATGAGATAAGGTACTTAGTATGCAAGAGCTTTAGACCATTAAAGACAATACATAGCATGGCTTCTGTATCCTATTCCAAAATATTCATTTGGTTAAGGGACATAAAGAGAATGGGCTGGAGATGGCTATAGGAGCTTTTTATAAGCCTTTCCTAACTTGTATCCATAAGGGGGAGAATTGGGTTCCATATACAATAACTTCTGGTGTAAAATATTCATCTTTACATATTCATATGATGATGGGTTGGCAATTAACAACACTCTCTCAAAAAGATAGAAACACATTGTCAAAGGGAGGACAAAGCCAGATACAGATTTGCATATGCTAACATGTTTTATACAACACCTTCAACAAGTCATGGTGTGAATGAATTAGAAGTAACATATAAACTTCCACGTAAGCTGACCTCATGTTTTAATTCAAGGACAGATTTGATGGACAAAATTATGGATTTGATGTGGCCTGTGGATACATTACTGGTCATTACACAGAGAGGGGAATGTGCCAGCTGACATCATCACTATTTTCCCACCAAGGCATTGAAAAAGGCCTTCTTTCTACTCAGAAAAGTGGATGGTTCCTTTTCAAATGAGAGTATGGGTACTATCTTTACATTGTCCTGTAGATAAGTCAACTCAGACTTTTGGCATCCACCTTTTGACTAAAATGACTAGATTTATATATGACTATATGCAATATGTGTTCACTTGCTTCCCAATTGCTGTCTTTTGTTCCACAGAATGTTTTATTCTTCAAACAGAAGATGCTTCCAAATAGTAAAGTGCCCTGCGTAAAGCAGGATTGATGGGTACACCATATGACTGTATCCTAAAACAAATAAATAGGAGGAACTCAAAGAACATGTTCAAATATCTTTTTAAAAGTGACTTCATTGGATAATTTTTCAGAGATCTATTGCAAACTCTCTGATTTGAATAACAGGAGCAGCAGTGCCCTATTTCATCAAAAATAAGATGCAAACTGCATAACTCAAGGCCACAACGGAAGGTATTGCTGCAAATAATCATTGCAGCAAAATTCTTTTTTCTTTTCTTTTATGGTGTGAACTCTTAAAGAGAACTTTCCATGTTCTCCTATTCTTATCTTTGCTTTTTATTATTCATAAAAACACCTTCAATGACTAAGTTAGGAAGGTTAGGTTGCTTACCTGTAACCGTGTTTCTTCGAGTGTAAGGTCTGTGAAATTCACACAAATGGGTTTACTCCCGCGCATGCGTAGAATCTCGGACATACTAGCTAAAATTAAAGATTTACATATGCCCCTCCCTCCCCGCCCTCCCTCATCCCCCAATGTAGCTACCCAGGCAGTCCTTTACCGCCAGACAGCGGCAGGAACCTAGGCATGACATCAGAGGGGAGGACGGGTGGGTTCTGTGTGAATTTCACAGACCTTAGACTCGAAGAAACACGGTTACAGGTAAGCAACCTAACCTTCTTCTTCGTGTGGTCTGTGAAATGCACACAAATGGGTGACTTAACAAGCTTATGTACCTTGGAGGTGGGTCATGCCACACAGGAGAACAGGACGGCTCTGCCGAAGGATGCATCCTTCTTCGCGAGAACGTCGAGCTTGTAGTGTGCTGCAAACGTCGATGGGGTCACCCAGGTAGCAGCCTTGCAGATTTGGTCAACAGAAACACCCCGTAAAAACGCTTGGGATGTGGAAACGGCCCTTGTGGAATGGGCTTTAACACCAACGGGTAATTCCTTATGGGCTAACTGGTAAGCCAGTCGGATTGCCAGGACTATCCAAGAGGCTAAACGTTGAGTAGAAATGGGAAGTCCGAGGGAATTTTCCCTATATTTGAGAAACAACTTGGGGGATTTTCTATAAGGGGCTGTTCTATGTAAATAGAAAGACAAAGCCCTCTTAACATCTAGAGAATGGAGAGCAACCTCCAGAGGGGATGAAGGTTTTGGAAAAAATGTCGGAAGGACAATGTCCTGAGTCATATGGAAGTGGGAAACAACTTTGGGAAGAAAAGTGACATCCGTCCGGAGGACCACTTTATCTTCATGGAACCGAATGAAAGGAGGATCAGAGCGGAGTGCTGTGATTTCACTGGCTCTTCTGGCCGAGGTAATGGCCACAAGGAAGGCAGTCTTCCAGGAGAGATGGGAGATATGGCAGGTTGCCATAGGCTCGAAGGGAGGCTTGGAAAGCTGGGAGAGGACAAGTTCCAAACTCCAAGACGGAGGTGGAGGAGAAACAGGAGGGAAAGACTTTTTATAACCCTGTAGAAACATGCCCACCATGGGATCCTGGAAGAGGGATGGGAGGCCAATTTTTTTCCTATACCAGGAGAGGGATGCCAAATAGCATTTAATGGAGGAAAGGGAGAATCCTTTTGTGGAGAGGTGGACAAGGAAGTCTAAAACAACTGAAATGGGAGCCGACTGAGGCAAATGGCCCAATGGTTGTACAAACGCACGGAACTTGTCCCACTTACAAGTGTAGGCCTTTCTAGTGGAAACCTTTTGCGCCGCCTGGATTATCAGGCGGACAGGGTTGGAGAGGTGGGACAGGGCCTGATCCTCCACGCTGTAAGGTGGAGAGATGGAAGGTCCGGATGTAGGACGAGACCTTGTTGAAGGGAGAGGAGATCGGGATCCAATGGCAGACGGAGGAAGTCTCCCTGAGAGGCCTGGAGAAGGGGTGTGAACCACGGCTGACGAGGCCACCAAGGGGCTATGAGGACACAGTCCGAGTTGTCGGACAGTAACTTTGCGACCACCCTGGACAGAAGTGGAAGTGGAGAGAATGCATATAGGAGACCCGGGGACCAGTGATATAGGAATGCGTCTCCTAGACAGTCTGGGGATGCGTGAGGTTGGAGTCTCGCGCAATATTTGCGGCAGTGGGGGTGGAGGTGTGATGCAAATAGATCTATTGGGGGGTGTCCCATCGTGTGATCAGTGGGAGGACGTGGCGGGGCCTGAGCTGCCACTCGTGAGTGGTGGACGACGTCCTGCTCAGTGAGTCGGCTAAGTGTGTTCTGAAGGCCTGGGAGATGGATGGCCTGAAGGAACGTGTTGTGGAGGATGCACCATTCCCATATCCGAAGGGATATGGAGAGAAGAGTGGGGGAGCGAGTGCCCCCCTGTCTGTTGATATAACATTTCACCGAGGTGTTGTCCGTGAGGACTTGAATCACCTGGTTGGAGACCACGGTCACGAACGACCAAAGGGCCTTCTCCACTGCCGTGAGCTCCAGGGCATTTATGTGAAATCTCTTTTCGTGGAGAGACCAGTGACCGCTGATGGTCAAATCCTGAGGTGAGCACCCCACCCCGTGGATGACGCGTCTGTCGTCAGGGACAGGGACAGCTGGGGAGGGGAGAAAGGAAGGCCCGAGCACACATTGATCTGTCTGTCCACCATGATAGGGACTGCAGGACATGGGCGGGGGGGTGGAGAATCGTGTTTTGACTGTCCAGTCCTGGCTGGAACACAGAGAGAAACCACGCTTGGAGGGGGCGGAGGCGGGCGAACGCGGTAACGTTCGTGGTGGAAGCCATATGACCAAGGATAGATTGGATGGTCCAGGCGGAGCACCGATGGGTGGTTTGGATGACCTGGATAGATCGGCATAGATTGAGGAAGCGATCCTCCGGAAGGTAGGCTCTCTGGGACACAGAATCTAGGACAGCACCTATGAATTGTACCATCCGGGCAGGTGAGAGGTGAGATTTCTCGTGGTTGACGATGAGTCCCAGGCTCTGCAGAAGAGATAAGGCATAACTAATATCAGATGACAGCTGGTCACATGACCCAGCGCAAAAAAGCCAGTCATCCAGGTAAGGAAAGACGGTGACGCCCTGCTGACGGAGATGGGAGGCGACGACCGCCATACATTTAGTAAAAGTCCTTGGGGCCGTGGAGAGGCCGAAGGGAAGGACGTTAAAAGAATACGGGGTACCGTCTACCATAAAGGTGAGGTATTTCCTGTGGGACTGCCGAATTGAAATGTGAAAGTAGGCGTCTTTAAGGTCAACAGTTGCCATCCATGCCCCCTTCGGAATGAAAGGGAGGATGGAGGGGAGAGTGACCATCCTAAATTTGCGTGGCCTGATGAATTGGTTGACTTCCCGGAGGTCCAAAATGGGCCGGAGACCACCATCTCTTTTGTCTACTAGGAAATATCTAGAAAAAAAGCAAAATTGGAGTAGGTGGGATGGGGTTGGGGAAATGGCTCCTTTAAGAAGGAGGGAGTCAACTTCTTGTAATAGGGCAGGAGAGGCCTGAGTAGAGACAGGCTTCACGGGGGGTGGGAGTGATTCAAACTCTATGGCATAACCTCGGTGGACAATGTCCAGAACCCACTTATCGGTGGTGATGGACTGCCAAACAGAAGGGACGGGTCGTAAACTGTCGAAAAACAGGTTAGAAACGGCGTGTCTTATTGTTTGAGGCTCTACCACCTCGGTACTGACCCCTGAATGGAGCACCTGGACGCTTGTATCCCTGTGAGGGGAACTGTGGGCGCTGTCCTCCTCTGTACGGGGCGGAGTTGTAGTACCCACGAAAGGGCTGGTGGTAATAAGGACGCCAACGGTGTCTGTAGGACTGATAGGAAGGATTGGATTGCTGGCCATACTTGGTTAGCGTCTGTTTCATTTTTATGGGAGTGTTCCAACTGAGAATCTGTCTCAGGGTTAAAGAGACCAGCCTCATCCATGGGCAGGTTTTCGATCAGTGAGCGTTGGTTAGAAGACAACGCTGCGGATCGTAACCAGGCATGTCTCCGAAGAGCAACTGACCCAGCAATAAGTTTGCCCGAGGTATCTGCCCCATGCTGGGCCAGGTCCTTTTGGAGGGTGGCCAAAGTCAGTGCTTCCTGATGGAAAGCTTTAGCCATAGGCTGTTCGGACACTGGAAGGAGGTCCAGATAAGGCCCTATTTTATTCCAGAGATAGGATTGATAGACGCTCATATAGACGCCGTAATGAGCCATTCTCCCGGAGAGGCATGCTGAAGAATAAAACATTTGGCCATAGCGTCAAGCTTTCTCCCTTCTTTGTCAGAAGGGGCGGCCTGGTTGTTCTGGGTTGGCTTAGGTTGGGCGTCATTAACAATCGAATTTACCCTTGGAAGTCTGGCCAACCATGGAGTGGTGGACAGATCAATCCGATACAGGTTTTCAGCCCTTCTGGATGTACTGGGAATGGAGGCCGGGGCAACACCAGTGACCTTTAATAGTTTAACCAAATAAGGAATGGTTGGTAATATGGTGGCTTGCTGAGTTTGTTGTTGCTCAGCAGATGTAAAATAAGGGTCTTGAACCACATCTTCAGATTGAGGAGGCTGTATGCCCAGGGATCTGGCTAGCCTTATCAATAGTGAAGAAAACTTTTTGTAGTCTTCCGCCTGCTGAGGATCAGCCTCAGGTTCAGGCAAAGGGGGAATGGGAGTAGTGTCAGAAGCAGCCTCTATATCCAAGTCAGTGTCATCTGGGAGGTGGGGGGGATTGAGGAGCAGCAACTGGGAGAGAAGAGGCCTGAGTGGGAGGGGCTGGAGGAGGGGGGAGGAGGCGGAGGAGGTGCCATGGATTGCTGGGCATAGGTGGCAGGAGGCCACGGATATCTGTAGAAGTCAGGGAGGGAATAAGGGTCAGGAGGGTAAAACCCATAGTGGTGGAAAGGAGAAGGGTAAGGGGGAGGGTATCCATAGGGATACCCATAAGGAGGGTCCCAGGAGGGAGCTCGGTCACCGGAGCCCTCCTTCAGAGGGCTCCGTGACCGAGAACGATCAACCTCCTCTTCATGGAAGTCAGCCTCGTGAGAGAGCGCCACTCAGCCGCGAGGCGCTGCAGGGGCGAGCGCGCGTCCCCGCGCAGTGGCGGGAAGGTAGCAGCAGCTGATCTACGTGAGGCAGAGGGAGGCCGCATGGCGCTGGCCTCCACGTGGTGCGGCTCGGTCTCCGAGGGGCCGCGCCACGGCAGGAAGGCAGCAGTAGCAGCTGGCTGGAAGGAGGAAGGGAGGCCGCGTGGCGCTGGCCTCACGTGGCGCGGCTCGGTCTCCGAGGAGCCGCGCCACAGCGGGAAAGCAGCAGCAGCAGCTGAGGAAGAGGGAGGCCGGGGCGCTGGCCTCCACGTGGCGCTCGGTCTCCGGTGAGTGGGAAGGTGGGGGGGGGAGCCTGAGCGAGCGGTGGTGAAGGCAGCTCAGGCTCGGTGACCGAGGCAAGGAGAAGGCTTGGGAGAAGTTGGGGGGGAATCTCTTCCCCCAGAAACGGAGTGCTTTCTTCAGTAAAGAGTTGCAGCGTCTCAGCTGCACACAGAGCAACAGGAGGACTGGGGGGCGCAGAGCCAGCCAGGAGCCTCATATTTTCTTGTGCCAAAGCATCACAAGGACTGGAGGGCCCAGGACCAACCAGGAGCCTTGGAGTTTTCTGAGCCAGGGGCTCTTTTGATTTCTCTTTAGGCTTACTAGTTTTAGCAGCCTTTTGTTTTTTCTTCCGGAGTGGCTCAATGACTGAGTCAGAGGCTAACTCACGGATGGCACTATCAGTTTTAGCACTCAGGGGGCTGGGATTCTGAGTCCCAGAAGGCAGAGAGGGCTGGCTCGTGGAAGGAGAGAGCCCAGTCTCTGAAGAGAGCAAAGTCTGCTCAAATAAGGAGGCCTTTAGCTTAGAATCCCTGTTCTTCAGGGTTCTATTGGAAAAAGTCCTGCATATCTTGCAGGACTGGGGAATGTGGGCTTCTCCCAGACAGAGGAGACATTTAGGATGTCTATCCTCTTGGGGCAAGGTTGCTCCACAATCAGAGCACCTTTTAAAAGAAAGAGAAGACATCTTATCTGAATAGTCGAGGCAATCCGTGGACTTGTAACAGGAGCTAGTAGTCGAGATCCTTTCGCTGGCTAGGTGGAAAAAGGACTGCCTGGGTAGCTACATTGGGGAATGAGGGAGGGCGGGGAGTGGGAGGGGCATATGTAAATCTTTAATTTTAGCTAGTATGTCCGAGATTCTACGCATGCGCGGGAGTAAACCCATTTGTGTGCATTTCACAGACCACCCGAAGTGTTTTTATATAGTTTAGTATATTCAAATTAAGCATTTTTTCTAGTGATCCTTTAAAATAATTTTACCTCAGAATCTTATTATTTATTTATTTGTTTGTTTATTCTATATCGTGACTTGTATAAACACAAGAAGCCTGATGAGAATTTTTTGAAAAATAACAAGTTAGAACACAAATATTTTAAAACATTACAATACCATTGAAAACACTGCAATAACATTCCAATATGAATAAAAGTACAGCCTGTATGAATACACCATTAAAAATTCCATCTGTAAAACCAGTTACTGATTAATATATCTGTTTAAATTAAAAGGTCTTTAATAACAGTGGGTAACAAATATGAAGAAAAAACAAATAAAATATAAAAAGTTTAATTAAATTTATAGGATAAAAATAATTATAAAAGACTGCTTATTTTTCTTTTAGCAGAAATTAAGAAAAATGAAAATGGAATGGAAGAAGAATGGAAGTCACAAAACACTTTTTCTTTTCTTTTGTATATATTTTATTCCTCTATTTTGGGGGGATTTTTTTAACTTTTTGTATTTTTTGACTTTGTAAGTTTTTTGGACTCTCTTTTATTTTTATTATTATTGTCATTATTATTTTTTCTCTTTGATTCTCTGTTTCCCACTTTTCTTAGTTTCCTATAATTTTATATCGTTCTCCTTCTTTCACTGTAATTTCACTTAGTTAAAACAATAAACATTTATTATAAAAAATAACAGTGGGAAGAGAGCAAAGACTGAAGTATACCTACCCTGTTAAAAAGGCATATAAGGCTAATGTAACAACTTGCTATCCGTTTTGAAATATGCAGTAATACTGATACTTCGCAGATGAATTAAAGCTGAAACTCAAGAAAGTTGTACCCATATATATCTATCTCACATATATCCATGTTGCAAACTGGTTACAGCAAGCATGTTATAGTGGTTCGAATGTAGGGACCTCCTCACCTGTGCTGCCGGAATAATTGAAGACTGCTGCAGATCATGGCAACTGTGGTGGCACCCACCTATCGCACCGGGAATGTGGCGCAGCTGGCTAAGTGTCAGCTGAATAAGATCTCTCTGACCAATAGGTCATGTGTTCGAGGCCTGCCCAGGTCGAGGTGGGTGCTCGATCTTTAAGTGTAGCCTTTGCAGCCTGAAAGACAGTTGCATCTGTCAAGTAGGAGATAAAGGTACCACATTAAGTGGGGAGGCAAATTTTGACTGAATTATGAGGCCATTAAAGAACTCCAGGAATGCTGAGGAATGCGGAAGGAACAAGAAGGAGATGAGGAGTGTGTCAGCTCCCCCTGGTGGCCAGAATTTGCCTCTGTTTGTCTATATGTGTGTATGTGGAAACGGCAGGAATTGTCTGCTAAGTATGTGTACCTGTAATCCACTCTGAGTCCCCTTCGGGGTGAGAAGAGCGGAATATAAATAAAGTAAATAAAATATGGGGCATGGTGACCTGTCGCCCCAAGCCCTGCACCATCCCAGCTTCCCCACTACCTCATCACACAGGAAGAAGCATCAGGCAGGTGGTGCCAACTATTCGATTTCTATGGAAAGACAAGTTGCCCCTGTCTTTTACTGACATCGATTTTTTGGCATTGACATGGGGTTTTTAGCAGTTTCACTATGGAGCCACCTGGAAGTACTTATCTGGGGTGTGATGGAAACTGGTGAGGTCCATGGCAAAACTGCTAAAAACCCACTGCCGCTGCCAAAAGGTAGCTCATGTGAAGAGGTAGTAGGATTGTGGGAGACTGAGGTTTGAATCCTGCTTCAGTTATGGAAACACACTGGGTGATATTGGGCAAGTCACACTTACTCAGCCTCAGAGCTATGAGCAAATCCCCCTGATCAAATCTTGCCAACAAAAACCGCATGATATGTTCACCTTAGGGTCAACATAAGTTGAAAATTACTCGAAAGCATATAATTGTTGATTTCCTTGGAATTAACCAATTTTTAATATACACTTAAATTGCTTTGTCCCAAAGGATTTAAGTACCCCCTGCATACATAAGATAATCAAACAAGAGATATGAGAAAATCTTTTCTATATTCTCTGCATTTTGTTTATAGTTAATATGGTTTTAATTAATACACATTTGGGACAGAAGTAATTCCAGATTTATTATGCAATATTGTGATGTTTATTGTTATGTTTAATGGAATATACTCTCAACATGGATAGGTGTGCATCCAAATGAGACATTAAGATTTAGTTTATTCACCCCTAGACAATCCTACTTCCTTAATCAACTCTTATTCCTTTCCAAGTTGAAGAGTATTTCTTTCCAAATTTGCATTTCCTGCCCAGAAGTGCACATAACACAGATGTGTCTAAATTGATCCAGAGTTCCATTTTGAAAAAAAGAGTGTTCTTGTGCCAATGGAGTTTTTCCAGGTTCAAACAGTGTCTGGGCCATTCCCGAACTACTTTGCGGGGTGGGAGATCAGCTTCACATTTCATTCTTCCCAGTCCATCCAGAGCCGATTAAAGGGAAGGAGGGAAGATAGAAAAAGAAAAGGAAAAAGAAAAGCTTTTTGAAATAATTAATATTTGGCCTTCAGACATAGGATACTGTACATGAAAGGCATTGGCAATTGTTCATTAGGGCAGTACAAATGGAAAATAGGATGAAGCCACACAAGTTGGACAGACTAAACAGCTAGGAAGTCAAACTCTAGCAAAGTGGAGTAGCACAAAATCATTGTGAACTTTTATTTGATGCAAGCATACAAGAGCAAAGCTCTGTAGAAATCAACGAAGCTATGAATCTCCTGCATTACACCAGCTGGATTGCTCAGCTTGAGTTGGCACCAAACATTTTTCCGTGGCTGGAAAAAAATAGCAATAATAAACGCAGATGCTTTCAAAGTATAATGCTGCCATTATATGCTCCTTTGTGACAGCTCATTGATGCAAAAATGGCTGTGAACGTAGCACCACTCATCATCTAACCCAAATTTATGGACAACTTCTAACAAAATAGTGGCTGTACCATAAAGGCCAAGGTGACTCGAAGTTTCAAATGAACTAGTAGGCAGTAGAAAAATGACATCATATATTTTTATATGACACCGCTCAATTTTGTTTAAGATTCACTACACAAAATAACACCATAAATGCAATCCCGGCATGTGTTCAATCTTGGCTAATAAACTTTTTGAAGAACATATTCTGCCTGGCTGATGATAACACAACACCAAGAACAATAGGATGTCTGATATATGATTGGGAGTCTAAACTGTGATTGTTGGAGTTGACAGACCATTGTTAGGTGACCATATCTTTTTCTTGCCAACAAGAAAAAGGTCTAAACTAAAGGGTCCTCTCAGACTACACACCTATCTGTCAAAGGAAGTGCTAAGTTTTCTCATACAGTCTACCTAATTCCTGGATTCTGGAATTAGTTATCCATAGAATCTATACCATGTCAGCTTCCATTTATTCCTTTCATGCAACTCATCACAGCTTCCAGACACTGAGTCAAATACAATGGAGAAAACTGCAGATCACCTTCATATTTGTTCTGATTAATGCTGATAAGAGCCCAGATGAGCAGCTCTACATTCCAAAACAGTTAGCAGAGGAAGGCCACACAGTTACAAATCTAATTTGTGCAACTCAAGAGGGTAAAGTGCCGCCGCCACTGTCTCCTCCTCCTCCTCCCTATCTGCAGCTGCAATGGACCAGGCCGTGCTCCTTACTAGCAGCCTCTTCTGGCTTGAACTAGGTCCTTTCATCTTGACTCTCCTCTTCCCCTTCTTCATCCAAAGAGGCCTCCTCCAAGTGGGACATAACAATCTTGTTGCCACAGTGCATTTTGTTCTTCTCACTTCCATTTACAAATTGAAATTGAAATGGCTCCCCTTGTGTGGCATCCTATTCCCCCCAGAGTTTCATGTGATTATTATTAAATCCCACAGCATCACTGCCCTAGAGCTGCACAGAAGTTTCCTAGTGTTACTCTCCTATAATGACCCTGAAGTTAGGAAAAGAAGCAATCTAATACAGTGACTCATATGTCAGTCTGCAGAACTGTTCCAGGAAGATTCCATGATCAGAGGTAACAAAGACTGCTGATAGGTCAAGGAAACTGTAGGCAGAATAAAATGAGTCCATGCAATTCATCTATGTAACTCAACTTTACACAAAATCTAAAAATGTGGCAAGACAATGTGTGAGTCACTAATGCATTCTTCCTCACTGCTTTGGAGCAATATGCAAAGGGGTGCTCACCCACCTAAATCCAGTGTGAACAGAAATATATTTTATATTTTGTCAAGAGATACTACACTGGAGATGTAGCTTAAATTTCCACCCAGATGGAATTATGCCATGTCTCCTCTAACCCTCATAGAGGATTCAACTATCTTATATAAGACTACCATCTCAATGGGCATTGAATAGCTGAAAAAAGCGTATGTATCAAAAGTATATGCTCCTATAGTAAGATGCAAAATAATATCCTCAGAGACAAATGGACGAGGAGGAGGAGGCAGCGGCAGTGAAGTAATGTCCCACACAAAATCACCAGCCGCTCCTTGAAGCTCCCATGACACCCCAATAGTTTCCTGAGTCACCAACCCAGTTCCCAAAAGCTTGCCATCTGCCCCTTCCACCCAAACAGGTTTCTTTTTTGGAACAACCTGTATGCTTTACTCATGAGCAAACTCTACGTCCATATAGGAACCAATGGCTCCAGAGTCCAACAAGACCCATGTACGAACACTTCCACCATTATGTATCCTAACAGTAATATGTATGAACACATGTCTGCTGACCCTAATGTGTTGGACTCCAGACACACTAGGGCTGCCCTTTTCCCTGCACCTTAAAAGGTTTCACAGAACAATTTCTTGCAAAATGCCACCCACCCCCGCAATAGAGACACAAATTTAACTGTCTTCTCCGCTCTTTTTCAGAGTCAGACAATTTTCTATAAGCTCCCAATTGCATGAGTTCTTCTTCTCCACTTGATTGAGGAGTTGTGCTAGGAGCAAACAACAACCCCTTCCCCAAATGACTCTTCTTTCTAAATTGCATTCTGGCATCAATTCTTAGGATCTTAGTAATTAACTCATCCCAACTTGTTGCAGGCTCAAGCCTAGCTAATTCATCCTGCAACGGTTCCGAAAGACCAGCGGTAAATAATAACATAAATGCTTTCTCCCCCCAATCCAGTTGATGTATAAGTAATTTAAATCTCAACAAATAGTCAATAATGGTGCCTTTCTCTTGTTTTAACCGATGTAGTGCCCACCCATCATTTTCCACTTTTAAAGGATCCCCAAAAGCCTCCTCCAGTGACTTCTTAAAGTCAGCCAAGTTATTTCTCACAGGGCTATTCCCATTAATAAGACTGACTGCCCATTTACCAGCTGGGCCAGTTAATAAACTCAACATAAATGAGACCTTTGCAGAGTCAGTGGTCAGTTTATTAGGAGAAATCTGGGCAAAATATAACTTGAGACAAAAAAAACAGGCAGCATGTCACAGGTGCAATAAAACCTTTCAGGCAACATAATACGTCCCTTAACAGTTGGAGCTTGCTGCTGAGCTTCCAGTTGCAAAACTTTGACTCTCATTAGCTCCAGCTGAGCAACAAGGTCTTCAACGCTGGCCATGACTGGATGTGGTGTGGCAGTTAGCAATCTGTCACAACACAGTAAGTTTTAAAGAGTCAGACTAGGTAGCAAGTCAAATACAGTTTATTTCAAAACAGCTCAGTCAACTCAAAAAGTGGCAAAAGAGCCAGGAACACTTTAACTTCAATGTGAATGGCAAAACAAGTCAAAAACAATGACGAAACAGTCAGAGAGGGGGGAATCCTATCCATCATACATAAAATCTGGATTATATCACTGGAAACCCCACATTAAATCCCAAAGTAAAGCACTACACAAAGGGAAAAGCACACATTGTCAATCATGCCGATGTCGTTGTCAAATGCGAAGAGACGTCTGAACATGCCAATGGTCGAATACGAGAAACCAGCAACCCCTCAGCCAAATCACGTCAACACCAGTGAGGGAGAAGCAGCAAAAGCGATGCAGCCAACCAGGTCAGTCGCGAAGCAGGAGACGGCAACCTAACACATTGGAAGGAATACAAAGCGTAGCCGAAAGGTAACCAAACCCCAGAAACCAGCCCCTCCTATACTCAAGTCGACATAGGACCCAAACTCACATTCTATAGCAAGTCCACAGAAGCACAGAAACCAGGAAAAACACCGCATACAGGACAAGAACCGGGCACCCAGCAACACCTTGCTAACTTCAAAGAACCCAAGATTCCAAGCCCTTTTTTATTCACAAATATTCATCAGAGCTGGAACTAGCCAACCCCCTTTCATTAGTGCTTTCAGCTGTGATGGCAGCCTCAGGTGTAGCCCATTGCCTCCCTCTCCAATCTCTCCATCTCCTGTCAAGACTTAGCTCTCCCCAGGATGAAGCCTGATTCTCAGAACTCCAATTCCCATCTGCACAACCATCACGCACCTCCTGCACTGTAGTCCACTCCATAGCACTAGAACCATCCTCAGGATTCCCAGCCACACTTCCTATAGTTGGCTCCTCAGTGACAGACCCGTCCTCCGCAGAGAAATCCTCAAAAGAGTCTTCATAAGTAGATTCCCCAAGTATTTGCCAGATCCATTTCCTTTGTTGCTCTCGTCGTCTTGCTCGCGAGTAACCTGCTTTCCCTTCCTAGCTCCCAATTCCATGCTTTCAGTGCTACTTAAAGGCTCCGCTAGAGGAGGAAGAGGGTAAACATTGAAAAGATTGGTGATCATTGCTTGGGGAGATCATCTATTTCTTCCTCTACAACAGCCATATGAAGTAATATACAGGATCACATTTTACTTTGTCTATTGATACCACCAACAGAATGCTAGAGAAGGCCATGTTGAGCATACTGAGTCATCATCCAAGCATGTGCTGGGGTATTTTGCTGTTTGCAGCAGATGAGCACCCAGCCCACTCAGATTATATAAACCAGCATGCATCAAGGTCACTTCTGCAGCGTCCCATTGCTTTTGTTACTCTAGGATTTCCAAATTCATCCTACAATCACCAATGCACCATAAAAACCCTGAAAATGAGAGATATCAATCCTTTTTTAGCAGATTATTGGAGCTCTGGTGTGGGATGGTCCGTGAGGTCACAAAGAGTCTGAAGTGACTGAACAAATGAACAACAACAACAACGGTGTAATGCAGAGCTGTAGTAAAGGGAAGGGAAGGGAGCTAGCTATGAAAGCTGAAGTTTGCCACTGGACTATAGTTTAATATTTCTAATGCTGGCAAAGTTATTTTTTCACAGATGGCAGAAAACCCCACAGACATGTCTCTCCCTCCCTGGCAATGAAAAAACAATATTACATTATAGAACTAATCATTTGTTGTTTTTGACACTTCTCAAATCCTCTGTCTCATATGACTCTACCAAATAGTAAGAGTTGCCCTGGAGTTATAGAAGAAACTCCACAACTCCAGTATAGGCTGAGGATCCCTTATCCAAAATACTTGAGGCCAGAAGTGTTCTGTAGTTTGGATTTTTAAATTTTTGGAATACTTGCATATACATATTTTGGCAATTGCACTCATGTCCAAACACAAAATACATCTATTTTTCATCTACTCATAGACTGTATGTAACTGTAGATTGAATATACAATATATTTTTAATAATTGTGTGCATAAAACAAAGCTTGTGTACATTGAGTCATCAGAAATGAAAGATATCACTGCTCCAGCCACCCATGTGGATAATCTTGGATGCTTACTGAAAGGGCACAAATAGGGCATAGATCATGCTGTTGTTGCCCAACAATTAATTTGCAGAGGCAGACTGTTCCTGGTACTCAAGGTAACTTAGAACCATCAAGACCCATAGCCACTAAATTGACTTAACTTGCACTCTTTTTTCATAATCTCCTTTTAAAGCCATCCATGCTGGCAGCCATCACTACATCTCCATGAAGCAAATTCCACAGTTTGATTGCATTGTGTGAAGTAGTCTGTCCTATATTCCCCACTGCTTCACTTCATGGGATGACCACAGATTCTAACATTATGAGAGGGGGGGGGGGGATCCTCTCCATCATACATCAACAGATCTAATGAGCTACATCCCTGCTGGTGGTGAATGGAATTCCAACAGATATTACTTTCTATTTATCTCCTGGTTTCAAAGAAGATTGCCATAAAATCTATTTCTTTCTCCCATAGGCCTCATAGCTTTTTCTTTCACACAGTTCTGAAATGTCATGTTGTCTAGTAGGAAAATCTAGCAGGGAGCAGCTAAATACATGAAACATTTTCATTAAGAAGAGCAACTCTTTTCACAGCTGCATAATTAACACAACCAGCAAAGAGGAGCCTGTCCTGTGGTGGCAGGAACACATTCTGTTCAAATCCTTAATAAATCTCTCCCCTGCCTCTTGTGTTTCTCTCTCTGTTGCCTCTGTTTCTGAAGGTGCTGATTTGGGAGTTAAACCCCATCAAACATGGGGTGCAAAGTAGAAAACATGACCAGCCCTAAAATAAATCGGGCAAAGCTGCCCAGCATCTGCAACTCTTTGATATTAGAACCGGAATGCTGATGCAAAGTCGAGGATGACAGATTTCCCTTTTTTGGAAATAGTTAATCTCAAATCATGGAACTATGCTTGATTCCAGATATTCCTGGACTGCCACTCCCAGCAGCCTTAGCCAGCATAGACAGTGATGAAGAATGCTGAGAGCTGCAGTCTTACATCTGGTCAACCATGTGGCTCCCACTGCATTTGGAAAGGCACATGATTCATTTATTGGTTGGGGGTTAAATCTACTGGGAAATTCCTCTGAGCAAAGAGCAGTAGTGCAAGATCACAAGAATGGCCCCTCTCTTCCCTTATGGTTTTTGCAAGGTAATTTCCCAGTTTAATAGAATGAGTAGTGTTTAGCAGAAATTTCCTCCCACAAGACTAATGAACTCCTTGTACTGAAGAGCTATGGACAGTTAACTGCAATCCTGAAAATTTGATCTATCTATTTCTATCTCCCAATATGCAAGGCATCTTAAAGTATAGGTTAAAACGAAATGAAATGAAATGTATGTATAACAAAGTTTTAAATTGTTATACAGCCAATGCTATTAAAATTGATTTAAAAATAATTTATTCCACATATTATCCACAATCCAGTGTTAAAAGTAAGTACACCTAAAGAGTAAGCCTAAATGCATAGACGTGAGGCAAAACGTCCCAATTAATATAGTAGGACAAATCCCCCCAATAGGATCCAAAGACCCCAGATCCTATTTGATACTGCAGTACGGTCAATCCTAGTAAGTACTGTATGTAAGTAAGCTAAGTATGGCCAACCTGCATGGAAAACCAGCAAGAAATACCATTAAAGGGCAAACTCCATGTTTTATTGTAAATGTCTTATAGCAAAAGTAATAAAAATCTGGAGTGGAACTAGGCCATGGTCTATGCAAACTTTAAAATTCTACTTGCCTTCAGAGTAGGGAAACCAACAATTGCCAATCTAGTTACAAAAGCTTCTATCTCCCAGAATTAATGATAGAGGGGAGAGAGACATAAGACTTACCCCCTGTGTTACAACTCTGCATGTGAAAAGAAGAACAGCTTGAAGAAGAGTATTTTACATATATAAAGGCTTTCCAACCAAATATTTTAGGGCTCCACAGCACATGAAGAATCTCCACACACAAAAAGCTCTCCTTTCCAGATTGCCAGTCTCCAGTTCAAGCGAATGTTGCTGGAGAAGATGGAATCCTCGTCATGTGTTAATTTTGAATGTCTGAATAGAACTAAATTGCCATAGTAAAGATTTAAAATAGTTATTTTTTGTTACTGGGGATGCAGAAATAAACACATAGCAAATAGCCTACAGCAATACTATTTCACTCTTGCACAATCCAGACCACTTCCTAACTAAATAAAACATCTCATAAACAGGAGGTTCTTTCAGTTTCTCTTATACTGCCAGGGAAATCAATTGAGTTCTGCTGGCTAGCTGGGTGTGACTCCAGATATGCTCCAGATACCTGGAACAAAATGTTTCTCCATGGAACAAGTTCCTAATTGTCTACTGTCCTCTTTAAAGCATCTGGAACTCTATTCCTTTTTTTTTTTTGCTAAATTTTCCAACTATTTCCACTAATTAACAGAGAAGGGGATATAATCTCAAAGACTACTGAAAGTGCTATAAACAAGGTCACAGATTCATATTTCTAAGGAAATTAAATAAAGGTGCAAAATACCGTAAATGTTGAAAGACACTAGACCTTGCAATATCCCTCCAATTCAAGCACCATCCCAGTATCTGTACAACAACATACGTGACACTAAGAATATGCCACATCATGCACACACCAGTAAAAGCAGAACATGGATTGCAATGTTATTACATCTTTTTAACAGCATTGTGTTATCTGCTTGCAATTACAGTGGCAGAACCATCATTTTGTTTGTTATTTTTTTAATGCACTGACATTTTTAAAACCATGGACCCATGGGTTTCTCAGGGGGAAGTGTTCTTGATTCTGTAAACCTTTTAAAATATAATTATTATGTATTAGTTTTAATAAATGCACTGTAATAAATACTCAAAAGGAAACAGGAAACAAGGTGAGGAAAACACACACACATATGATGACAACTTGAAGCTAAAGTTCTAACACAATACAAAAACACTAAAAGAAAATTAAAAACTAAAACTAAACATAAATACAAACTAATACACTAAACAGTGATTAATGAAAACATTAATGATGAACTCTCCCCACATTTTAAATTTAATTGGGGAAGGGGAATAGATCAAAAATAAAAATATATTACCCTTCCATTACAAATAGGACATAACATTCCTAAGGGTACTAGAATTACATGTTACCAATAACTATAGTTGCAGATTATTTGTTAGATTGTTAGATTTTTTTATTGCTCAAAATGACCGTAAAAGGTGTCAATTGCTGTATGTGATAAAATCCTTGCCTAAGAAAATGCTGTAAAATTCATGGGGTTACCATGTACTGTTTGGGATTCATTGGAGAGGTTATCCACCCCACACTCATTTCTATACTCTTTGAAAACAGAGAGACATTATTATTATTATTATTGTTATGCTTACTGTGTTTATTTATATCCCACTTTTTCTCTCCATACGGAGAGTCAAAGTGGCTCATAACTAAAACCATTTCAATACAACTTAATATATACCATTATTAAAAAAGTATTGAACAACATTAATATTAAAACAATCCCGGTTAAAACCATAATAGCATATAAAATCACATCACAAAATCACAACACTACTTGATGGCCTTAAATACTTTCATCTTTAAAAGCCTGCCTAAATAAAAAAGATTTTAGCCTGCCACCAGAAGGACAGCAGGGAGGGGGCGTTCTGACTTCCCTGGACAGGAAGTTCCAGAGTCGAGGGGCAGCCACCAAGAAAGAAGGCCTGGTCTCTCATTCCCACCAACTAAGCTTGATATAGATGTGGGACAAAGAGAAGGGCCCCTCCTCAAGATCTCAAGGCCTGGGCAGGTTCGTACAAGGGGATGTGCTCAGCCAAATAGCCTGGACCTGAACCATCTAGAGCTTTAAAAATCATAACCAGCACTTTGAATTGTGACTGGTAATAGACTGCCAGCCAGTGGAGCCGATTCAACAGAGGGGTTGTCTGCTCCCTATAGCCAGCCCCAGTGAGCAACCTGGCTGTAGCTCTTTAGACCAAGCACTCTTCAGAGTCAGCCCTACATAGAGTGCATTACAGTAATCCAGATGGGAAGTAACTAAGGAATGTACCACTATGGCCAGATCTGTCTTGTCAAGGGATGGGTTCAGGTGGTGCACAAGATTTAATTTTGCAAAGACCCTTCCGGCCACCTCCAAACAACTGAACCACTAGATTCAGTGCTGAGCCCAAAAGGAACCCCAAACTTCAGACCCGTGTCTTCAGGTGAAGTGTAACCCCTGAGAAGTGTAACCTGGGATTAAGTTTCAATTTGTTTGCACTCATCCAGTCCATTACTGATGACAGACGCTGGTTTAGGTTCAGGATAGCTTCCTTGGCTTTAGGCGGAAAGGAGTAATAGAGTTGGGTGTCATCTGCATCACACAGGGGGTCTTACTGCCTGTGCCTGTCATAAATTAATAAAGCATCTCAATAGTCCTTTAAAATTGGGGGGGGGGGGGGGTGATCAAAGATTGTCTTCTGAGTTCAGGAATAGGTATATATCTGGAGAATAGCAAAAATACATGGGATAGGAGCTGTCAAATTTGCTTGTATTGTATCGCTTCAGTGATGAGGAGTAAGGGACATTACTGTGGACAGTCCCCTACCAAGCATTGACCTTTCTCTCCCAAAGTCCTGCTTCATGAGCCTGGCATGGTAATTTAAAAAAATTAATTCAATCAAAAAACTGAAAATTTAAAATATCTTTGGTATTTGTTTATTTATTTATTTGGTCTTTACTGCTAATTGGTGCTCTTGGATTGGGATTTCCCATGAAGAGACATTTCTCATACCAGTACATTTTCTTCTGTTTTATAATTTGATCTTTCCCCCTTTTTAATCTGATTTTAATATTTATTTATTTATTATTTCAATTTATATACCACCTTTTCCAACAGGCTCAGGGTGGTTTACAACATAACAGTCCATAAAATAGCACTAAAACTATAACAATAAAACAGTAAAAACACCATAACGCTACAGCAAAATGCTATCAGCACACAAGAGAGAATGGCTAAGTGTTAAATGGCTGCCAAAAGAGAGCTGTCTTCCAAGCCTTCCAAAAGGCAGGCAGCTCATTAATCGCTCAAACTTCGGCCGGCAAGGCATTCCACAAGCTCGGCGCCACAACAGAAAAGGCTCACTGCCTAGTAGATGACAGATGGATAGACCGCATAGAAGGGACTTTTAACAGGTTTTGGTCCTCCAATCGAAGGGATCTCTGGGGAACATATGAGAATAGATGGTCCCTCAAGTACACCAGCCCCAGACCATACAAGGCCTTAAAGGTCAAGACCAACACTTTGAAGGTGATCCGGTACTCAATTGGCAGCCAGTGCAGTTGTTGCAGAGTTGGCGTGATATGGCTCCTGGATGGCACTCCAGCCAGGAGTCTAGCCACAGCATTCTGCACCAGCTTAAATTTCCAGATAACCGCCAAAGGTAGACCAATGTAGAGGGCGTTACAGTAGTCTAATCTCGAGATGTCCATCACCTGGATCACCGTAGCTAGGTCATTCCCCGTTAGGTAGGGCACCAGCCGCCTAGCCTGTCACAGATGGAAAAAGGCAGATCTGCTGACAGTGGAGGCCTGAGCTTCCATTGTCAGCAGTGGGTCTAATTGGACCCCCAGGCCTTTTACTAAGGACGACGGGCGTAGTGCTTCACCGTCCAGAGTAGGCAGCCAGAGCTCACACCCACCCGGGTGACTTAACCATAGGATCTCCATTTTCGATGGATTCACTCTCAATCGGCTGGCACGTAGCCAACCAGTCATGGCTTCATAGCTGGAAAGAATCGGGTACAGAGTCCAGCTGGCCGTCCATCCTCAGCACCAGCTGGGTGTCATCAGCGTACAGTGCAGAGCTCCAGACCAAAGCTCCGCACCAGTTTGGCAAGTGGTCACATATAGATGTTAATTAATAAAGGGGAGAGAATGGCTCCCTGAGGGACCCCCACAATTCAGAGGGAGTCTCTCGGAAACCATACCTCCCCTCTCCACTCACTGTCCCCGATCCAGGAGGAAGGAGGCCACTCATTTAAGATCAGTCCCCCTAACCCCGGTCACAGCTAGGCGGTGGGTTAACAATGCGTGATCTACTGTATCAAAAGCTGCCGTGAGGTCCAATAACATTAGCAGTGCTGATCCTCCTTGATCCAACTGGCAGTCTCTGTCCCATGCCCAATATGGAAGCTGGACTGGTAGGGATCTAATCCGACTGTGTCATTTAAGAACAGCTGCAGCTGTACTGCTGCTGCCCTCTCAATCACCTTTCCCAGAAAAGGCAAATTTGAGACTGGGCGGTAACTGGAAGGAACCGAACGATCTAAGTCTGGTTTTTTCACCATCGCCTCTTTCAATCCCTCTGGAAACACTCCTTGCTCAAAGAAAGTGGTTGACTATCTTCAACAGAGGGCTGTGTAACCCTTCCCAGCAAGGGCACGGGTCAAGGAAGCATGTAGTTGGTCTAGCTGCAGTCATGATCTTATCGATAGCCTCTATGTCCAGCAGATGGATGCTTTAAGGTAAACTGAAATTATTTTGGATCTATTTTCTTCTATTACCTATTGTGCAAAGCCACATGCCATAATGTCCATACTGGCCGGGGGACACAGGGGACTGTAGGTCAAAGCTTGCTATTGTGAATTATTCCAGCTTTGTTATAATCTGCAATTGATGGGTGCTTTTTAAAAAAAATTGCATCCCACATCTTAGAATAATGAGGTAAATTTAAGAAGGAACACTGAAGAAGCCTAAAAATGATGAAATACTTTAAGAAGAGGAAGAAGACATTGTTCAGGGATAACTTTTAGTTGTTCAAACAGATGGGGAAAGTTCTGTCTGACTATTTCCTGGGAGGAACAATGTATAGTAGTTAAGGCCAACACTCCAAAATAAAGTACAGGAGTATGGAAAAGAGACTGAAGAGAATGTGATACTTCTCAAACTTAGCTCAAATTTGTCTGCCTGAACACCCTTTAGGTTTAATATTTTCAAAACACCCCAAATTACATACTTACTGAAATCATCTTTTACACAGGGTAAGGCAAGTTAAAATTATCCAAAGTAAGTCTGTAACAAAGATGGGACAAATGTCACAACCAAACATGTTTTTGTCTGTAAATCCCACAGTGTATGAATTAATGATTTAACGGGTGAATTAATCAGTGATTAATCCCATAAATCAAATCCCTACCTTTCCAACATTAATGATAATGAAGTAATTTTCCCCTTTCCAAAGATTATTTTTTAAACTTAATATTGATCACTTTGATGCAGCAGCAGAAAGACATGACAGCTTAGACATCAGATGGGGGGATTGCATGCATAGCAATTTCATGTAGATTTCACAAACCCTATGGACATATAAGCTTTCAGGTTATAGCCTTATATACAAGTTTAGTCTTCAGTTTGAACTGCTTAACATTTAAATACCTAGGGAGGAATGGGAAGGTCACTGCTCACAGCTGCATTCATGGAGAAAAAAATGCTTTGTTAAAATATGCCCCTCTAACAACAATATTCCAGGGAAAGATTAATATTATGAACCACTTAATCTTACTTCAGATATTTTAAGTGATGACTGCTGAACATTTTGCTGGCCCTCTGCACAAGAGTATCTTCAAACCATGGGTTCATGCATATATATGAGAAGCATCAAAGAAGTCTATGGATAGATGAATGTCCTTCATGAATACTAAAGAGATGAGGCAGCCCTACCATATCATAGAATTAAGAATTGCAGCTGCTCCAAAGTGCAGAATTCATGATAATTAAAAGGAATCACCATGTCTTATCACATAAATAAGAGGTAGGATTAAAAGTAGTTTAAATGTTTTTTTGCATCTTAAAATTAGTGGTGAGCAAGTATGAGTTTGCAACATTTGAATATCATCCAAGAAGCTATTTAATCAGTATATGAGCCTAACATATTGTGGCTGATGTCCTTGCCTCACATTTTCTGCTCATTTTATTAAGTCACCATAAAGGGGATTTAGTTACATCACAAAAAATGAGACTAGTTTTACTGATGCAGCTGCATTTAAATTTAATACTTCACCTTCACAGTATGGACTCTGAAAACATTCTCTCTAAAATCATCTAGATGAAAATACTGCAGGGGTATGCTCTTAAAATGGCCAACATAGGAGGCTGTCAAATTGCCATCCTTTCTGGATGATAAAATATAATGAATTCTATGCAAGGGTCTATCATTCTCATCAAATCCTAACACATTATATCTGCCCCCTTCCACACAGCTGAATAAAATCCCACATTATCTGCTTTAAACTGGGATATATGGCAGTGTGGACTCGGATAACCCAGTTCAAAGCAGATATTGTGGAATTTTCTGCCTGGATATTCTCGGTTATATGGCTGTGTGAAAATGCCCTCCATTGATTTAAATGTACTCCACTTAATCGGAAATATTTTGTGGCCAGCCTCACGCAATAGAATTTGTGTTAAGCTTTCCAGATGCAATCTCAAAACCAAAAACTTTGACTCCTTGGAAGCCAGTCAGATGTATACATGGCACCCATTGATCAGAATGTTAATATGGCAGTGCTTATGTTAGTTCAATCTCACAAAAGCCTTGGAATAGACAAGACTGAAAATAACCGTGGATGCTGAACAATAGCAACACGTTAATAAAAACTTAACTGTATGTTGAAAGCCACAAAGCTTGATAATGGTTACTCCAATAAGTAGGGGAAAGGAGCTGGAAAAGGATGTCATATTTAGTGTTTTCCACATGCTGCCAATATGCCAAGGACCACCCCCTGGAAATTAAATCAAAACAATGAGTGGAATGTTATGGTAGCTATGTTTACCTGTATCAACAAGACTAAAAAAGGTTCAGCAATTGAGGTTTAGATCAAATTGTTAGCCCCAAACACAGTCCATTCATTGAATCAATATAATTTAAATTATTGTCAGCAAGTTCCCATTAATTTAATGGTTCTACTCTAGATCTTAAAGTCTAACATTTACTATAGAATGAACGTACATGGACTGTAGTGAGCTATAGCTGAGGCAGTCATGGCTTTATCAGGCATTTAAGATGCCACAGGAATTTTGTCAGCTCTTTAAGGCTGGATCTATACTGCCTTATAATGCAGATTCAGAATACTTATTAACTGCATTGAACTGCATTATATGGCAGTGTAGACTCATTTAATCCAATTTCATCTGCATTCTGAAACAGCATTATATAGATCCAGCCTAAGATGTCACAGGAACCTAGAACAGAATCATAGATTTGGAAGAGACCTTGTGGGCCATCCAGTCCAACCCCCTGCCAAGAAGCAGAAAAATCGCATTCAAAGCACCCTCGACAGATGGCCATGTGTTGTGCAGCTTCTGACCATCATTTAACCTCTGAACCCATCAACAGCTGAGCATCTTTTCAATATGAATCCAGCTGCATCATTAGCAAGAGCATTACACATAGGTCTCTTCTGCTGTACCCCAATAACTCACTGAGTGTCATCCAATCTGGGAGTTTTACCTCCTGTTGTTTAATTTTGGATTGTTTCATCATAGAGTTTTTATTATAAATGACACTGAAAAGGGGTATATTGTACCTCCTTCTGCTTAGTACTAACAAGTGTTATGTATGGCGCCACTGCAATGGTCTCTGAGACTCTCCAACAGTGTTACCCCCTCTACAGTTACTGGCCAGTAGCTGTTTGGTGCATTTAGTGTGGCTTCACAGCAAATGTGTGTCTGACATGAGAAATCCTACCAGCCACTCTCTGACCATTAGCATAGTCTCTTGCCTTTCGTGAGCATGCAATCCTATCACAATAGAAAGAGGGTGCCATTAATGGGTGAATAAAAGAGCTACTCACAAAAGTAGCTGAGGTTGCTTTAAAAAAAGGCCACCATGTCTAATTTTAAATAAATGTTACATTTGTAACTCTAATATCATTGCCTCCAGGTGCTGTTTAAACAAAGAAATAATAACCAGAACTAATATTCCACTGGCATTAGGGTGGGAGCTATCTTGGCACATGTACTTTTTTATGGCTGAGGGTTTTTTTTTCTTGTGAGCCAATAGCCAAAGGTCACTACAATAATAAAAAATACGATATAAACATAATTTGTTCCACTTAGCTGAGGTTACTTTGTGGAAGCTATCATTAATCTGATTTATAAGGCCTTTAAGAAAAGCAGCAACATACTATATCATTTCTGACAGCAGATTCCGAAATCCTACAACAATGAGATGGCAAAACTGTACAACTGGTCAACTTCCCCTCCATTTTGTGACAACCAGCTGAGACCAGTTTTGCTCTTTATCTGCCTTTGGGTAAAGTATAAGACCAGTATTGCCTTTTAAAATAGTTTAGGAATTAGATTTGTATCCTTGATTTTCTGCCTGGCATTTTGAACTGGTTTTTTTAAACAACAGAAATATATAATTTTACGTAAAATGATTTCAGTCTTTCTGTACCAATCAGATGACGACAATAGCATCAGTATTAGCTGGAAGCTTAAACCAGATTAACTGAAACTGGCAGTGAAGTGTATGTTTTGGGTAAACCAGATGTTAAATTAAACCTATACAGGTCAGTAGTTGGCATCCTCTGGACTATAATTAGTAAATT
This sequence comes from Anolis apletophallus, assembly GCA_030556195.1. Lineage (NCBI taxonomy): Eukaryota > Metazoa > Chordata > Lepidosauria > Squamata > Anolidae > Anolis > Anolis apletophallus. The sequence goes on along the minus strand of JARBWK010000007.1, from coordinate 110,093,161 downwards.
AAACCTCTCTCAGTTTTTCTACAAAGTTTAGAGCACACCATGGCTAACCTCAAATTGGTGACTTTCTCTAATTTTGTCAGATCCGTTCTTGACTGACAACACTTTTGTTTCATCTTGCCTTTATTATATTTGTGAGCTGATTTTAGAGTTATATTTATTTTTGACAAATAAAACAAAGCTGACCTTATCCAACAGTCTAGCAAAGCTTGGGGAAATTGCTTTTTTGGATTACATCTCTCAGAATTTCACAGCAATTCTACCATATTGTAACTTTTCCAAGGCTTTTTAGCTTGTATGGGTTTAGAGAAGGACTAAGCATGTTTACTGATAATACTATAAACAGGACAGGAAGAAGTCAAATATGGGACAAAGTGACACTGATAACTTGGTCCATACAGAATTTTGTTCTCAGAATCCCCGTTATTCAGCCATATCTGTGGTGGTTATAGGGTTATTAACTCCCTTAAATTTTTATCTCCTTTGACAGGGTCTTTATCTGTAATGGCTATATGGCATGGCAAAGACCACTGCGACCAGGGAATAGCTGCACTCAATTTAGCTAGTACAGATGGATGAGGATTTTGTTCAGGTTGTTTTCCTCATAAAACAGAGGAAAGAGACATAAACTGAAACTGCAGAGACCACAATGTGAAAGAAAGCAACCCTGACAGATCCATCCATTGTTATGTATCCATGTCATCAGCAAAGGCGAATGATAGACTAGGAAAGAAGGGTTGGTTAAACCATTTTGTGCAATGAAATTCTGATCTCAGAATCTCTCATGTCAGCCTTAATCACTCAGCTACTTGGCCCCATGGTGCTCTGTTCCACTTGTGACATCAGAGCAGCTAGACCAGTGGTTCTCAAACTTTTTGGCCCCTTTTCCAGAAAAAAATTTGCTCACCGCCCCCCCCCCCCAGATATTATTTTTTAATTTGTTTAATAGCAATTAAGCAAAAAAGATATATGTATTAATGTTTCTACCTTTTTTGTAAAAAAAAATAGTAAAGAAAGGTGTAAATTAGAAACATTCAAGTTTGAAATTCTGAAACTATTTATTGAACTTAGAATAGAAAGGTAATACCAATGTTGCATACTTCTGGAAAATGAGAAGGGGGAGATTATGTGGCCATTGGGTTCTCCATTATTGCTCCTGGCGCAGAAGAAGTGGGCTTTGTGAGGGGGGGACCCTTCACCCCAACTCAGCCACCTTCATTCACCAAAAAAGTTAAAACATTCGAAATCATCTTAATGAGAAGAATGGATCTGGCATGCTGCTACCAATCTAGTTATCCTCGGCTCTATTTTCGTCAGCAGTAATCCCGAATCACCCCGATTGAATATGTGCAATTGGTTTCTTTTTTTGTTAATAAATTGATGACCGCACAGAATCCACGTTCCACTAAATATGTTGAAGGACATTATTATTGTTGTTATAAGACTCAACCAGTTGGAAGGGAACCCGCAGTGTGCACCCTCTTCCTCTCCTCAACTTCGTCCACGGCGCATAATCCTGTATGGCCACGGGCAGGGTTAAGGAGAGGTAGGGGCCATGTGCCGCAGTTTCCAGGCAACGCCCCCTTCTTCTCCTCAACCCCGCCCATGGCCATACAGGACTGTGCGCCGTGGGTGGAGTTGAGGAGAGCATTGCCTGGAAACCACAGCGGCCACCCCCTTCCTCTCCATCCACAGTGCACAGTCTGGGAAAACGCATACACATATACATGGCTCTTTCCTTTCCCACCACCCGCTAACATTGGCTCACTGCCCCCCAAATTCTCTGGAGCCTTCCACTGCCCCCTTGGATAGCCCCACCGCCCACCAGGAGGCGGTACCACCCACTTTGAGAACCATGAAGCTACACCAAAAGCAATCAGAACTTCATTTCTGTTTGTATTTGTAATGCTTAATTATTGCAACAGATCAATGCCAGACTGAAAGGGTCAAATACTGACAGGGATAGTGACTTTATTGTGAAAACTAGTTTTCCTCCAATTCAATGAGAAACATAATAAAAATCCTTAGAAATAATTACATGTTTGTGAAAGATCTCTATCTGAGCAATTGCCATCTGTCCTCATATTATTGTGGAATTTGTTGGACATTAACCTTTCATTACTCTGCAGTATATTACTGATAGAATGTTACTAAACCAACTGTGGTTGACAACCAGAAATTTCCAACGTAAAATCTGTGTTGTCACAGAATAACCAGAAAAAGGGCCAGGTGCTGGATTATAATGAAAATTCCCATTGCTAGTTACTAATCTTTTTAATTTTCCTCAGCTAATTCACATGGTTGAGCTGGTAATGACCTTCTGTGATTTTTGAACTAAGCAACTGCATACACTCCAATGGTTTTTATTGGGCAGGCCCAATTCCAATCAATCCTCTGTTATTAATAATTTTAGTGGTGTTTAAAATGTCCATAATTAATATTTTACCATTCTGGCTACATTTTGATGTTGCGTGAACATACATGTCCTGGTTTTCATCTGTGAAAATGTTGGAGGGTACGTGATAGCTTTTGCTTTCAAGCCCTGTTTAGCCAAGATATGCCAATGACAGTACAGTCCAGGGGATAGGAGGACTATGTAAACCAGTTGTTCTCAACCTGTGGATGCCCAGAAGTTTTGGCCTTCAACTCCCAGAAATCCTTACAGCTGGTAAACTGACTGGGATTTCTGGGAGTTGTAGGATAAAATGCTCGATGATCCACAAATTGAGAACCACTGATGTAAACAAAGTGCTGAAAGATAGCGCAAAACCTCGTTACAAATGGGCACAAATGTTGAGTGCACGCCATCTTTAATGTCTTGTGCAAGCTAACCTCAATGCGTTTGAGAATAGAAATTCAGCAATACTGCAAAATGCTGAATGATCAATATGCCTGGGAAGGGAATTCTACAAGTAGTACACTGTGAGACGAGATGTAATCTAGGATGTGCTCATCATTCATATAGAACAAGAGACATATAATGCAATCAGCACGTTGCAGTCAACCATTACAAGTACTGTGATATTTAACTGCTATGGCTGCATCCTATGGACTCCTGGGGTCTATAGTTTGGAGAGGTGCTCTCAGTTGCAGAATTCAAAGTACATCTCCCTAAATCGTAAATTTCAGGATCCCACAGGATGGAACTATGGCACTTGAGGTGGAATCACAGCACAAGAATTATGCAGTGCAGAAGAGCCTCAGGGCTCGCCACTGCCATGCTTTTACTGAGGATGTGTTCTAAATTTTCTTTATAATCTGCAGCAAAAATATAACTCTTCTTTTAGTAACCTGATTTCCATGAAGACAGAAAGATAATAACCTTTGCAGTAAATGAGGGAAAGAGAGATGTTGTGCTTTGTCACATAGCATAATGGGTGAAGAAAAAGCATGTACCTTGTACCCCAGTTCTAGTCTGTTAGAATCTATACAGTCGTGTTAAGCATTAAAACAGGACAAATTTGATTACTTCTCATTTTGAAAATAATTTGACCAAAAATAACCTCTATTAAATTCCATTGGAGTGAATGTTCATTTTGATGTTAGTTTTTGATAATGCAAAATAAAAATTATTATTTAAAAAGAAATGTTTGTCTGAATAAATGAGGGTTTCTATTCTCCATCTATCCACATTATTGTATATTGTGCTACTTGAAAGGCAGTTAACAGTCATGTAATAAAAAAACAAGTAAAAATCACCGAGTCTTATCTTAATGAAAACATTTTGAGGAAAGCTACATGAAAAAAAGGTTTCCAAGAGAAATTATTCAATTTTTATGAGACGTATAGAAGATACTCTTTCTGTGTCATATACTATATTTTCTAGTTTAAATGTGCATAGGGAATTATGCATTGCAGTCATTAATGGAACACAATAGCCTACTAGATTATCAAAGAACGACAGGCTCTAAAAAGCAAAGGAAGCCTATAAAAAAAGAAAAGGTGATAAGAATTCATAAGTATCACAATATTCTTTAACAGTCTAAAGAAGACATTGTGCTACACTGAAAGACATCCATAAGTTATTAAGATGAAATCCTAGAAAAAGACAAAAATGGATTTTGCTCTCTACTAACTAACATTCTGTAGACAGGATGAAAATAATGTAAAACACTGGTAACTAAAACTTTCCCTTCTGAATTGGGAATGGTCATGGATATTTTCAAGACTCCCATTTTCCCCCGCCTCCCCTTCCCCTAATTTCCCCCACTTTTTTCCATTTGTGAATCCCTGAGAAAACCTCAGTTATTTTTACCACCTGAGAATTCTTCATAGTTAAGGTAGACAATGTCTAGGGAGGGTCCTCTGACAACTGCCTTTCATTTTCAAGTTTTGAAACACAGTTCTTCACATCTGATGTGGGGGACCGCCAATTGCTTTTTTCCAATCTGCCAGGAACTAACAGTATATTTCTGCCAACTGGTACAATTGTTTCTTTCTTTCCTGGAAACTTCGCAAAGACCAGCAGCCAACACATCATGGAATGGCACCAGCCCAGAGACCACCACATTGCACAACACTGTTCTAACCCAAGCACTTTCAAGTGTAACATGTGTGGGAGAAAAGGAGGTAAAACAGTATTGGGAGGACAACAGAAGCTAACGGTGTTTTTAAATTATAAATCCCTTTCTAAAATACATTATTTCTGAAATACATTAGTATAATTATTTTCTACAAATATAGCCAACAATTTCCATTCCTTTTTTCCAACCTAGAGATAGAATCTCAAATTCTACCTGTCAAATTGAGGAAAATATTAGCAAATAAAACGTAAAGGTAAAGTTTTTCCCTGACATTAAGTCTAGTCGTGTTCAACTCCGGGGGTGGTACTCATCTCCATTTCTAAGTCATTGTCTGTAGACACCTCCAAGGTCATGTGGCCAGCATGACTGCATGGAGCACTGTTATCTTCCCACAGAAGTGGTATCTATTGATCTACTTACATTTGCATGTTTTTGAACTACTAGGTTGGCAGAAGCTGGGGATAACATTGGGAGCTCACCCTGCTCCCTGGATTCAAAGCACCAACTTTTTGTTCAGCAAGCTTAGCAGCTCAGTGGTTTAACCTGCTGCACCACCAGGGGGCCCAATATTGGATGTATATCTTCATTGCACCATTATAGCAGTTGGGTACGACTATACCTCCTATGGTGCTATCCTATGGGGATCCCAGTATTAGTATTTTGGTAAGGTATTTATAATTGTCTAGCAAAGAGCTCTGATGCTAAGAATATACTCTAGAGCAGTCTTTCTCAACCGCTGTGCCTTGGCACACTAGTGTGCCGTGAGCTATCAGCTGGTGTGCCGCAAGAAAACCTCCCCCCCCCCGCCTTTCTTCTTCCTCCAAGGTTTTGCCGCGGCATACCAGCTGATCAAGGAACAGTGGTTGGGGAACCCAACCCTCTCTAGGACCTAGACCTAGAGAGGCAGGGAGGCTCAGGAGGGGAGGGGCCGGGTGACGCTCTCCTCCTCCTCCGAAAGTGAGCCCACAGGTTGTGGGCTCACTTCCGGAGGAGGAGGAGGCTGGAACCTGGGCGCCTTGGGGAGCCGAGGGGACGGGAGGGGAGAGAAGAAGAGGAGGAGGCCAGGGAAGGAGGGAGCAAGCATCGCCGCCGAGCCTGCCTCTTTCCCCCCCCAGCAAGAGCGCGCGCAGCTCCCTTCCTCCTCCAATCACGAGCGCAATGTCCCCGCCGTGTGCGAGGTGAGTTGGGCACACTCCTGAATGGAGGAGGAAGGCAGCTGCTTGCGCCCCCCTCACCTTGCACGTGGCGCCAACATTGCACCCGTGATTGGAGGAGGAAGGGAGCTGTGCGCATGCTTGCTGGCGGGGGAAAGAGGCAGGCTCGGCGGCATGTTTCAGAGGGGAAGCAGAAGCAGCAACCCTGAGTGCCGTCTCCTCTGCTCTGCTGGGACCTCCATCTCCCTGTCCTTCGCCCTCTGTGTGGGTTTCTCTCTCTCACTCCCTCTCCTTGCCATCACCCCTGAGCTTTGCCTTGGGCTGCTCCTCCTTCCTCCTAGCATCCCCCCCCCCACTCCTTTTGACTGGGTTAAGAAGGAGGGGGAGATAAAGGAGCCACGGCGAGAGGTTGGCAGGGGCGGCAAAAGGTTTGATTTCCTTCTTTTGGGTCGCTTGCGTGCACCTTCCTCTCCCCAGTCCTTCCCACTTCCTCCCTTCCCACCTCAGTTCCCCCCTCTTTTCCAACACCCCTTTCCCACCCCGTCTTCCCTTTTTCTAGTTTTCCCCTTCTTTACTATACCCAGCCCCTCCCACTATTCCAGGCCCCCTGCCCACCTCAATCTATTCCACTTACCCCCTTGCCGTTTCAATCTTTCCACTATTCCAGGCTCCCCTTTGCACCCCCGTCGTGCTCATTTTGCAGTCTTCCTTTCCCCATTCCAATCTTTTCCAGCTGCTCCTCTTTACCTCCCCAATTTCCTCTTTACCTTCTCCCAATCCCCCCCTACACACACACACCAGACTGGAGTCTTTCCCACTTTTCCAGCCCCCTTTCCATCCCAACCTTTCCCAGTTTCCACCCCTTTCACATCAGAGTCATTCCCCTTCCCTCCCCAATCTGTCCCACTTTTTCAGCTACCCCTTTACCACTTCATTTTCCCACTTTTTCAACCACCCAATCTCAACCTTTTCCCATTTCCAGACCTTCTTTCCCACCCCCTTCCCAAGTCTTTCTCCCCTTTCCTTATTCATATACACATAGCATTTCCCCCCAAAATGCATACCATAGTTAAAATAAACTATGGTGATTATTGGATTATTACATTTATTATGTTACTCTATTATTATTATTGCATTTATTATTTTACTCTTATGTATTATTGCTATTATTACATCTACAGAACTCCCAAATGCCAAGGTCTATTTTTCCCAAGGCTCTCCAGTATTTTCTGTTGATTATAGGAGATCTGTATGCCAAGTGTGGTTCAACTCTATTGTGGTAGTTCAGAATGCTCTTTGAACTATACATCCCAACAATTCCCAAATGTCAGGAAAATAACCCCAAAACTCTCCAGTAATTTCTGTTGGTTATGGGAGTTCTGTATGCCAAGCTTATTCAATTCCATTTTTGTTGGAATTCAGAATGCTCTTGGATGGCAGAGGAACTATAAATCCCAGCAACTGCAACTCCCAAATGTCAAGATTCATTTTCTCTAAACTCCAACCATTGATCAATTTTGGGCATATTGAGTATTTATGCCAAGTTTGGTCCAGATTAATAGTCATTTGGGTTCACAGTGCTTTCCGGATGTAGGTGAACTACATCTCCCATAAATCACTGTCAATTCCTCCCAACTTCCTCCAGTATTCTCTGTTGGTCATGAGAGTTCTGTGTGCCAAGTTTGGTCTAGGTCTGTCATTCGTGGGGGATCTCAGTGGTCTGTTGAAGTCAGAGCTGAATTGTTTGAAGGTACTGCAAATCCCATCATCCGTTTCCTTTTTTCTTCCCTCCGTTTTGTTCTTCCCCTTCACTTCCCCACCAATTAGATGTTACATCCAGCTTCCTGCAAAATTTCATAACCCAATGCTTACCAATTGCCACCAAGCTTTTTAAAATCATTCTACAGGATGGATAGTGCTGTAATAAATTACTACAGTTAAGCATTAAAATGTCACATTTGTGATAATATTGAAGAGCAGCCACATGGAATGGCCTCTCTGAATTCTGTGGCTTGGGACGCTGGGAAAGGGGGCTCCCCTTGGGGCTAGAAAGGGGGTTTTCTCACTCTGGTAAAACTATCTACCTTTAACTGACATAGTTCCACCTTAGAAAATCCTGGGGTTTGTAGTTTGTAAATTCTGATAACCCCTCCCTAAATGGCATATCCCAAGGTTTCATTGGATAGAATTGTAACAATTAAATTGAAATAGCAGCACTCTAATTCTTTAGTGGGAATGGGTCCTAACTGTCAGCACTACAGATGCAATGAGCAATGCCATTGCCATAAGCTAGGACCCCTTTTTGCTAACTATTTTAATACAGACTAGGCCAAATGGATTTCTTCCCTCCGCCTGAGAACTGAGGCGAAAGCCGCGTTAACAAACATGCGTGCCCCTGACCCTTCCTCCAGGATAGTGCAGCAGAAGAGCAGGAGAATAAGGAGGTTGAAGGGGATGAAGACACTGATCTACTCCCCAAGGGAGATCGAGATTGGCGCCAGCACCATGGTGCTTAGTGTCGGTTGTTGGATGGCCCATGTGTGTGGGGATGGCGTGTGTGTGAGGAAGCCCTCGAGCCCATCAGTATCAGGTAATACAGGCCCGAAGGAGGAGGCAGGCTACTGCTGTGCCATCTGCTTGCCGTTTAACGGGGCTTTCGCTCCAGTTCTCAGGCAGAGGGAAGAAATCCGCATGGAAGGGAAGACCAGGGAAGGGAAAACTCGCCTATTCCTTTCCGAAAATGGCGGTGGTGGCTTCAAAATGGCAAATTCACTTCCGGGTTGCTTACATCACTTCAAAAATGCTTCAAAGGTGAATTTATTCCGAATTTATTCTGATTTTAGAATCATTCCGACAAACTTGACTAGGTCTAATACAGAGTCCTGGTTCCCATAGGGGGAAATTTAATTGGGGGAATCAAAAAATCAATGGTTAGATGGGGCATGCCCCCCTCAAAGGTTGTGAACCACTGATGTAAAGGGACATTGACCTTCCAATATGATTACAACTCCAACAGTTATGCTTGGGAAAGTGAAAACTTCTGAGGCCCCTTCTACATTGCTATATAAAATCCAGATTATCTGCTTTGAACTGGATTGTGTGGCAATGTAGAAAGGGCCTGGTTCTACAGAACTGACTTCTTTTATCTTCCGAGTTCTCCACCAAAACACATGGGGGCACCATGGTATGTTGTTTATCCCTCCAATTCCAGTGAACATCAACAAGAAAGGTGGAAGATGAATGCTTGGTGGGATTTTGCAAATAAATGATTGTCTTCAATAGTTGAATTGAAGGAGTTCAGAGGAGAGACTCCTCCTGGCGAGATGCGGCTCCACTGAATGCTCAGTTCCCTGGTCAAGAAAGAAGAAGCAAAGACAAAAGCGCTGGTGCTTAGTCTACAAAAGCTTTTGCGGTAGTTGGTCTGAGACCCGGTCGGGCGAAGATGGCGGCAGGGCGGACACTCTAGGGCTCCCTGGAGTGCCACCTGCTCTCTTGGTTGGAGGGCGATCTGCGCCCCTCCATGGACACAGAAGCGTCCGAAGGGACAGCGAAGCCGGCAGGCAGGCTCCGCTGGCTCCAAAGATCCCCCTCCTCAAGAGGGGGAGATCGAGCGAGCCCGGATCACTGCCACAGCGGCTAGTGGACCAAGGAGCGGGAAGCGGCGGTGACCCGCACTTACTGCCAGCCCAGCCCGACCTACCCCCCTCCCCTTGAACCAGACGGCAGGGGCAGGAGGGAGAAGCTCAGCAAGAGTGAGTACGGGGATCAGCAGCGCCCCACCCCCTCTCGCAACCGGGAGGCACGTCACCCCACCCCACCCCCACAGGGAAGAGCATATTGGGAACCTCCAACCACCCCAGGACAGGGAAGAAAAACAGTCAGGATGAGAACCAAGATGGCGGCCGAGCTCCTCTAGACCCGGGAAGGGGGAAGAAGACAAGGACTTGTGGCGGGAACGCCATCTTGAGCAAGAGAAGTGGAGCACTTTTGACAGGGAGACAGGGGCGGGGCTAAGGGGGGAATAGACAGGAGGTGGAGCAACCCAAAGCCCTCTCTCTAATACACAACAGGGAGGAAAGGCATTCTAAATAAGTGAATAACTGAACAAGTAAACAAACAACAAATAAATAAAAAATGTACACCTCAAGAGTAAAAGAGCGGAGGATGAGACAGGAAGAGGGATCAGAAGAGGAAGAAATAACTCTGGGGATGTCCTCGCAGAGCTGCGAAAGATAGGAAGGCCCAAGACAGTTTCCTGCGGAGGATGGATGCCATGCTGTCCCGGCAGGAAGACCAAATGGGCGCGAACCGGGGCATCCCTTACAGGAAAGATCAGAACCAAATGAAGAGGCGCTCCCCACAGGGCCAGGGTTGCCGATCTTCTATGAGGATGGAGAGGATGCCCCCTGGTCAAGGGAGAGCGCAACAATATGTGCAGGTGGAGAGGAGAGAGGGAAGGAGAACGTAAAGCCGTGGGCAGGATCAGAGGAAAGAGGACCACACCCCAGAAGTAGGGAGGCAGACCTGCTGGATGCTGCAGGAATGACCTCGAAGAGCCCTAACACCTCTGCTCCCAAGAAAGAGAAGAGGGAAGAACCAAGAGGTCACTGCAACACCCAAAAACCCCAGCCGGGATGCAGCTAAGAAGGACAGCAAAAAGAATGGGATGCAGCCCACTAGGAAGAGAGGCTGGACGGGAACAACCCAGCAAGAAAGGAAGAATAATCTGAAGAAAAGCTGCCCTTATTCTCTTGAGGCGTATTTCAGGCCTACGAGATGTGGCATCCCGGGGATGGACACGGAAGGCCTCGAATCGCCTAGGGAGAACGGCTAGGACGGAGGTTGGAGGGACGTGAAGGGGCACGGGTCCGGCTACGCTGGAAGACAGGGAACGGACAATGGGCATCAAACGCTGGAAAGATTTTGAGGCTGCAGGAAAAACAAAAGTTCTTTCAAAAGGACAAAAGCTAAAAACAACAGATTGCTCTCAGATACAGAGGGTTAGGAAGGCACGTCTCGGAAAAAAGAAGGAAAAAGGAGCCTAAAAAAAGAAGACCTGTAAAAATGAAGTGACCAGCTCAACAAGGAGGGAGACAGCAAGAGAACACGAAGGAGCACCCATGAACAAGGACCTAGAAGGAAACAAGCTATTCCTGTCTTTATCTCTTCCCATCACCATTACCCATCACTAGCCTTCCCAGAACCCGGACCAAGCAGCCTCCTTCACCGCCCACCACCCTTACCCCTTTCTACCCCCATCCCCTTGCCACCACCACTCCCCCCAGCACCACCCCCCTTCCCACTCCCTCTACCCCCATTCCCATCACCATACTCAGCCTCTCCTTTATTTTTCCTACTGTCCTGTCCCTGAGACTGTTCCCCCACTTTCACTGTTTGTTTGTTTATGGAAAACCCCAATAAATATATTTTAAAAAAAATAGTTGAATTGAATATAATTTTATAATATCCCTCTGAGACACAGATTCAAGCTGAAAGCATATATATGTGCGCGCACACATGCGCGCGCGCACACACACACACACACACACATATACAATCTTATTTTATATATTTTATTTTCTCAATTTTTGTCTGGAAAGATCATATCTTAAAAGTCCACCTTCCTCACGACTGTTGAAGTACTAAGTGTGCTAAATCAATCTGCATTATTCACATGTATGCCAATATGACTCCCTTAAGAATTAGCCATAAACAGCCAGCTATCATTACACTAAACCAGCTTCCTGGGAGATTAACAATAAAGCAGCTGTCCCAATTAAGCAGAGTGAGGTACAATAATATTTTATAGTTATTCAGCACCTTTCATCCTAAAACATTTTTGCCCATTAAAGTTACATGATGTTATATAATGGATGTCTCTATGGTAGAGTTCCCACCTAAGAATGAGAAGTTAGGGGGGGGGAGCAAAAATTGCAATGTGGCAAACACCTGTTCTTAAATATGGGGGCTCTACATATCCAAGGAGGGCAATGAAATTATATTCTCAGCGAACTCACTGGAACAAGCATTTAAGAACCTGTCTGAAAGATCTATGTGGCAAATATTTTTTTCCTTCCGACCCAGCTTAGTAAAAATGTGAAACACATGAATTGAACATATTCCAGGGTTTTCTTCATTACACCAGCATTTATGGTTGGCTCATGTGAAATACTCCATATTCTCTAAAGCAGGGGTGTCAAAATCATTTTCATTGAGGACCATATTGACCTTCTGGTTGCCTTCAAAGGGTCATTGAATCCATGGATACAGAGGGTCAACTATAGTCGTTTTACATAGTGGTCAGTGCTCTTTAGTTTTTACCCAATTCGCATCTCCAGATGTTATTGAATTGCAACTCCTATCACTTTTGACTATCTGTCATGCAGACTAGGGATAATATGAATTGCAACCCAACAGCACTTGTGACTCTGAGGCTGAGGAAAGATTAAGGGACATTGTAAAGTCAGACATCATAGCTTCAAGTCTTGTATCTCAATTCAAACCCCACTATCCTGATTAAACAGAACAAGCTGCTAACTTCCAGATGTTACTGTATCACAACTCCTTTCAGCTTTAGTCATGACATGTAATGATGAGGAATGCACAGTAGTTGTAGTCCAGCATCTTGAAGTCCAGCATCTCGTGGGCCATATAAAATGATATAGAGGGCAATATTTGGCCCATAGGCCTTGAGTTTGACACATGTCCTCTATAGTAACCCTAGCCTGCCTTGAGTCTCAGACATTAGGGCAGTTATTACCATCATTCCACAACCTTTAGCTCTGATGTCTGAAGATGAAGTGATTTGTAATCCAATATTTGGAGGTTGAGGATGATTGTTCTAAATCATGGTTTGGAGGATTGAGAGTGCGCTGTGGCCTCTTCTGGGGCGGTTCCAGTCAGCCCTTTATCCCAAAATCATCAAATTAATTCACTACAAACCAGGGTTGTCTGGACAGTTCCTCTTTTATTGCGGACGGGCCCCTGACTAGCTCAGATTCAATTATTTATTTCTTCTTTAGCACAAACTCTGATTCAACAAGCCCATCTGTCTTGACAAACTATGGCTAAAAACCAAAACTCAAGCCATGAATCACAATTTGCAATTCCAATCTAAAGGGTAACCACAAACCACCGTCTGAAGGTTCAGAGCGAAATACAAACTGTAGTGTACTAAGAAATGCATTTAGTACTGGAATTGTTTGAAACTATTGACATCTTAGGCCCCTATTGCTCAATTGCTCTGCTCTCAATTTTTTGCAAACTAGAATGCATTTTTAAAAATCTGTCAGGTTTTTTGGTTATTGAATATAGAGAGTGTAGTCCAATTCACAGTCCTGTTGATTAGTTTCAATGTAAGAGTGAAATTTGCTAGCATTGATTTCCACATTTACATTTTTTGAATGAGTTTGTTCTAGTTGGGACTCATTCTGAGTTATGCATCCCATGGCAGTTAAAGTGGTGTCAAATCTCATTCATTCTATAGTATAGATAAACCCCAAGTCAAGAAAAGATTATGTTGCAATTCTTTCTTTCAGTAAAGATGCTACAAGATTATTTTAAATATTTACATTTCAGTCTAACATGGATGTGGTTGTGTATAAATATTAGGAGGTCACCGTAAACCACTATGAATTTCACATAGTAAAAAAATCAATAATGTGTAGAATCACTGAATCAGCATTTGCTTATTTTTATTCTTCAGTAATTTTTTCAACTGTTTCCAGCAGCTAATGGAAATAGTTGGAAACCATGACCTCAATAAGATCAGCCAAAAGAGTAAGTAGATGAAGCATATGAATAAAAAAGTGTGAAAGGAGGATTCCTAATAAGATTACTTCACTAATATACAAAATGTTGCTTTATACATTGTTTTCTAAAACTACTTTTACTTTTATTCTTAAGTATTGAGGGATACATGCTGCAGTACAATCAGATACACCACTCATAGCAGAGAAAGGAATACTTAGCATTTACAAATTAATTAATTGAAAGACATTTGAATGTTGGTTCTCTTTTTCAGTTCAGATCAGCCACATGATGCATTCATTCAAATCAACACTTCATTCTAGCCTTCTTTAGTTTAGGTTTTATAAGAACCAAGTAAATAAGGAGTAAAGTACCATAGATAAGAACCAGGCATGTAGCCAGGGGGGGGGGGGCTAAGGGGGCTTCAGCCCCCCCCCCCCGAAATTCTCAGGATGGTCCGCGAGAAGGCCTTACTGGTACATTATTTAAACTGTTATGTTTATTCATATCATGATCTGATCACCATGCTCATTATATCCCACCTTCATGGGGTTATTGGGATAACAATACAAAAGGTTTGCTAGGGTAAACCCTCTTCCACCCAGTCTCAGCCCCCCCCCCCCCCCCGAACCAAAATCCTGGCTCCGGCCCTGATAAGAACAGATGTTTAGTGTTGCATTTCATTTGTACAGAAACATATGAACAGAGCTGAGACTAAAAATGAGTACCACTAAAAATGATAACTCTGCATTCTCCCACAACTTTCCAAAACATTCAGTTCTTGACATGAATATACAAAAATGAATTGCAGATTTTTTTTCCATTTCCAAGTCAGGCCTATCAAATGATTTTTAAATTATGGGTTTAAAAGTTAAATTTATTGTTTAATTAAAAATATTTATAGTTGTTGATGTACTGTTTCAACTGATGTTATCACGTGGTGTCTGTTCTTGTACCCCATCTTAATTCAGAGGAGAAGGTGAGCGAAATGATAGTAATAATAATTTAGAGTAGGAGGGTGAAGAGGAATTGTTGTTATTGATCAAGGAAAAAATGTTAACTATAGACCCAAGAACTAGGCCCATTGTTGACATATTTGGCAAGAAACACATTTCTTCCATTGTTCAAATACTTAGTTATGAACTGAAGCAGATCAGATTTATTCTATTTTCCATACCATGAAACCAGATCACAAAGTTTGTGTGAGAGTTTGATTTTAAATTATACTCACCATAGCCTTTTGGAAACTTCTTCCATTTTAAGTGAGCAGTCAGCTGAAATATAAATATCATAGGCCATTCTTTATAATATGGAGAGCCATGGATTAATTCTTCTTTTGCAAACTGTTCACGCTTTGCTAGTTCCTGAAAGACAGTTTTATGCTCAAGAGTAGCAACAAAGATCTATTTTAAAAGATGCAATAGGGAAACAAATATAAAGAGGGAAAAGATACTTTCTACAGGGGGAACCAAGTACTGAAAAATGCAAAAAATAATATTTATTATGGGTTTTACCTTCATATGGGTATTTTATTCTTCAGTAAGAACTTATTATAATTGGAAATGGAAATTAGTTAGTATAAATGTGATGGAAATTATGGATAATGAATGGCCATAACATTCCATTCAGTAACATCAGTCACTTGCATAACATATACGCTACAGAACTCCTGAAGCTGGTGTAGGTGTGAAAGTAATTGGTGGCTATTTTGCATTTAGTTCCAGTATGTGTGAATTTAATATGGAAGTGTAGGAATGCAAGATGCAATTAGATGTCAGAATTTTCTTAATATATTTTTCACGTGTTAACTATATGTAGATTCCAAGTTCTAGTCTTAAATCCTGGGGCCTAGCAAATATTTATTTCATTTGCAAGATTTCCTTTTTTATTTAAAGAGCATAACCTAGTTGAATCTTGGCTAATTACATCCTCAAGGGGTGCCCTTTACAATATTATCTATGCAAAATTACTAGGGCATACCCTTTTAATATCACAAGAGGTTTCCTCTAGGTCTCAGACTTTTGCCCTGAAAACTTAGTTGTGTTAGTCGCTTGACATCCTGAATACTACTTTTAGTTTGTTGTTGTTGACTGCCCTCAACTCAACCTCAACACATGCTGTCCCTGTGAATGAAGCACCTTATCCTCAACAGCATGCTCAGGTTCTGCAGATGCAGTATTGTGTCTTTCTATTCTTCATGCTGCTCTACATCGTTCCGAGCATTATCATCTTTTCTAGTGAGTCATACTACCGCTGTTATCATGAATGATGTAGTCAACCCTTTTGACTGTTATATTGTGGTAACTTTACTTTTACTTGACAAGAAAAAGAGTTTCAATACATCAAAATTCCTCACTCAAAAAGGGGGTAGGTAAAGTTAACTGAAACTTTTGCATATAAGAATATTTTTACAAAAAAATCATTAAAACCATTCTTGTGTAAAATACTCAATGTTTGGTACAGAAAAAATTCAGGAAAATAAATATGTATGGAAAAGATTTCTTTTTTTGGTCAATAAGCCAATCTATTTCACAGATTGCATATTGAAGTATCCTGAATGTGAAAATCATCAAAAATGAACAAAACATTTTGTAATCTTACCCAGCGAAGATTTTTTAAAAAAAACATGCAGTGAGAATTAAATTTGCATTACTTCTTCAAATGCTAAACAATAGAATGATGCTTCTAATCATTAATTCATTCTGTTTATTATTTCCTTTTGTTCGATTTAATTCAATTTAGGAACAAACCTACAGAATCTATCTTGTTCATAACTTGGGGACTGCATACATGGTTTTTGTGTTATTTTTAATTAGGCTTTGAGCTGTGTCTGGAAGAGGACATAAGGAATGAATGTTTTTCAGGACTCAAATCTACAGCTGTTGTTAGGAGGAACAAAGAAAAAAACACTTGTAATGGGTACATAAGGAGCATTCATTAATCATATTATGATCTTAGATATTTTATTTGACACTACTATGTCCATGGAAAGGCCCTCAAGGCATTGGGAAATTATTATTGCCTACTTAGGCCAAATAAAAAAGGAGGTGTTCCTATGAGTTTGAGGCAAAGTTAGGGAAACTGTGCAGAGGCCAATGTGGACTGCAATAGTAATGGAATCTGGATAAATGTGTCCCCTTCCAGCATTTGTAATCCAGATTATGTATTATAGGTGATATAATTGATTAATGCCTTCCAGTGCCCTCTGCTCTATAGGGCACACGGTGGACATTTTTACCACATTTACCACCCTCAAGCATATTTTAGAAATCTTTTAAAAAATGTGTATAGAAAATGAGTTGCTGTAAGTTTTTCAGGCTGTATGGCCATGTTTCAGAAGCATTCTCTCCTGATGTTTCGCCTGCATCTATGGCAGGTATCCTCAAAGATTGTGAGGACCTCACAACCTCAGAGGATTCCTACCATAGATGCAGGTGAAAAGTCAGCAGAGAATGCTTATGGAACATGGCCATACAGCCCGAAAAACTTACAACAACACAGTGATTCCAGTTATAAAAGCCTTCAACTATATATATATATATATATATATATATATATATATATATATTAGGCATGAGAAAAATGAAACGGAAATTAAAAGAAATCGTAAGTGATTAGGTATGTAATGGGCCTTTCAAGTTTATACGGATCGCAAGGCCAATCCCGGAGTGGACTTTCTTTTACGCACCCCCTGGGCCCAAAATTTCGTTAGATTATTAAATATTTCGGATGTCCCCCCAACAGGAAAATTTCCCCCTCCAAAATAGCTTTGCAGACATAACTCACAGTGAAATCGGGGCCTTTCCATGCTTGCAGCCTAATTAGCGTGGAAGGCCTCTTCCAGGAAGTGAAAGGGAGCCGGAAACGATAGAGAGCCCGAAATCGGGACTCCTAGAGGGGCTGGAGGACTGACGAAAAAAAAGCGATTTAAACACCCAGGAAGGGGGTTTAGATAGAAGGACAGAGTAGGAGGACATAAGAACTGCTGAGAGAAGGGCAGCAGGAGTGAAAAGAGCACGGAGAGGAGAAGGAAGAGTTCAGAATCAAGAAAAGCCATAGAGTTCCAACGGAGGTCCTAGACTGCTATGGTAAAACTGAATGGGGAAAAAGATGGAGTGAGGAGAACTCTACAGATTAGCAAGGCCTGCACCAGAGGTAGGCCTAGGCATTTATTTAATAATATTAATAATAATAATAATAATATATTAATGCATTATATGTGTCCCTGCAAAGGAACCCTGTCCTTTAATAATATTAATAATAATAATATATTAATGCATTATATGTGTCCCTGCAAAGGAACCCTNTCCTTTAATAATAATAATAATAATAATAATATATTAATGCTTTCTATCTCCCTGCANNGAAACCAAGGAAATGTTGCCCCTTGATTTGCCTGTGTTTAAAACAGTATCAGTCCTGTTTCCCTGCTTTGCCTACTTTAGAACTACTAACGAAATTTAAGTAAGTAATTAAGTTGCATTTCAGAAATTTTGGAATTTTTTTTGTAAGTCTTTCTTTTACTAAACAAAAAAAAATTCCCCCCCCCCCATTTTATATAAGAATCGCCATTTTGGGATTCGAAAACATGCCATATATATATATATATATATATATATATATATATGAGGACCCGTCGTCGAACGACTGCCATAGGCAGAGAAACCTTCCAAGGCAGAGACACCAAACTTGGCAACAAAAATAGGCCTCAGGCAAGGAAGGTATTTAGCAAAGAAACTTTTCCCCCCAAAACCTAGAATGCCCCCAAAACAACGATGAAAAAAAACCTACATTACCCAGCATCCTCTGCAACTGCCAGCGAATCCCATTGGCCAACATCGGCCCACACAAAATGCCGGCGCCGCGCAGAGCCCTCCCTCAGCTCCCTCCTTGGCTTGAAAAGAAGAAGGGATGGCAAAGAGGGAGGGGAAATGGCGGCGGCACTGGTGGACACTGCTGTGGGAAGGGAACGCGCACCCGCTCCTCCTCCTCCACTTCAGGGCCTTCCCAGGAGCAGGAGAGGCGGAATCCCCACGGCGGAGTTTCGAGGCTGCGGCCCAGGAAGAGGTGCGCTGCTGCTTCTGCTTCCCCCGCCAAGATCTTCTTCGGAGGGGGGGGAACCGTCCAAAATCAAGCAGCTGCATCGCCTCCCTGCTTTCATTCCCCTCAATGCTTTCTCCCTTATAGGGATGGGGAAAGGAGGAGGCGGCCCCAGGCTTCTCTCTCCTTGGCCAGGGCAAACCTCTTCCTCCCTTCCCGTCTCAGTCCCCCCCCCCCCACAGTCACACACACTTCTCTACCACCCTTTCCCCACCCCAGGCTTCCCTTTTTGTAGTTTCCTCCTTCCTCTCCCAGTCTTAACTTCCCCCATTCTCCAGCCCCTCTCCCTCCACTTTCCATTCCCAGCCTTCACCATGTTCCACCCTCTTTCCCATGTCATTCTTCCCGCTTTCACACACATATATACATACACATATATACATATATACGCATACACACACACATATACACATGCACACACATATATACATATATACACATTCACACACATATATACATACACACATATACATATATACACAGTCACACACATATATACATACACACTTATACATATATACACATACATGCACACATATACACATGCACACACATATATACATATACACATTCGCACACACATATACATACACACATATACATATATACACATGCACACACATATATACATACACACATATACATATATACACATACACACATACATACACACATATATACATACAGACATGCACACATACACACACATATACACATGCACATATACATATGCACACAAACATACACATCTATACATACACAGAAATGGAAAGACAAGACAGAAGGAAGGAGGCAACACACACATACCCACAGCAATGCGTGACAGACTTTCTCGCATCTCCTAAATAGGGCACAGCAACACGTGCCAGATACAGCTAGTGTGTGTGTGTGTGTGTGTGTGTGTGTGTGTGTATGTATGTATATATATATATATTAGGCATGGTTTCGAATCCAAAAATGGCGATTCTAAAATCAAATGGGGGGGGGGGGGGATTTTTTTTTTATTCGTAAAAGAAAGACTTAAAAAAAAATTTCCAAAAATTTCTAAAATGTAACTTAAGTACTAACGAAATTCGTTAGTAATTCGTATGCCAGAGCATGCGCATTCCAGATGGTTTTGGCCTACAACTCCCAGAAATCCTAACAGCTGGTAAATTGGCTGGGATTTCTGGGAGTTGTAGGCCAAAACTTGAATAAATCCACACTGAATTCTAGATGGGACTCTCCACATAGGAAGGAGGGAGGGAAGGAGGAAGGGAGGGAGGGGGTATTCTATTCTTGGAAGCAGCAAAAAAAGGAGGAGGAGGCCCCCTCGCTGCTCCTCCCACCCCGATCCTGAGGGAGCGAGGGCCCAAGTTTGCCCAGGCTGAGAGGAAAAAGAAGAGGCCTGAGGCTGTGAGGGATGGTGGGCATTGAAGTCCAAAACACGTACCTGGAGGGCTGAAGTTGGCCCCTGCGATGGGGCATGGCAGCAGAGCAAGGGGGAAGAGAAGGAGGGGGGAAAGCGTGGAGGACTACACTTTCCAGAATGCATTGCCTACCTAGCAGCAGCGTCACTTCCAGTTCCCCATAGAAATGCGGGAAAAAGAAGAAGCTGAATGAAGGCGGGAAGGAAATGAGGAGGAGAAGACAGGGAGAAGTGAGTATGTAGTACAATAATTAATTAATTAAGAATTAAGAATTAAGAATTTATTACGATCATAACGCAAATTGTTGGCCTCAAAGACCGTAAAAGGCAGTCTACTTCCGGGTTCGCAGCAGCGATCCGTAAAAGCTCAAAAGTCCCATTACATACGAATCTCTTACGAATCCTTTTAATTTCCGTTTCATTTTTCTCATGCCTTATATATATATATATATATATATATATATATATATATATATAAGTGTGTGTGTGTGTGTGTGTGTGTATAGGAAAGCCAACAACATGGTAAAATATCCCGTTGGTATTTGGGGGCAGAAATATCTTTAGTAAATGTTTGGCCTTCCAATGTCTTCTTCAGGCTAATGCAACCCTTAAGTTCCTATAGGTTTCCATTCTTTTTTTAAACAGTATGTTAATGAGAAATGGCACTAACAATTTTTTCCACAGTGTTTCCAGACAAAATGGTATTAATGGTCAAAAACCTAACTTCAGTGATTCAGTATATTTAAATAACGCAGGGCATTTGTCTTAAGAATACTGTGGAAAAGGTCTACCCAGCTGAGTCCAATTGCAATTTGACTTTTTGTTTCCCAAGGGCTTCTCCTTGGATATCACTCCTCCTGATCAGTATGCAACTGGAAAAACCTGGCTCTGGCTTTGCTTGATTCTGTTTGCCTTACTATACCTGCCTTCTTCCTTCTGTTTCATTTATTTTATCCTGTAAGCTTGAAAGTGGAGCTTCCTTCAAATATTTAGGTGACATCTAATCCTTGGGACTTTATTGTGGTGATGTGCCTTCAAGTTATTTCCAATTTATGGCAATCCTATTTAGGGTGAACTTACATGGAGTTTTCTTGGCAAGATTTGTTCTGAGGCGGTTGGCTTTGCCTTTCTCTGAGGCTGAGGGTCTGTGACTTGTCCAGGGTCACTTAGTAGGTTTCCAGAGCTGAGAAGAGATTCAAACCCTGACTCACAATTCAACGTTCAAACCACTATAACATGGTGGCTCTGAGCTGATGGTTTCTATATTGCTGAGGTGGCACAACTTACCAATGTGAGACAAGACTTTTCAGAGACTATCCAAGGTCCCCTCTATACTATCATTATATCCTGTGATCTAATTCCACGTTATCTACTTTGAACTGGATTATATGTGTCTCCAACTGCCATATAATCTGGGATAATCAGATAATCTGGGATCAGATCCTGGGATATAAGGACAATGTAGAAGGAGCCCAAGATGCTGTACACATTTCAGAGTTCAGCAATATGAACAGATTACTTAAAATATGTTATAGTATCTAGAGTGGTTTCACCTTTACCTCCTAACATGGAAGCCATGTGCCATCTCACACTGTTTCTAACAATGGCTGGGTGAAATTAAGTATTCCAAACATGTTCACAGCACATCCATATAAGTTTACACATAAACCTGTACAATTGATAAATTACTAATCCAACTGTAAACCACCAGTGAGGAAAAGTATCCATAAACTGGACTTTTTTCAGTCTGGGATTAATTTGCCAGATGCAATTTAGACTTCTTTAAAAAAAAATACTCACCGCTTTTATTCTTAAGTAATCTACAGATGAGATTTTGAGGAATTCACAGTCATCCTCGGTAGCAATTATTAAAGTTTTATATTGCAGCCGTGAAGAAAGTGGTACCAAAGTCCCAAAGCAACTACCTACAGCAAGCTAGAGGGGGGAGAGAAACTCAGTATTTCATATTAAGTACTAAGGATAATGGCATGAAATCTAGACTTTATTTGCTTAGTTAGATATTGTAATAAAAAACAAATTATGTACATCCTGAAAATTCAGTCTTGCAAAGATCAGGACTGACTGATATATTTTACAGAAAACATACTATAAAATGAACATTAGCAATGCAGATTTAATGATAATAAACAGAAGATCCAATGTAATTTATAATTATTTCTTTGATCAGTCCCATTTTGGGCAGTCATTTGTAACTGTATATCTAACTAGCCACTCTAGGAAAACTGTGACACAGACATTTTTAAAACAAACAAAGAAATCCATCTAGTAAAAAAAATCTTACTACACTGGACAAAAGGTTAATTATGTGAATATTGTTAACAAGCTTTCCTAAAACAAGAGGAACACATTTTACAAGACTTTCCCTCATGTTGTGGTCTTGGCTATGAAATCCCGTTAAATTTAGAAAAGGAAACATACAATTTAACATGAATTCATATATATGAGAATTTGGGGTAGTTTTTTTTAGTAAGATCCACCTGATAGGAAGAAGAGGAGGAGGAGGAGGAAGGAGGAGGAGGAGGAGGAGGAGGAGAAAATGGTGATAGTCCTCTATTTTGTGTTGACTCCACTGCCACATCTCTCATTTCAATATTCAAAAATTAACCACATCTGTGAGCCCACAAAAGTTCAAGAGCTCTAACATTTAAAGTATTTTGTGGCAACTTCAGAGACCACTAAGTCCATTTGCATGCCCATTTTATGAGAAAATGGAATCCACTTGTTGGTGATCATGGAGTATGTGGTGCCCGAGGCTCCATTTTCTACCCACTGAAGCTTCCAGAATCATCCCCCAGAAAAACTGAAAAAGAGTGGGAATGTTTCAGCCACAAGCAGAAAGAACAATTCAAAACCACTGCAAAATGTGGTGGATTTGCTTCTACACATCCAAAGGTCACTGGACATCTGATTGCCTTTTGCCTTTGGATTTGTTTTGCTATTCTTATGGACAATATACCTTTTGAACTGTTTTTATATTCAATAAAGTAGTTAGCCTTCAGTCCGTCTCTGTGTGTGTGATTAAGGGGCCGGTCAAGTCTGTGCATCGTGACAGTTGGCCGAAGTACTCAAGAACCCCTTTTTCACATCACGGGACGCCGCAGGAGGCGCGCAAAGAACGTTGCCGCCATGGCTCATCTGACTGATGCCCACGTGGCCGAGATGCAGCAAGAACTGGGAGAACTAAGGACCAGGGCCGGACGGCACCCCTCGGTGTCCGTGCCTGCACGATTTGGAGGCAATCCGGCACAAGTCGAGGTGTTTATCGGCCAAGTGGACATGTACCTGGAACTCCGGCCCAATGAGTTTGCCACGGATCGGGCCAAGGTGGGCTTTGTATACAACCTGATGGAAGGAACGGCAGCAGCGTGGGCGACTACGTTGATCCAGGCCAGATCCCCCCATGTGGCCACGTTGAGAGCCTTTCTGGATGCCATCAAGGCGACTTGGGGAGCCCCAGTGAATGCGGAGTTAGCCGAGCGAGATTTGAACCGGTTGTCGATGAGGGACATGTCCTTGTCCCAGTATATTTCCCGCTTCCGTGTGCTGGCGGCCCAGGTGGATTGGAACCCCTCTGCTCTTCGTTATCAGTACATCAAAGGGTTGTCATCGGAGATGCAACAAGAGATGTTGAGAGGGCATGGCCGTCCCGCAGACCTGGAGGCGGCAATTACCTTGAGCTTACGAGTGGAAGCGGGATTGCAGACCCAGAGGCATTGGAATAGAGTCGGGGGCCGGCCAGTTCTTGCCCCGACAGTTTGCCCCGGCTCCCCAACCCTTGGATGAGCCAGAGCCCATGCAGCTTGGGACTGTGCGGCCCAAGATGGATCCGGCGGAAAAAGCACGCCGTCAACCCCTAAACCTGTGCTGGTCTAGCGGAGGAGCTGGACATAATTTCTAGAGAATGCCCCCAGAAGCCGCGTGGAAAGACTCCTCGGGCCTCAGCCGCCCTTGGAGGGGCCCCGGAGGCCGAGGAAGCAATCCAGGCGACGGGGGAAGGGGCCGGCCGGGTGTAAGAGGGTTCGCTCACTCGGCCGACGTCGCTAACCTTCCCCCCGAACCCAAGACTGGACAACTGTTCCTAGTGATGGTCAGCCTCTGGTCGCCAGAGAAGGGGCCGATGATGGTCCATGCCATGATCGACTCAGGGGCCACCAACAACTTCATCGATGCCGACTACGCCAAGTCTGCCGGATTACAATTTCTTGATCTCCAAGAGCCAAAGGGTGTACAAACTATTGATGGGAGAACTCTGAAAGCAGGGGCTGTGACTCAATATACAGCCCCTACCGAGATGTGGACCAGCTCCCATAAAGAGAACATTTCCTTTCTTTTGACCAAGTTATCGGATTTCCCTATCGTCCTGGGCATTGTGTGGCTAGCACTTCATGACCCCCAGATCTCCTGGGCCAAGAGACAGTTAGTTTTTTCTTCTGACCATTGCCAGAGCCACTGCATGACGGCCCGGGCTTGTCAGGCTCATGAGGTGGAAAACGTTGCCACGCTGCCCAAGAAATATGCCGGATTTTGGGATGTGTTCAGCGAGAAGGAGGCGGAATGTCTGCCTCCACACTGGCCCTATGATTGTGCCATTGAATTGGAACCTGGAGCCCCTATCCCGCGGGGGAGACTCTACCCTCTCTCGGAACCAGAGCAACAGGCTCTCCGAGAGTTCCTGGATGAGAATCTGCGGAAGGGCTTCATTCGGCCTTCTCAAGCAGGGCACCCATCCTTTTGTCAAGAAGAAATCACTGCGGCTCTGTAATGACTGGAGCTCAACAAGATCACGGAACCGCTACCCCCTACCCCTGATCCCCGAGCTGTTAGAGCGGATGCGGGGAGCCAAGGTGTTCACTAAACTGGACTTCAGGGTGCTTACAGCGGATTCGTCAGGGCGACGAATGGAAGAAGGCGTTCCAGACCAAGTGGGGAAGTTTCAAATACCTGGTGATGGGATTCGGTTTGTGCAACACCCAGCCTGTTTCCAACATTTCATGAATGACATTTTCCGAGACCTGTTGGATCGTTATCTGGCAGTCTACCTGGACAACCTGCTGATTTTTTCTCCGGATCAGGCGACCCATGACCGCCATGTCAAGGAAGTGCTCCAGAGACTCAGAGCCCACGGGCTCTATGCCAAGCTGGAGAAATGTGCTTTTGATCTGCGAGAGGTGGACTTTCTGGGCTATCGTATCTCACCTACGGGCATTGCCATGGATGACACCAAGGTCCAAGCTGTGGCTGACTGGATGGCCCCGGCCAGCAAAAAAGACATTCAAAGATTCCTGGGCTTTGCCAACTACTACAGAAAGTTCATTCCTGACTTTGCCAAGTGCGCTGATCCTATCACCCAGTGCCTGCGGGGAAAGGTGCCATTCCGGTGGACGCCGGAGGCGGACGTGGCTTTCCGCAAGTTAAAGCAGCTGTTCACCACCCAGCCGCTTCTGCAGCACCCCAACCCCCACACCCCTTTCATCGTGCAAGCTGATGCTTTGGATTTAGCAGTGGGAGCGATCCTGCTACAGCCGCAGGGGACGGACTTGTTGCCCTGTGCCTACTACTCCCGGCAGCTGATGGCTCCGGAAAAGAACTATACCATTTGGGAGAAGGAGCTCCTGGCCATCATGGTAGCCTTTGAAGTTTGGAGACATCTGCTTGAAGGGGCCAAATTCCCGGTGGAAGTTCACACCGACCACCGGAATTTGGAGCACTTGACGACCCAGCGCAAATTGAACCAGAGACAACAGAGATGGTCCCTGTTCTTTGAGAGATTCAATTTCCGCATCCACTATGTGACCCCCAAGCAGACCAAGCAAGCCGACGCTTTGTCCCAGAAGCCGGAGCATGTTCGTGGCGGAGAAGGGCTTTCCGAGACGCGTTTGCTGAAAGCGGAGAACTTTGCGGCTGCTCGGACGGCCCCTGTGAACCCCCCAGTGGCCCCCCGGGGACAAGAGAACTCTGAGTGTCCAGGCGCGCCAACGGGATGACCCTTGGGTGCAAGAGCAGCTGACCAAGGGGGTGCAAGCCTCTTTCCAGGTAAAGAACGGGGTGCTATACCACCGCGACTCTTTCTATGTTTCCCCTGGGCCCGAGCGGGAGGACATTCTCAAACTTTGCCATGATAGCCGGGCCGCAGGACACTTTGGGCTGTTCAAGACCCTCCAGTTGGTGCTACGGGATTTTTGGTGGCTTAAAGTGCGGAGGGATGTGGAGGACTATGTGGGCTCTTGCCCTGTGTGCCAGCGGGCAAAGAACCAGGGGGGCAAGCCGGCCGGTTTGCTCCAGCCGCTTCCGACCCCTTCCGCTCCCTGGAAGATGATTTCAGCCGATTTCATCACCAACCTGCCCAAGTCCAAGGGCTTCACCACGATCCTGGTCATGGTGGCCTGTTTCACCAAGATGGGACACTTCATTCCCTGCGTGGGGGTGCCTACTGCCAAAGAGACTGCTGATATGTTTGTGCAACATGTGTTTCGGTTGCATGGACTTCCACAGAGTTTGGTGACGGACCGCGGCACCCAATTCACTTCCCAGTTCTGGAAGGCTGTCCAGAAGCTGCTGGAGATTGATGTTCGGATGTCCACGGCTCATCACCCCCAGTCCGACGGGCAAACCGAACGGGTTAACGCCACCTTGGAACAGTATCTGCGGTGTTATGTCAACTATCAGCAAAACAACTGGGCGTCCTTGTTGTCTTTGGCGGAGTTTGCCTACAACAATGCGACGCAGGAATCCATCAAAGAGACTCCTTTCTTTGCTAACTATGGACACCATCCTCGATTCTACCCTCCGGTAGACCCGTCTGGGGAAGTGCCGGCGGCGGAAGATTGGCTTCGGGAGCTCACTGCGCTCCAAGACTTGCTACGTACTCAATTGGACCAGGCTAAAGCGGATTACAAGCGGATGGCTGATCGGCGGCGCCAGGAGGGCCCTGAGATCCTGGTGGGGGATAAAGTTTGGCTGTCTACCAAGAACCTGCCTATGCAGAGGCCTAGCCGCAAGTTGGATGCGAGATTTCTGGGTCCTTACAAAGTGTTGGAGAAGGTGGGGCCTGTTGCTTTCAAACTACAACTCCCAGCGGACATGAAGATCCACCCTGTGTTTCACCGTTCTTTGCTCCGCCCGGCAGAGGGGGTGCGGCCTGATGTGACGCAGCCGCCCCCTCCCCCTGTGATGCGCGACAGTGAGGAGGAGTTCGTGGTACAGGACATCCTGGATGCACGCATCAGATACCGGAAGCTGGAGTATTTGATTGACTGGAAAGGCTTTGGTCCGGAAGAGCGTTCCTGGACGCCGGCTCGCAATGTCCACGCCCCGGACATTGTTGCGAGGTTTCACCGCAAGTACCCTGACAAACCCAAGCCTCGCCGGCGGCCTCGGAGGGGCCCTGAGGGGGGGATAGTATAGCACAGCAGTTCTTGTTTGTGCCTGGGGGGCATGGGGCAGGACCGGGGGTCCCATTGGCATTGGGGCCTGCAGCAGCGGAGATGGATTCTGAAGAGGATTTAGAAGGGTTAGCATAAGGAGAGTTTCCCATCACTGGGCCTCCTTCTCCCACAGAAAGCTTGGCTTGGGATGAAGGTTGGCCTGACCCTTACGATGAGACAGATAACCAGGTGCAAATGGAAAGCAGTGATAGTGAAACTTATGAACGGCCAGGGGAGAGGTTCACAGGATCCTTTGAGTGAAAACATGGAAGAGAGCAGCTGGGAAGAATCTAGGGAGGAGAGCTCTCACGGAGATAGGGCAGCAGATGTTGGGAGGCAAGGCCGTGCTTTCGATAGGAGATGGGACATCGAGACTAGCAGGAGGGGCTGGTACCATAGCCTAAACAGGCCGAGGTCCATCAGCAGAGATTGGAGACAACGAAGCCTAGAGCGTCGAGGACCTCGGCAGAAAGATTAAGTATAGTATAGTATAGTACTTCGGCCACGTCTCTTCTGAGCAGATGTGAAGCGAAGCTGGTCCACGGAGCTAGGTTGACTAGTGGCTAACCAAGTCTTGTTTTGCATCTTGTACCTTGCCTTGTTCCTGAATCCGCATTGCTGTGCGGAGCCTTGCCAAGTCTTTTGGATACTTTACCAAGTTGTTTTGGACATCTGATTGCCTTTTGCCTTTGGATTTGTTTTGCTATTCTTATGGACAATATACCTTTTGAACTGTTTTTATATTCAATAAAGTAGTTAGCCTTCAGTCTGTCTCTGTGTGTGTGATTAAGGGGCCAGTCAAGTCCGTGCATCGTGACAGTCACCATAACATTTTATGCTTCTTATTTTTCTCCCCACCCACAACTGTTGAATGAAACCCAATATGATGTGATGTTACTTCTAAATCAGTGATTCCCAATCTGAGGTCCGTGGACCACCAGTGGTCTGCAAGAACTAAAATATGGTCCGTGGTGTCACCATTACTATATAGTTGCAACGAGAGCAACTGGTCTCATGAAACCCTGTTATAGTGCTGAGGCTTGTTACATATGGTTTTCTGTGGGCGAGCAAATGGTGACTATTGGATGGCATATATTCTGTATCAGAAACTAGAGCTGATGTGGTCTAGCCAGTGCAATTTTCTGAATCGGCAACCCAAATAACCAAACCGTATCTAAAGTTGACCAAAAACTGATTCATGACCATTTTGGTCAAAGTGGTCTCTGGTCAAAAGTAGGTTGGGAACCACTGCTATAAAGTAGACATGGTTAGGTTTGGTCAGAATCTTCGTAATTCAGAATAAATTCAGAAAGATTGTCACACACCGGCCGTGAACCAGGGCCCTTTAAATATTCACACAACCACAACTGGAAATAACAGGCTATTTATTGAAGTAAACAATGTTCAAAAATAACAGTAATGTCAGGCCTCAGGCCTCGGTCTCCCTAGTTTCCCCAGAACCACACTTCAGCCATGTTGGCTTTAAGAAATCGTCCAGGCCTGTCTGCCTTTCCCATGTGAATCCAATGCAATGCAAGCAAGTTCAAGGCCATGACTGTTATTCCTAGCGATAAGCAGAAGCGCTTGGGACCAGGAGCTCCACTGCCTCCTCTCCACAGATGTGGGCACTAATTGGGCTCACATACCTTGCCGCTGAGGTTTACCAAACAGCAGCTGCAGTCCATCGTGTGAACCATGACACTCAACGCAACTACGTCGCAAGATCAAAGGGCTAGAACACTATAACCGTTTGGTCTTGGAAGGGCTTCCCATCTCGAGCCAACTATTGCATCTCAAGATCATGGATTCCTGAACGGGACTTGTAGCCTCCCTGCTAAGAACTTGCCTGTCCAGCTCGCTGGCTGCTCTGTTTGGATCTAGCCTGCTTGGGCCTCCGCTTGCCTTCTTTGCTTGGTTCCTGATTGCTACAGAAAGACTTTGCCTTTTGTATCCTGCTTGAATCTTGGTTGCCACGGGACTATATTCAATTGCTGCTACTATTGAACAGTGCTGCTATTTTACCGGTACTACTTTAAAGGCATCTTATAGTGACTTCTAGCCTCTTTCCTATATCCAGCTATTCTAAATAAACCTGGTGTACCTCAGTGTGGTTTATCAAGGGAGGTTTCCAAGTGCTTGGAGGGCGACAAGTAAACATGAAAATAGCCAAGGCAAAAAGCATTCGAGAAAATCCCAGGAAATGTTCCCAAAGTCTCAGGCTAATTAAGTTGTAAGGTCTCTGAATATAAATCCACTAAGATCTTAAAACTAGGTTAGTCCCAAAAAGGCAAGCTTAAAGTTCTGTCATGAATGACCAAAAATCATGAAATCAGGAGTTCATGGAACTGCTTGCAGTAGAATCGAAAGTTGACCAGGAACTGAATTTCAAACCTTTACAGAGCTAATAACAAAATCTCAACATTCTAACATTTCCCTCCCTTTTCCCTGGGAAAGTATCAGCTGTGGCTAGAATCAGCAAGCCAGTTGTTTCAATTCCCGCCCACTGGACTCTCAGAAAAACTAAATTCCCTTAACTGCTTTTCCAGAGTTTCATCACCCTGGCCCTGCACTGAAAATCAAACAGATCCCTGCACACCACCACAACCCACAACCCCTGAAGCCATAGAAGCCACAGGACCAACAAAGATTTACTTATTATTATTATTATTATTCAAATTTTTGAAGTGATTTTGAAGTTTTTAAGGAAACTGGAAGTCCCTTTGCCCTTATAAAGCTTTTTCTGCCATTTCTGTTCCAAAGCAGTAAGTGAGTCAGAAATGAATCAATGTTTCAGGGGGGCGCTGATGCCCAAGGGGCGCCCATGTTGCCCACGCTGGGGCATGTCCCTCTCCCAGCATTGGCAAGTGTGCAGGGAAGAGGCCCTGGGAGTGTACATCCAGGGGCCATGCTTCACTGGCCCTTGGGCATGCACTCTCAGCCCTCTTTTCTTCGTGCGCTTGCCAACGGCGGGGCGCCTCTTTCTCCCAGCTTTGGGAAGTGAGCGTGGGAAGAGGCCCTGGGAGCACAAATTCAGGGGCCGTGCTTCACCAGTTCCTGATCATGCACTCTCAGCCCTCTTTCCCCCGTGAGCGCACATTCAGGGGCCGTGCTCAACTGACCGACCACCGGGCCTTCTCAGCTAGTCGACCTCACTTATGTTGAAGCCACCTCTGCCTGAGTGAAGTGGTTGGTGAGTGTGCCCGCTGCTGCTTCCTGCCTTCTTCCTCATGCTTCTTCCGTCCTTCCTGGGCCCAGATGGGGCCCAACGGAACATCTGGTCTATGCCACGCAGCTCCTAAAGTCATCTTTGGCCTCCTTCCTCATGCTGGCCTGCACTAGGCATGGAGGAGTACTCACTGTGACCTGCCTGCCTTCTTGCTAGCCTAAACTTCCTGGGCCAGGAGGTGAAAACTATTATTGTTATTACTATTATTATTATTATTATGGCTGGGTGGCCATCTGTCAGGGGTGCTTTGATTGTGCTTTCCCTCCATGAAGGTAGAAGGGATTATTATTATTATTATTATTATTATTATTATTATTATTGAGGCTGGGTGACCATCTAGAGTCTGGGCAAGCATTTTAAAACAGAGTGAATTTTTCTTCAATCTTTGTATCTTTTATCTTGATATACTAAATTACGTTTGCATCTTATTTCTTATGGCTTTATCTCCAGATTGATTCATGATAAAGTTCTTTACCGTTATCCATCTTTCTTCCGTTTCTCTCATTCTATTTTCATTTATTTTAAAAACATTTAATTTCACATTCATAATTCCAAATTCCATTTGCTCCACCATATATTGGTACCATTTATTTATTGTCCATTTTTATTTATCTTTCCACCCTAATACTATTACTGCTTGTGCACATTCAATTATTGCTTCTTTTATTTCCCTTTTATTTCCCGTTTCCTCTCTTTTCCCTAATACTGCTATTTCCTTTGTTATGACCCACTCATTTCCTAGTATTTGATTTGACTCGTTTTGTATAGTCTGCTGTGACGATCTCGGTCACCAAAATTGACTAATTGACACTCCCGGTAGTCTGCCACCAACCTAATGGGTCATTAGGATTTACTTTAACAATTAAACTCTAATTAAATGAAGTGTCTGTAGCGTTTGGCCTTTACAACCACCCACCACCAAGAATATAAACTGAGGAGACCGAAAGATGACTGAGGCTTCTTTTAAAAGTTAATAATAACAAGATTTATTAACAAGAACAAAGCTATTAAATAGGCACAGATCATATTGGTTCTACTGAGAGGCAACTAGCGTACAGTTACAGCAATGATAAACTAAGAACAGCGTGATGGTTGCAAGATCAATATATGTGCTAGAGCGTAGAGGTTACTTAATTAAAAGGCTATTAATACTTCTTGAGATGGTACGTTCAGTTCCACAGACAGTACTGAGACTTGTCTCCCAACTCCTAACTAATAGTTCCACTAGATGGTTGTTGTACTAAAGTTCTGGAACATCTAATTACATAGATCGTTCCCTGAGTCTGGCTACTACTGGGTTACTTGTAACCCACACAGTCTAAGAGTCCACTACCTGTCACTCTATCACCAGAGATGACCAGGTATCCCAACTGCCTATCATAAGAACAGTTCTAAATGGCACTCTTCCACAAGCGTTCCCACTAGAATCACTACTGGCCCTAAGGGCGGTCAGAACTGAGTCGTGACTCCCATTAGTCCAGCCTATTCCTACGTGGTGAATTGCTTAGGACAGACTGTCAGTCTCTGTTGCCAAGGCTCTGGTGATACTCCCCCAGAAACCTTGCTCAAGACTGCCTCAGGATTAGACGTTGAATCTACAGCCTGACTCTAAACAGCAGAGGCTGGAGATGTGCATCTGCACAGCCTCGCTCTAAACTCCAAAACTCCAGACTGAAACATTCTCTGACAGGATCTTCTACTCTGTCAGCTCCAACTCCTCCCCCTCTCACTCTAGCCAATCACAGCCTATACACTGTAACTAGGCACAAGCCTGCAAGGCCACGCCCCCTTGCTCTGGCTTCCCTTCCCTTAATGGTTGCTGGCTGCAGCCACCTCTCCAAGATGGATGCCAGCACAACCAAAACAGGATTTCTAAACCTCTTCTAAGCAGGCCTCTGCTCTGCTTAAGGCAGGTGAGTCCTTACATCTGCCAAATATATTGTACATATTCACATTCCCACATCATGTGCATAAACCGCCTTTTCTGATGACATCCATGCCAGCACTGACTGTCTGGCATTACTTCGCCAATGAAGATTCTTAGGATTCTCATGCTTTCTACAAGCGCATTGATGACTAAGAAGGTTGGATGTGTCCTTCCAGCCTATGCAATGGATTTTTCTCGTGGAGCGTAGCGTGCACAGAACTGGCCTCACCCTTTAAACCAAAGGTTTGTCTGCCGGGGGCCTGGCAAGCTTAGGACGGTGGCAGTGAGGTCCTCAGGTAGTAGGTTTGATTTGAGTTTCCTTCTCTAGATGGTTGACCTTATGGGGTTAGACAAGCACCATTTGCCCGGGTTTGAAATTTTCCTCCTTTTAGTTTTCCTCCTTTTAGGATGGTTGCCACAAGGCTAGAGAGCCCATCCTATCCATTGATGCGCTTTGTCAGACCCTTCGGTTGTGACCTGTCTGGCATGGGAGGCCCTACCGGTGGCTATGCCACCGCCAGCATAGCTCACAACTTCATTAGGGTACGCAAGCCTCTCCCCCATGACAAGGGGGTGCCAATGGAGAGGAGCACTGACTACTCCCCTTTTTATAATAGTATGCTAATTGGCAGGGTGTACGGTATCATTTGTGCAATATTTTCCTCCTCATTTTTCATACTTTGGTATTCCTTTCTCTACCACATTTCTCATCTCTTGTTCCATGATTTGTAACTCCATTTCCCACATTCTTTTCAAATCCCGTAATGTAAAAGAAAACAATCCTCGTGTTGGTGGTGGGGGTAGTGGGAATGGTAAGTGTTTTGTGTGTGTACGGTATTGTGTGTGTGTGTGTGTTTTAAAAAATAAAAAAATAAACCAATCAATAGTATTCAAAATAACAGAGGAAAAATAATTTCCTCTGGAGGATGACCTTTCTTAAATGACATGTCTACCTCCTTTTAGCAGATGCCAGCTGTGCACTATATACAAACATACCAATTTGGCTAGACAATAATTTTTCACACTAAAATAAAAGGGAAAAGAAAAAACAGTAGTGAATTTCCTCGCATTGCTGTCCCTCCCACTTCAGTCTTACACCAGAGAAGCCGTTTTAAACCAGCGTGCATAAATTTCCTCCCTTTGCTCCCCACCCCACTTTCTGGAGTAAAACAAATACTTTCAAAGTAAAGACCACCCAATGAAACAGGAAATAACACTGTTAAACCATTATTCGGAATTCAAAAGTCTCAGAAGTTTTGGAAGTTTTGAACATTTTTTTCTGTGAAAATTGGAATTGACTTCCGAATTGAACCACCAGCATCCCCTAGATCCGAAACGGGTTTTGAACCCAATTTTTAATGGATCAACCAAGCCTACTCTAAATGCATGCTGATGTGGCATCTGTAAGGGTGCACAGAGCAGAAATGGCTTCCACACTTTCTTGAGTAATTGAAGATGCCATTTGGAAGGGTGGGAATTCAATTTAAGAAACAATGGAAACAAATACAGCCCTTCTGTCTAAACAAACCCCACAAATTATCACAGACTGCCCCCAGATCTCAAAACTGGTCCTATAAACAAAATATGCAGATTCCACCATATTTTACCCAGCTGCCTTCTGTTGCATCCACAGGAAGTAATAGCATCAAGTTCACATTGTTTCTGTAAGTGTTTTATCGGAAGCCAAATGTGCATGTTTTTAAAATTCCAGATTACCTAGAGTAATACGCACATTATTGCTGTTGTTGTTTCAAATGTTAGTTCACTGAAAGGCTGAATTACTTACATATCTGAAAATTTCAGATGTGCTCCATTCTATGTATGAGTCTATTTTCAGGTTTTATTGTTATGCTTTCTGTGCCTAACTGATTTACAATGTTTGCTGAATACTATTTTCCTCTCATTTCTTCCTAATTCAGCTTTATTATCTTACAGAATGCACATTGAGGTATCATGTAGCTACTGTGTTCTTTCTGTCATTTAATTAATGTACAGAATAAATAAAAATGCTACAAAAAAGTAAATAGGTATTTGAAATACATTGTTTCCCAAAACATTATCTGTCCTACCTCTATCCCACATCCATACACTCTATAAGTAAGCCCCATTAATTTAAATATAGCATACTACTATGGAAGTAAAAGCTGTCATTCCAGAAAGACAGATTGTTCAGTGTGACAAAAGAGAAGTGGAAGATTTATCAATTAGAAAACATTCTTAACTGAGAAGAAGACAAAAGTATCAAAACTAAGAAAATATCTGTTTCACATGAAACTTGGAAGCCTACTGCTATAATGGAGAAGTAGATTTATCTTGGCTATGAACTGTGCAATTTTCTTTTTTAAATGTTCCTGTTCTGTTCCCTGTTTTTTTTTCTGTATCTTTGGAAAAGGCTATTATTTTGACTCTTGATTTTAAAAGTTTCATTTTACCTGTTTCTTGGAATGGGCTATAGGAGTCAATATGCTGTCCTTTGCATTTAGGAACTGCTGCCTTTTGCATTTGAAAATTGCTAACAAAACTAAAATGAAAGTAGAGGAATCTAAAGAAAACAGACCAAGAGAAATGCATAAGGCAGTCATGAGCTAGGCATTTGCATTACTATAGTATGGGCACTTTCTGAGAATCTATTTTCTGCCCCTGGAACACTGGGTCAGCCATGTAGATTGCCAGAAATGTAGAAGTGAATGACTCCATTTTGGTGGACTCATGACTGTATTCCTGGTTTTTGCTTGCTTGAAGGATGCTCTCTATAGTGCTGAATTTTAGGAGGGGCATTCAACACTGTGAAGTGCTCTTTTGAAGCCTAGATTAAAACATGAATTGGAATCAGTACCCTACTGATATGGGAGCCACCAGTTGCCAGAATAAAAAAAGAATAAAAAAATTGAATACAGCCAAAAGTTCATTAAATGCACACACAAAAAGGCATTGTAATGGTAGATGCTACCATATTAGCAGTGTCTATGATGTTGAGACCTGAGAAGCATCTGAGGATGAGGATTTTAAGGTTCAGCCTGGTGTTTCTGTGGGGGAAAGTGAAGTGTTTTTTGAGACCATGGGAATGAGTAGATCTGTTCTCAGGGAAACAGGCAGTGATTCTCATGAGAACCAGCCATTCCTTGACTCTGAAAGGAATGTGGAGGGGACAGAAGGGTTACAGATAACCCAGCGTATACAGATCAGATGGGCTAGTGCAAAACAGAGACAAATCCGGTGTACCCAGAGACTGAAAAATAAACAAAAAGACACAGGTGTGAGAAAGAGTGATGTCATGGGCAAGAGGGAGTATTCATAAGGAATTGGAGTCAATGTTTGGTGGGGAGATCAGCTTTGGATTTTCATGAGTCAAGTTGCCTGTTGTGCGAGCTCCGAGTTAGGAGTTATGTTCTTGGGTCTGTATCTTGTTCTCCTGTTTAAGTTCCATGTCTCCTGTTTGGATTACAACTCTTGATTCAAGTTTTAAGACTTTGGATTCTGGTCATGTTCATGCTTTCAAGCTTTGCCTTCTGTTTGGATTACAAATCTTGTTTCGAGATTCATACCATTGGGATTATAGTCAAGTTCAAGTATCATGGATATATTTTGAAACTGTTTTATGTTAGATACTCTTTTCTCAATAAACTAACTATTCTTGTTCATCTTTGTGGTTTTTGGGTGAAAAGGTGAATCAAATAGGAGGTTGGGCTGCAACAAGTGAGTAAAAGAAATGTGGACTACAGTATTTTAAAAGGTTAAAAAGCCTTGGTGCTATCAGCTGGTTTGATATAAAAATATTGCAATTACTGTGTTTACTCAAATCTAATGCTCCCCTTTTTTGGTTAACGGACCTTGCCAAAATTGGGTGCACATTAGATTCGTGTCATACTGTAATCTTATTGCTGAGCCAAAGCAAAAAAGGGAAGATGTTTCAGAAGGTGCACCTGGAGCTCCT
Source organism: Anolis apletophallus (assembly GCA_030556195.1). Lineage (NCBI taxonomy): Eukaryota > Metazoa > Chordata > Lepidosauria > Squamata > Anolidae > Anolis > Anolis apletophallus. Next base: position 110,056,698 of record JARBWK010000007.1, on the reverse strand, counting down.
CTTTGGGGGACACCATCTCTAATTAAGTGGTCAGGGCTCAATGCTATGCCATTTGTAGTTTATTTTGGTGAGGCACCATCATTCTTTGACAGAGAAGGCTCAAAACCTTGTCAAACTGCAGCCCCCAGAATTCAGTAGCATTGAACCAAGACAGTCAAAGTGGATTCATTCTATAGCAGAGATGAACTCCAAGAAAGCTTCGGTGTTCTAACTTGTTTATAATGATGGAATTCTAAGCAGGCAGCAATAGCAATATGCTCGTTTTTTCACCAAATTACAAAGAGCGCACTTTTTGCTGCTGTGCGTTACATCCAGCAGCATTTTTTTGTTTTGGTTCCGGGGTTTTGAAAATCGAGGTGTGCATTAGATTCGATAGTGCATTCAACTCAAGTAATTATGGGTAGTTCACGTCTCCTGATTTGCAAATTGAAATTACCATAAGCATGCAAATTCAATCTCATTTGATAAGAAATATATGAGAAGTAGTATGCAAACAATAGTAATGTTTGTATATTTGTAGATTTTAAATTGTACTGAAATGCCACCATTCCTTTTTTCCTTGATGGATCAAAGCTATGGCAATCTAGCAAAATCCTTTGTTATGAAGAGCCTCTGTCATAATCACTGTGTTTTCAAACCACACAGGGAAATCTTTTTAAAATAGCTACCGGTGTTTCCATTATAGATGTCTATATCATGGCGGTCACATTTCATTTCAAAGAGTGCCGCAAGCCATAACACAGCATATACAACTATTTTAGTATAAGATCTTTTCACACAACAAAAATACTTTGCAGTAATTAACACATTGACCAAATGAAACTTTAGAAAGGACAGATATACAGTTTGGGCACTGAAAAAATATACAGAAACTCTTAGCTAGAAAAGCTCTGTAGCTGTTTAAATTGTAGATCCAAAGCCAAATGTCATGAAACTCTCTGTCTTTGTGTATTTAGTGTGTGCATGTTGTTAACTTCTTAACAATTATCATAGATAATTTGCTTGCAACAATTTCTGTCAATCTAGTGTGCCATCATTAAAAATGCACAAAACAATATTGACTCTCAATTAGACAATTAAATATGTTATACTGTAGCAGGGTTGGATATTCCAATATTATATTTTGCCTACAGTGACAAAAGCATTAGCTAAAGCTGTCACCATATAACACATTTAAAAATGAGCTTTTTTTCCCTTTCATAGGAAACAGCACTGGCACACCTCTGGCAATCTGTAAGAAAGATCCAATTTAGACAGAAAGAATATAGAAGAATTAATCTTTTCTCCCTGTCATTCCTGCCCAAAGTCAGTGTATTTTATTCTGGCGAGTTAGCAGGGGGAATTTGCAAAGAACCTATTTTTGAGAGCCATTTAGTCATGCATCCTGGAGGCATCTGGAATTCATTTGTTGTTTTATTAGTATGAGACCTTGGGAGAGATGTGATAGTTTTAAGTGCTTGAAAAGTAAACCTAGTGGCAGCAGTTCTAGATGGTTGGTGTAATCTGCTTGTCAGTGATTGTAAATTACAATGCCAACCATGGGGGGAAATCAAACTCCCTGCAACCTCTTCTTGTCATTCCAAACAATCCAGTTCGCCAAGGATGGCAGAGGAGAGATCTTAGCTTTTGCCCAATACATCAGACTCCAAGGTCTAACATAAATCTCAGGCCCTTTCTACACTACCATATAATCCAATGAGTCTGCATTGCCATATAATCCAGTTCAAAGCAGATAATCTGGATTTTAAATGTCAGTGTAGAAGGGGTTTCAGTGTCCCATGTAGTGTCCATCATCTTTATCCTTTATCAAGACTCAAGCAAGTCTTTAGTGGTTAAAGGCTACCTTTATATGTGATTCATGAAATAACCCACAGCATTTTTATTCTTATCCAAGGAAATAACACAAAATAAAACCAGTAGGTACGGGGTGAGCTAAATTCTGAATGATGTCAAGCTTTATCCCTTAGTCAGGGTACATCCCCATAACAAAAAGTAACTAAAAGGTTACAACTGGATTGTAAAAAGAGAGGTAGTACCCCCTAATAAACATACTAATCTTGAATGGACTGTTGGCTGTCTTCTTGATGCACTGTCTTCCAATGTGTATATTGGTTTTTTTCAGTTTAAACTGACTTTGCCCTGCTTTTACCAAAGTTGGGGAATATTCTAAAGTTTGCTGCAAACTTCAGAGTTCCCCAGAGTTTCAAGGTATGAAGCACAGTGGCATTGGGTCTGATTAGGGCAGATGCACTGTCTGGAATGGACACCAATGCCAACACCCTTCATTAGAACATGTAAAATGAGTGTATACCCATGTTGCTGCTGCTGCTGTTCTCAGCCACCTCGAATGTCTGTATTTGTCTTCCAACCCCCCGAAATAACGAGACAGACACAAATATATATGGTTTCAAATTTGGGCAACTTTTATTAAATAGTTACCTATTTAACTTGTAACTCAACTAACTTTTTGGTGTCAGTTCAACTTGGTGTGTGTAAGCTGAGGTAGCGCCTCCTAAAGTCTACCCCTCAGCTATTCAGGCATACTACCTGGGTCCCCTGTATATTTCAACCCGGGCAACCCGTAAGGGAAAACATCAGGAGAAATCTCTCTCAACTTTTGAGACTAGACTCTCCCCGCTCCTGGGACATTCACCATCACCTCACCTCTAAAATTAACCATCTAGGTGAGTGTTTGCATAATGCCCCACACCCTTAAGGGGTGCCTTAAGTGTATACAAACCTTTGAATAACTAAACTATTTACGTCCACTTGAATAGCCCCAAAGCCTTACCAGGCATAAATCGGGGTCACTACACTCTGCTGGATGCAGTGCATTTAGGCCCCTAATAAGTTTTGGATGACAGGACCAGCAACTCTATGTTATTTTGCATTATTGTTAGGTCAGATTTTAACCAGGGCCTGCATAGATCTATCAACTTTAGATGTTGGAACCCATTCACCGATCCAAAGGGCTGCCAAGAAGCTGTCAAAGCGGCCACATGTAACAAAAATTTGCCCCTGTGTATCACGCACAAACCGTGCGCGACACAAGTTTCGGGCCTTTCAATACCCGGATGATTGGGTCAAAGATGGTCTAGCATGCATTGGTGCCAGCCACCAGTGCCGGGTTCCAACTACCAGAAACGCTCCCTCTGCATATGAGACAGAGCATCGTCACGTGAGTTACTGAAACCTGCGATATGAAAAGCACGAAATAGGATGATAAATTTTAAGCGATGAAGCGTGTAATGCCTAAGAGCCTTCAATAGCCCTCCGGAATCTGGATACTAGGTAATATAATCACCTGCACCGTCACTTAGTTGTCACACCAACAATGGACTGTAGAGTTGCAGCCTCTCAGCCCATATTGTGACCGTTACCACAATAGGAAAGAACTCCAAAATTAACCGGCTGTAATATCGAAAGCGTGCCATGCTTGTGGCCAACTCTCCATACCCCAATTGGCCATTAAAGTATACTCCAAATCCTATAGCCCTTGCGGCATCAGAAGCCGCCTTCAAGGCACCTTAAAAAAGCCAATTCCTTTCCTGCGAGACAGGAATTGCTAGTCCCTGATGGTCAGATTTGTTACTTCTCTACGGTAGCCTAGCATCACGATAAATAGTACCAAGCTCAAACCCGAGAAAAGCTAAAACCATTCTAGGGACCTCCATCTTTCTTCGCCGAACGGGAGCCCTACCTGACTGTTCAGCTGTTGGCGCGAACCTACAAGGAATTCTTACTCTCCGGTCCCTGCCAGGCCTAAAACATTTCAAAAACGTGCTGACTGCTCAAGTGCGGCGCCTGAAACCAAGCAGACCATAGGCAATGCACAGTCTAAGTAAAAAGACCTCGGATTTAAAATCCGAGGAGATCACAACCCCCAGGGTGAACCGGGAGTAAACGGAATGTGGACTTCCAGTCACATTTGGCGAACTCCACTCCCAAGCCCAAACGACACACTATTCACACAGCCGCATCAAATTAAGCATATTCAACTGAAGACAACTCCTCTGCGATGGCATCGTTCCAGCTGCATAGCCAGAAGGTGACAGACAGCAATTTTGCTCTCGCTCAAGAAACAGCCACGCACCTTGCTGGGCCAACAAAGATTTCAGAGGAAATTGACATCAACATTTTGCTTGACCAGGACTGGCCACCCGTCCCGATTACGCACATTACCATTGGCTCTATATCTTGTATCACACAGCGCTCGCATGCCCCATGGCATGGACAATGGCATGGCCATTGTCCCATCTCCTAGCAAGTGCTATTGCTATATTGCAGGCTCCCAAAAGGGTTACAAATCACTTTTGGCCAGCTTATATTCAGCTTAGTTAATTGGCATGCCGATTCATAAAACTGCATTGGAAAGACCACGTCCGCCCCAGCTTCTGACGCAGAACACATGCCATCCAGCAAACGCCATGTGCCTCCCCACGGAAGAACATGTTCAATAAGCCTTGGAACTAAAAGAGGATTTTTCGCTGTAAGCGGGTTATCATTAATGATGAGGCCCTGGATCTGATTTTAGTTCTTGAGGCCCACAGGTGGTTCCATTGCACGTCAGGAGTGCATGCGGCCTCCAAGCGACGACGCTTGTCGTATCCTGGCCAAACATCTCCCTGTTCAGTGATGTGAGCCCGACATACCAACCTCTGGTATTGGAATAGGGCTTAGGCCCTATTAAGGGTGGGCTTCCGAAAATTATGGCTGCGTAAACCGTAAAGCACGCCATCCAGTTTTCCCCAAATCTGTTCCACCCTTCTCCTTTTTAAGTTATGCTTTTGTTCTTTATTTGATTCATCCTCTTCCTTTTCATCTAACTCATTGATATAATGGAAGTTTATATTTATTATTATTATTATCGTTGAATTAATAGGTCAATAGCAAGCTGAACATGCGGGTCGGGAGCTCCTTTCAACCACGACCCGGCCAGCAGTCACAACCCTTTAAGTAATGGCACCGCCAGGTTGCCTATGCATAATCCCCAGGGCAGATATGTAAATATCCATACATTTCAATAACCCATATATAAGGGCAAATAGACACACATTGCCCCCATAGCTAAATCTATGCAAATAACAAAACTCCGTGCTTGCGGGCGGTGCGGAGGGAGGAATATGTGTTCGCGTTTCGATTGGCTGCCACAGTGGGATTATTCACAAAAGGGGCGGTGATTGGCCAGCCTCAGAACTCCAACATTCTACAGCCCAAGATAAAGGGGATTGGTTGCCATGCAATGGTATTTGCATAACGGACTCCGATTAGCCAAATACCTTCCAACATTTTGATGTGACTCAGAGGGAAAAGGAAAGTCCTACAGGCAGTCAGGCACTGCGGCCCACAGCAATGCCAGATCCGGACCAAACTTTTGCAAACAGGGGCCAAATGGCCCACTTCACCACCTGGTGTGTTTTAGGGCAGGCTGGGCCACCATATGCAGTAGTCATATTGGCCGGGCCCTTGCCCTTCCAGCCACTGACGTTCTCCTTAGGCGCCATTAGGAATGCAAGAGAACCAAGCCAAAATGTTAAAATAAGCAGCAAGACAATGCGCCTTCAATCCTAAGCTAGGTAAAAGCCTGCTGAACCTAAAAGGAGGAACACACTTGTACCACAAGATAACTGTGTCATTGTAAACCGTGACACCTCCTAGCCCCGTATCATCAACCTATTTCAAATGTGATGGATTTTTTTAAAAAAAAATGTACATATAGGTCAATAGCAAGCTGAACCCGCAGGTCGGGAGCTCTCTCATTTTTTTATTTTTATTTTATTTTATTTTTTAAATTCCATTAATATATTCCATGATTATTAATTTGTGTTATCCATGTTCATCATCACAAGTATTTATATACATATAAGTAGTATCTTCTCATTTTCTATTTTTATTCTTTATTTTTATTTTATTTTCTGTCTTCCTTTTTATATACATTTATATGTATATATATAAGTCCTTTTTTCTACCTTTTGTTTTTCAAATATCATATATTATTCCCTTTCTTTCTTTCTTTTTTTAAAATTCAACTTATTTATCTGATTATTTTCATTTTATTTATTTTATTTTATTTATTTTTTAAATTAATTCCATATTTCTGGCCTATACAAAATGGCGACCCCCAGCACAGGCCACCATGTGGCCAAGATGGCGGCCCCCAACATCCGACCGCCGTACAACAAGATGGCGGCCCCCAACATCCGGCCGCCGTACAACAAGATGGCGGCCCCCAACATCCGGCCGCCGTACAACAAGATGGCGGCCCCCATACAGGGCCGCCATGCATCCAAAATGGCGGCCAGCAACACCATCAAGGCGCATGCGCGCCAAAACCAACATGCCCGCCGGGGTGAACACCGGCCCCTCAGAACGCGGCGCTGCGCACGCGCCAAACCAGCAAAGCCCCAGCTGCGGCGCCACAGCAAGGGTCTCCCGCCGGAGCACAATGGGGAGACGAAGCAGCCGAAGCGCGCCGCGGCAGCTCCACAAGTGCCGCGGTGCTCCCGCCGGCCTGGAAAGGCCGCACCGATGGAGACCTCACTGCGGGAGGTCCGTATGCAGACGCACACACCCCCGCCAAGGAGAGCTTGCACACCCGGGAGCCCCCCCCCACCGCAGGGGACTCCTGGCGCCCACAACCCCTGGCCCCCACCCAAGAAGGTAGTGTGGAAAAAACCCAGTTTTTTCCTTCTTTTCTTTTTCATTCCTCCCTTCCTTCCTTCCTTTCTTTTTTTAAAAAAAATTATTTAATTGAATAATTAAATAAAATTGATTATACATATATATACACACACATTAAAGAATTTGGGTGTCATGCAGAGACTATTAGCTCTACCGAGACCAAGTTAGTATGGCAAAAGAGCCGGGCCCTGTATTCTCCCCGCCCAGTCAGCCACCACCAGGCAAGCTGGGGCAGGCCCATGCCTATGCATAGCCAGCGCACACCGCTGCTCCTGGTGAGTCAAGCCAGGGCAATTTAGGGCCAAGGAAGGGATCCTACTCTCACCCACTCCTAAGTATCCCTCCAAGGGATAACCAAAGGGCCGGGTCCCCATGCCATAGCGCACAAAGGCAGCAGCATGCCCAGGGAGCGAGGCAGCCAACGCAAGGGGCTCAAGGCTACCTTTTTAGCTCCCTCGCCCACCAACAGGCCCCAAACCGACCTTCTTTGAGTGAATAGGGGCCTTCTCTTGCTAGCTGCCTATCTTCTTCGATGTCCTGATGCAGAATGAGGGAGAAGGGGCTGGCACCACACTATGCCAGCCCCTCCTCCTTTCCAGCAAATTCTGCAAAATTAACCAATCTCTTCTCCGAGGGGAGGAGACAAAATTGCTCCACCATCCAACAAGTTGGAGGGTGAAGTGTAGTTGTTAGAATTTGTAACTAGTATAACTAATTTTTATATGACAATATCAAATTAGCCCAACTGGAAACTCATCTATAGTAATAAAAATGTAAGTGGTTTCTTCCTGTTGTCTTGTCTCCAAGATTATGAAACCAAAACTGCTTAAATTTTGCTTGCATACTAAAGAGACTATGAAGATATATTTCTCAGATTAGTGTTTTTTAAGAGGATTGATTAATGTTAATTAAAAACTTCCTATAGCAGTCAACAGGCTATTAGCTTAAAACAACAGATTCTTTGAAGTTTGGTCTGTATGTGTACAACTTCTTTTGTGTGAAGCATCAAAAATATCATACTATTTGACTCCAGACCTTTGATACTGCAGCCCTTAATTATTTCTGGATAAAGTAAATCCTATATCCCCATTCAACATTTCACAAATAAAAAGTGGGATACCTGTGGCCAAGCAATATGAGAGTGTGGTCTTCCATGTTGCACCCTGCCTTGAGCCACAAGGAAAGGTGGGTAATAACTTGTTATTTTTGTTGTTATTATTACTTAAATGTTCCAGAATAACACAGATGATGCAGCACTTTGCTTTTGCCTTTTTGACATTGCCTTTTGGACTCATTTTTCAGCAACTGAAGTAAATGGAGAACAAAGAAAAAAGTGGAAAAAGGAAAGAAAAAGTGAAGGATAAAGACGTCAAATGAAAGGAAAAGTGAGAAAAAATAAATAAGCAGTGGAAAAAGTGGAACGATGGAGAATTAATCAGGATTTCATTAAAATTATCCTTGCCAAATCAGGCCAGTTGGGAGAACTGTCTGGTGAACCTTGCTGGGTCTATTGCTAGGGAAGTCAAAGTCTAAAGAGAAAATGAAAATTCCTGATCCCTGATACATAAGGGGAAGAGACAGCAAGGATGATTCAATGATCAGTGGGTGAGAAAAGAAAAACAGTTAAGAAGAAAAGGGACATAAGGTGATGTTGCCATATTGTCCACTTGGGTGAGTTTTCCTTGGATTCTAGCCATGGCACCTGGCACTTGCTTACATGATTAACTGGCTTGGATTCCCAGTTTTCTTTTTTTTTTTTAAAGAGTAATCTGGTACATAAAGCTGTGCCTGCTTTAGATATATTTTAATTGTCAAGAGTTCAATCTGAGGAATTCTGAGTTTTACAATTTAGTACTAAAGTACTTTGAAAGTACAAAGCTATATTGAGAAAAGAGATATTTAAGCTTCAATCAGGTTGGTCACTCTGCATTCCATACAAAGAATGAAATACAAATTCTCTTTCACAATATGCAATTATTTAGAATTCTATCTCAGAAAAGTCTGGTGTTTCACCAACTACAAATCCCAGACTTCCATGAGTGATATCAAAGTATAGCGTGAAAGAGACAAGGGCAACACATTCATACAAATGGCTGCTTTGTTTCCTTTGATAAGAAAAAACAATGTATCTATTCTGCTTTATTTTTCTTCTTTCCTTTAATTTGTTAATAATTGTAATAATAATAATAATATTATACATATCCATTTGCCCTTCTCAGCTACTATCACTATATTTTTCTTAACCTACCAGTGGTTGGGGTGGCAACACCCAGGATAATTTAGTTGGTAGCACGATGGCAGTGGAGGATGATGTTGCTGAAATAAAATCTCCTCCAACCACTTTCTTGTAATATTTTGTCTGTGGTCTAATACATCCTTTGAGTACAGCATAAAACCCCATGCTTCCATCCACTGGAATCAAAATAAACACCGAATTAACAATTAGTTGTAGTTTCTCAGCCAATTAGAGAGAGAAATGACATGTTTATGCATGATTCAAAAATAACATCTACATCTACATCTATAATATAAACAACACAGCTCAAAGTAGAGTGTTTTGGGGAATTAAACTTTCTGTTCTTGTCTCCCAAAGAGGACCTTCTGCTTAAGTTGATGACAACTAGAGGTGAAGGTGAAGGGGGGGGGGGGCACTCCTCAGATGTTGTTGGACTGCAAGTTCCAAAGGTCTAAGATAGCATAGCCAGTCATGACTGGCTATGCTATCTTAGACTTTTGGAACTTGCAGTCCAACAAGCATAGGCATTAAAGTCCAACTAGCTCTGATGAGCCAAAAATTCCTAATGATGTCACCTGGTCAGATTCTGAGTGTTCAGCTTAGGAGGCAAAGGATGTTCGGAGAGTTTCAAGGGATGTTGAGAGAGATATAGAGCACTCAGGTAGAGTTGTTTTGGAATCTCTTCCTGGCAGCAGTTCCCAGGAGAACGGAAAAGCTGGTGGAAATCTGCTAGGAGCGCAGGCCAAGAGAAATGTGGGAGACAAATATTTGTCCAGGTCAAGACAATTAGAATTGAGGACAGAGGTCATGCAATTGAGACAGAATCGCCATTTTCAGAGAATTAAAGACTAGGAGTAAAGAAGCAGGTGTCTAAGAAATGATGTTATGGGAGTTTTGGGGGCTTTTAAAAGTGGTTCATGCTGGTACAATGATGCATTCAGGTGAAGAGCTCTTTGTTTCATGGAATTCATGTATGCAAGTTCCTGGTTCCTTTTTTCATTTGCTTACTTGAAAAAAGGGATGGCTTACTCTACACCCCGCCTCACAGTTTAAGATCATCTGGGGAGGTACTGCTCTCGCTCCCGCCAGCATCGCAAATACGTCTGGCAGGGATGAGAGACAGGGGCTTCTTGACTGTAGGCGCACACCTGTGGAACTCACTTCCCAGTGAGGTAAGATCGGATTCATCCTTCCTGTCTTTTAGGAAGAAATTGAAATCATGGTTCTGAGACTAGGCTTTTGGACAGCAGGCATAAATAGTACTTTGGATATGGATTTCGACTGGAATGGTGATATGGCTGTTAATAGTGTTTTTATTGTTTTAATTAATGTTCTATTTATTGTTTTATTGTTTTTATATTATTCTGATTATATATAGTGGCATCGAATTGTTGCCAAAAGTAAGCCATCCTGAGTCCCCCTTCAGGGGTTGAGAAGGACGGGGTAGAAATATTGAAAATCATAAATAAATAAATATTTTATATACTCCACTTTTAATAAACATTTACTTATTTGATTACCTGGACAATGTGTGGTTTGTGGTGAAAAGAGGCTTTAGGGCCCTATTGCAACACCTAATACCTAAGAATAAATGTCTATATGACACATAAAATGGTAAATTTTGGTCTCTTCTAGGGATTTTATCACACCAGTCTCAGTGCAATATCATTATTTAAGCTAACAGAAAAATCTGGTTATTGGAACATTTTTTTCACAATTCTATATTTTAAAAGATTGTTGACAGAATTTTCTTCTACAGGATGCTGTCTGGTGTTTGTAGATCTCTTCAGTGGGGATCCAAAAATTGCTTGAAATTTGCTATCTACAATATCTATTGGATAGTAAACTAAGTTAGAGGTATGGATCACCAGCTCATAGTCTTATTTACTATAATGAGTTTACTATTTTTCCCTTTGCTTAATTGAGAGTGAAGGGTTGGTTAGCAGAAATGTTCATTTCTTGTGCTTGTCAGTGAGGAATAAATCTAAGTGGATTTATCCTCTCCACCGAACAGTGAATAAAGATTTCTAAATTTGATTCTATATGTATTATTGTGTACACATTTTGTTTCTCCCCCCACCACATTTTGTCTACATGGTCCAACCAAAGCCCACACATGTACATTACAATACCAAATGGCTTGTTTTTTCAAATGCTTTTGGAAGTTCATTCTGAGTTGTCAATATTATATGACAGTTATGTCCCCTCTCCGACATGTAATGTTTTCAATTTAAAGAAAAGCCCTCCTTTTGGCTTTTAAGTCAATGGAAAACAAGGAATTGAATCACTATAGCCCAGAGCCCCATGTGGTAATGCATAAGTGGGAAGAAGATGGACCATAAGAGAATAAGAGATGTTAAATGCTTGACCCTGTTTCCATCTGTAAAGTGATGTTTCAGTTGAGCCTTGAACTTCCTGCTGTGACATTAGAATGCCTTTGGTTTAATATATGCAATACCATCTCTCTGCTTTGCAAAACAAATGAAGAGGAAAAAATATTGCTGTTATTGTTTCAAAAAGATAACTGAGAACAAAATAAGAATAGAAAACCTAGTTACCCAACACCCCCCCATTTTTCTTACATTTGGTTTTCCTGACATTCATGTCTGCAAAATGATCTCAGAAGATTAAAGACTCATCAGGCATGTATTATTTTTATCAAGTCAGTTTTGCTTAGCAAAAAATCAATTTTGTGTTTATTTTTAGCTTGCCGAATCAGATGAGATTGAAAGTATTGCTTAAGCAAGTTTAAAGAAGTGGAAAAGATTGTACATTGATGCAAAACACTTTTTAAAATAAAAAGATGTGATGTGACATCCTGAGTCATTAAGATTAGCTTTTATCTCATACACACATTGGCACTCAGCAATTTCAGGCCACTTTTTACACTAACACAAGGCAGTTTTAATGATATATATATTAATTCAACACAGGACCTAATCCAACACAACATGACTGTTCCAGTGGTCAAGGTACTAGAGGAGATTTGGACAGGTTGCTGCAAATTACACCCCTACAAGTAAGATGCCAATATTCATCATTATCACCTCAGTCATAAGCACTGACCTTAAAATTGTCCTTTTTATTATCTCAAAATAATTTATGCTAATATAGTTCCTGCCTGCTTAGATTACAATTCTGACTGTCTATTAATAACATGTCCTTCGGTTGCTATTTTCAGTTTATGTGATGTTCCTAAAATGTAAAATATCAGTGTAATATTTAACTTTAAGAACGAATACTTTTAGTGATGCCAGTGAGTTCACAATGAAACCTAAGGACATTACTGCATGAGGCATGCAAACTGCCATTGAAGCTCGTTTGTCACTTTTGGTAACATTCCCCATTTTACAATGCCATGTGCATCCTGCTAGCAGTTTGCTTTCTCCCCATTTATTTATTATTTATTTTTATTTATTTATTAGGCTTCTATGCCGCCACTCCCGGTAGGCTCGGGGTGGCTCACAACGCCAAGTAAAAATGACATATAAGCAACATTAAAAATTAAAACATAGCATAAAAAACATCAAAAAACACAGCGAGCATTAAAAACCTGGTGTAAGTGCAACACCACAGGTAACATGATTATCCTGGCCCATGATTATCCTGGCCATCGCTATTGATGGGGAAATCCTTCAAAATTCCCACCACCTACCTTGGTTTTGTGGATTTCTTCCACTTGACATCAGGGGTTGGGATTCACCTCTTTGTCCCCATTCATTTGATATATCCAAGCTATCTGTTTCTGATTCTTCTATATTTTACAGTTATATTTGATTTTTTGTCTATTAACTGAAGTAAAAATAAATTTCAAATAAAATAAAATATGGAAACGCAGAAATGCAGATAAGCAGGATATGAAAGTATGTGGAAGGACAATCTCAGCATCATGGTCTGCCAAATCTGTGCAATTTCACAAATCTGGAGAGCTGTGATATTGAAGGTGCTCATATCAATATGTATCGGTGCCATAAAATGCTAAATCTCAAGTTATGGTAAAATCCATTGAAGGCTCTGCCCACAAAGTGGTGACTTAGGGGGAAAGCACCATGAAGGAGAAGGTTGAAACCTCCACTCCTTCATGCAGGATCCCATCCCAGATTAGAACCCTGAATGCTTGTTAGTAAAGGAGAAAGCAAAGGTTCAGGCTACAAGCCAGCCTGGATATATTGTTTAATCTAGTACTAACATGTTTCTGGCTGAAATGTTCCTATGTAATTGTTGCAAACAGTTAGAAATGTGGACTTAATGAGAATGGCATAAAGACTCCAGGTGACACTGCTAGTTCCATGAAATATATGCTGAATATGCTTGGGAAATGGACTCAAAATACTGAAATTACATTTAAGAGGGCAGAGAACATTAAAAAGTTGAATGGATGAATATAAAAAGTGGAAATCAATGGCTAAATTCACTTCACTTCTCTGCACTGGAATCCTATATATAGTGCTAGATACTGGAATTCTGAGAGGAGGGAGCAATTAGTCAGAACTGCCCCACCTCCTTCATACACCTGATGCCACTGTCCATACATGTGCCACTTTATGTACCAAATTGGTACAACTTTTGAAAAAGAATTAGAGGGGGGAAACAAGAAAGGTAGGAGCTTTTTGCTCCTCCCCCTTGCTTCTCTTGCTGCATATTCTTGCCCTCTCTCTCAATCTCATTCACGCACACACACATACAGAGAGAGAGAGAGAGAGAGAGAGAGAGAGAGAGAGAGAGTAGGCAAATACTAAAAAACACCAGAAGCAAAATAAGGGAAAGGTGGTAGCTTTAATCTTGGAAGTCATGATGAATCCACTGTAGATTTTAGTCTGAACTTTAAAGGAGCTGTTTTACTTACTGAAACCTATCCTCCAAACAGATTCAGCACTTTGGATAGCTTACTATAGAGGTCAGATTTAATCTCAAGATGGATTCATTAATTTACTGACACATTGTTTTAATTGTTTCAGATCACTGGCCATGCTGACTAGGGTTTTCATTAATTTTGACAAAGTTGTTGTCTAACCTCTCCTAGATTCAGTCCTAGATTCTCTCCTAGATTCAGATTCAGAGCTCTGGGAATATCCCTGAAGAGGAGAAGAAATAGAAAACAATTTCACATATACCGTGATTTTTCAGTTGCTAGGAAAAGGTGGACTGGATGGCAACATGGTAGAGTTCAAGGAAAGGTGAACAAGAAAACCAATATTACATAGTGAATTGGCATATAAAACCAGACTAGTGGTATTTGTGTTTAAAGGGAAGCCTTGAGAATAAATCTTTTACTGTTCAGTCACTGCCTGAGACTGGTGGATATAAAGCGAATAAACAAATAGTATTCCATCAGGAGATTTTTTTTATCCCACTCACATGCAAACAGAAAAATATCTAGAATAATCTTTTTTTCTTTCATATAATCCAAAGTGGACCCAAGATTTAACCATAAAGTGGAGTTACTTGTACAAATCCAAGAAAATGAACAGTATAGCTGTATTTCACATTACATTGTTTTTAGGTCTACTCTTTCAGAGAATAATAAGCATTATTTTCAAACAGGAAGATAGAACAGGAAGAATGAAAGAAACACTGGGACTGACAACAGAGTTGTCACTCTTAACCATTTTGTTCTCAAAGAAAGCAATAATTAATTTAAACCATATTTTTCCTGGTGTTAGAAGGTTTTAGAAAACCGTGCAATTTTTAGAGCTTATTTTCAATTTGGGCCATTGTGCACAAAATCTGCATGAGGATCTCAACAATTAGAAACTTATTTTAGTGATTTTCACAATATTTCAAAATATATTTTCCATTCCTAAGTGATACAGAGATGTAGAACATGTGGCAAAAGGAAAATGTGAAAATTTAAATCAATAGAGGGACCTGGCCTATATTTATAAATCTGGTGGTGTGAAATTTTGGAGTTGTTTCTAACAGTTGTAACTTCAGTTATTCAAATTTACTAATATATGTGAAAGACAAGAGTTCAGAATTTGAACTTCCCTAACCTGTTGCCTTTATAATGTTTTGGATTGTCTCTTTTCAAGGAACAAGCATGCTAACAAACTGGATGTTAACAAATAATACTATGTTCCTTACCTGGACTTCCTTTCCTCCAGTATTCTGTTACAACAGTGAAACTGAGCTCCCTCATCTCTGCATCAGAAAGTTGCTCACTGATACCAGAAATTAATTTCATGGTCTTATATACAGTCTCATGTTCTTTCAGAGTTCTCAGAATGGGGCTGCAGATTACAGGAAAAGAAAAATGACATCAATAGTCATTCAAAAGCTGCAAATAATGAAGATTTCTATCAGGTACAAATGTATGAAACTGGGAAATTTAAGAGAAGCAATTAGAAATGCAAGAAGGTGTCATAATGGCATGAGATTTCCAATTTTACAAACTGTATCTAATTAACTATCTTATATACTCAGGTATGAATCTTAAAAAAATAGTCAAAAATAGACCCCAGAAACCTGGATTGAATTTTCCACAAGTCATATCAAAATCCACGATTCTGGCCCCAAAACCTGCCCTCAATTTATATATGGAGCTGGCTAGCACATGAGTATATGTAGTAATCAAATATGACACATACTGAATCAAGAAAATCTGAAGAAAAGATATTTTAGGATTCAAAAGATTTGTATGTTAGGAAGCAGCCCTGCAGCTAGTATTACTATATCTCTTTCCTCCAATATGGCTGTAGCTTTGCCTTCAGCTGCAACTGAGAAAATCAGCAAAATCAAAGTGTCAAACATATACTGCCTTAAACCCCCAGAATTATCTCAAACCTCTTAGGTTACAAAAATGTATTTCAAATTTTGAGGATCAGCATAGATGTAGAATCAGCATGGTGTAGTGGTTTGAGATTTGGAGTTCAATTTAGAAGACTAAAGTTTGAAATGTCACTCATCCATTGAAACATACTCAGAAGAAAGAAAATTCAAAACCCCTCTAAACAAATCTTGCAAAGAAAACTTCATCTTAGAACCTCTTCACACAAGCTCCTTTTCAGCTCCCATCACACCCAGTAAGACTACTTCTGGGGAGGCACCATGGCCAAATTGGGGGGGGGGGACCTACTGCTGCCTAACATAAACCACCAACAGATGACAGGGGAGAAACCAGGACATGTTCAAAACAGGTGAAAATTGGACAGAATCTTGATTCAGACCATCCCTAAAAATGGTCTATTGGAAGTGGACAGGACAAAATTCTGCTGCAGTTGTACACCCCTGTGTTTGACACATTTTTTTCTTTTTTGGCTATATTCCTGTACTGAATCACATCTGCTCTTCTTTTTGGGATTTGTAAAGCTAAGCACACACATACCACCCAATTATGGTGATTCAGAATGAGAAAATAAGTGGTGGGGAAAGTAGCTGTCCCCTACTACCACTTATCTTTTTAACTAATTTCACCACTACAACCACCAAAGATTATTTCACAAAATAATTCCAAATAAGCTTCCAGGACTGTTTTCAACTGAGGAAAAAGGTTCTCAAAGAAAGGTAGGTACTGAAGTAAAAGTTAATGAAATGCATAATTCTAACATTTCCAGTTGAGGTGAAAGGTTGGCACCGAATGCTGACATTATGACATGACAAATTAAGGCAGCTGTGACAGGGAGCATATTTTGGGTGTCATGAAAGGGCTACAGATAATTAATTACTTCATTATTGTTGTGTTATCTCCGCCAGAGATGGTTGAGATGCTTGGAGGATTTCCTGCCACATGTACAAAAATAACATGGATAGATTTGGATGCCTGTGGATTTAAAATCAGGTGAGTGGGTGACGCTGCTATTTGATTTTTTTGTCTCAGGTGGCAAAATCTTTTAGACAGGTCTACATTTGGACAGATAATTTCGAGGGAAAAATTGAAAACATTGACACTTTACTATTTTGAAGGTTCAGTGCCTTGCGCCCATCAACTGCCTTTTCTTTATCATCATTTTCACAGATATATTAGCTAAAGAGATTTCAGAGGACAACAGCGTCCTCTTGCCAGGAAAATCCTGCCACCTCAGCTAACAGGCCCCTCAAAACAGAATAACTGCAATAAAGTAAAAGAAGAAGAAGTAAAATGTAGCAATTAAATGCTCAAAATTATAGTATTTAGGATTTTGAAACTGGACATTTTCCAAGGAATTCAAAGGGAAAGGCTTGCACAGTTCCCAGCTGCCAAGAAGGCAACTTTTGCAATTCTTGATGAGACACTCTCGAAATGCCACAGTACTTCTCAATTATAGGATGTGTACCCTAAATGAGCTCTCCCGAGTCTCTAGAGGACATAGGCTAAATAGCGACTTGCAGAATCCTGAGTAAACAGCACTGACATGATGAGAAATGGAATTAGTGGCTGCAGAGCTCAGTTCTCCAGCATTACAAAATTCAGGTAGCAGCCATGTAGAATCCACCATGAAACAAAACTAGCATCAGAGGGAGATAAGTTAAAATTATACAGTGCTCTCACAATAAAAGACCTATAACACCTAATTACTAGAATAAACGGAAGAGTACACAAGCAGGTAGGGAAGGCAGAACAAATACTCTATGATGTCTTCTTCATAGCATGATGGAAGCAGACCTAGTGGCATATTGTAAAGGATGCCTCAACCACTGCTGTGCTTCTTAATAGAATCTACCCAAACGGATTGTGTTGTTCTTAAATTGAGTGTTGCCTTTGAGTAAACATGGGGACAAAATGTGAAGTGAATTTACTGAACTGTTTAAATAAACAAATAGTGTTGAGTATCTGCTGTGACCTGCCTGAAACCAATCGAATACTGATCTGTATTATAAGTCAATTAACCTACATATCAACTTAATGGCATTAAATACTTTTTGAAGTAAAACTCCTATTTCCAGCCAGTTTGACCAATTTCCAGTACTATGGGGATTGTAATACAAAGAATCTAGGAGGACATAGTGGAACATCTTGTTTTGCCTATCCTATCTTAAAATAATTATTGGGTTTAATCCAACAAAATTATTGGTTTGTTGTTGTTGTGTGGCTGTTATTTCCAACTTAGGGCAACTCTAAGACAAACCTATCATGGGAATTTGTTTATTTTTTTAAAAAAAAAAATGTTCATAGATGGTTTGCCTTTGCTTTCTAGTGAGACTAAGAGATTGAGACCTAGTTTCTATAACTAAACTTTAGTTTGCTGTGTCGTAGTCCAACACTCAAACCACTACACCATCTTTGCTTTCAAGTCATTGCTATTCTTTCTTTATTTTTCCTATTGCTGCTTTACAACATTTACTTCAGTTCAGTGGTAGATCACTTACAGTTTGTCTAAATGTTTGTTTTTGGTGGCCTTGTCGCACGCCAGCTTAGAAACATGAGCTCTTAGACTCCAAACACACAACTCCAGCTGAACAAAAAGTATTTTATTGAAGAAAACAGCAAGCAATAAAGCAATAGAAAATATATCAAAGAAATGAGAGTTCAATCAATAATCCAAGAAATGTTCCAAATGCCATCAGCTGAATAGTGCTGTAAAGTTCCTTATAAATCCAAGCAGGCTAGTTTCAGTAATTGATAAGTCCAAAAAATGTCCAAGAAAGACCAAAGTCCAGACTTGAGTACTTGAGCTCAAAAACACAAGAAACCGGGAACATAGGAGGCTAAATTCAGGAGCAGAAATTCATGAAGCTTAATTGCAAAAGTTGTCCTGAATCTGAAGATTCAAACTGCAAGGCATGGCTATATCAGAAACAACCTTTCATCCCAGCTTGCTGGGATGAGAGGGCTTTGCCCCTCCCTGCCTCGATGAGAGCAAAGGTTCTTGGGAACCTTTGGTGTGGGGGCGGGGCTTTCAGCGAGGTCCCGCCCCAACAAGCCATTCCGTGCTTGTTCAGCGGGCAGAGAGGTCGTGCTTTTCCCTCTCTGCTTGGGGCTGTCGGATTCGGAGCTGAAGAGGAGACGTAGAAGGAGTAGAAGAGGAGTAGAAGAAGAGGGCGAGCAGACGGCGAAGAAGACAAGAAGAGGGAAGAAGGAAGAGAAGAAGCGGAGAAGACGAGGAGGGTGAAGAAGAGGTGTCAGTGGGAAGACTGAAGAAGACCAGGAGACGGGAGGAAGGGAAGAAGGAGGCAGGCCAAGAGCGGAGGGAAGAAGGCAGAAGGAAGAAGGAAGAGGAGGTCAAGGTGAAGAAGGAGCTGACTTCGAGGAGTGGTAGTAGGATCCTGAAGGTCGGTGCCTGGCTCTGGAGGGAGAGGGATGATGGCGTCCCTCTCCCCTTTGCCCATTCGGAGCGTGTGGTTTCAGCGCGCCTCCCGCCCCGGGGCTCGGGATGCTGCAGCGAAGGGGGGCTGGCCGGGCCCGGGTGGCAGGTGGCGGCGCGGGCCGCGTTCTGGGGGTTGGGGGTGTCGGTCCCGGTGGTTTCCCCCTCCCCCCTTTTTCCCTTCCCCCCGCTGGCATTTAGGGGGGGTTGGCTGGGCGCTGGGCCCATGGGTTGGGGGCGCGGATACCGCCCGGTTCCCCCCTTCTCCCCCCCTCCCGCAGCCCTCGCTGCTCATCGGGACTTCGGTTCCCGGGTGGGGCCGGGGTGTCGGGTGGGTGGGGGGCAGGGTTTTTTGCGGCGGCCGCCATGTTGGCCGCGCGGCGGCTAGAGTGTGCCGCCGGGGACAGGGCATATTTGGACGGATAGGTTTGCCAACTCCACTGTGCATTTTTGGTGTGATAACATGGCCACGGTGCATGTTATCAACACACTTACTTCTCGGTCCAGAAGGGTAATGGGCCTGTTGCGTGCGTTTACGCTTCGTTGTTTAGAGGCGAACATATTGTTTCGCGCATTCCACATTGCGGGGCTTGATAATTCATTGGCTGACGCTCTGTCTCATATGCAGATGGAGCGCTTCAGGCAATTGGCGCCCGACGCAGAGGTCCTCCCGAAAAGCATGCCAGACCATCTTTGGCTGGTTGGAGTGACGAAGTAGCGGTCGGTATGGCTTTGGCTTTAGCCCCCAGCTCCCGACGCGGGTACTTCAGGGCCATCAGGGAGTTCGCGGAATTCAGGGAGTATTATGGTTTACCTAAGACCTTCCCTGTTCCGTATGACCACATCGCCCAGTTTTGTGTCTACCATCATAGGCGGGGTCTTGCTGCCCATACCATTCGAGTTAAATTGTCGGCGCTGGCCTATTGGTTTAAGGCGCAGGGCTTGCACGACCCGACTAATGATTTTCGCCTTCACAAACTGATGACTGGATGGTCCAGACAAATTGGCAGGTCTGTTGACTCCAGGGAACCCTTAACCCCAGATATTTTGAAGGGTTTGGGTCGGTTGTGGTCGTCTGTGTGTGACTCCCGTTACGAGCAGGCTCTGTTTCATTCGGCCGCCCTAACCACATTTTTTGGGGCCTTTAGAATCAGTGAGTTGGTGGCTTCATCAAAGGAAGACCTCTCTCACAGGGCCTTTTTACTATCTGACATTTCTTTGGATCAGGACGTTTTCGCTTTAAATGTCAGATTTTCAAAAACTGATCAGGCTGGTAAGGGCTCTTTGGTCCGGTTGGGGAGAGCTAGTGACGGCGAGTTGTGTCCGGTGCTAGCCATGTCACGATATTTGGCTGTTCGTGGCATGGGTACCGGTTACCTTTTTTGCCACCTGGACGGGACACCACTGTCTAAATTTCAGTTTTGGGCAGTAACTAAACAGGCCCTGAAATTATTGGGCTTGGAAGGAGTGAAGTTCGGAACCCACTCCTTCAGAATTGGCGCAGCGTCCTCTGCAGCTGCAATGGGGTATGACGCTGAAACAATTAGGTCCCTCGGGAGGTGGAGGTCAGACGCTTACAAAGTTTATGTTCGTAATGTTCAGTTGTAAGCGTTTTGATGTTGCCCAGTTTCTTTTCATTGCAGGTCCGATGGGATGCTCCGGGAGGCTGAAGGTCCTGATCTGTGGGCACAGCTATGTGTATTGGGCAGAGAAGGCAGCGCTCCAGTCACCCCTCAGACGTCAGTTGGGCCTGGCATCCAGGTTGGATGTGCAGTGGTTGGGCAGATGTGGTCTGCGGTGGGATGGGCTTCGTCCATTGTTGTTTCAAGGAAGGGGGGTCCCATCCCTGGATATTCTAGTGATACATTTGGGAGGTAATGACCTGGGATTGCTGACCGGCTGAGCGCTGTACCTGCAGGCTCGGGCCGATCTGTATGCAATCTGGCGGGCATGGCCCGCGGTACACATCATTTGGTCGGCAATTGTGCCAAGGATGTGTTGGCCCGGTGGGGGTGACTTCAGGCTCCTGGTCAGGGCGCTGAAGCGTGTTAACAGGACAATGAGGTTGGTGGTACATGGTGCCAACTGTTCTTATGTGCCTCATAGATTTTTGCATCCGGAAAACCATGGTGTATTCCGGAGGGATGGGGTTCACTTATCGGACGAAGGCAACCACATGTTTTTGTTAGATATACAACAAGGTTTAGTGGGGGTGTTAGAAGATTGGTGGGGGTTGGGGACAAGGTAGACACCTGCCCCCAAGTTGTGGCGGTTGTTGTTAGGGAAATTCCCTAATTGGTGTTCACCTGATTGGAAATTCACCTAATTGGTGTTTAGGGGTGAGGGCCAGTTAGTTAAATCCTCACAGGGAAGTTCTGTTGTTGAGTGAGGTGGATCGGATGGCCCTGAAAGGGTAGGGGGCTATTCTCAAGCTCGGGTGAGTTGGCCCCTTACCCGTTTCCCTGTTGTGGCTGGATCTGGTGTTTTGTCAGACCAGCCTCGGTGTTCGCCCCCAAATTTTGTTGAAGTTGATTGATTCTTGACACCCCTTGAGTTGGTGGTTAGGAATTCAATAGGTAACAATAAATGTTGCCCAAATATTTGAACCCAAAGCTACTTGTCCGTGTCTTCATTGTTGTCGGCTCGTTATTCGGGGTATGGGTGGGCAACTAAATTTCCTTCACTCCCCTCCTATACTCCTGCAAAACAAAACCACTACTGGAAGGATGGACCTTGAGCTGCCCATTAGCACATTCCTTCTTTCTATCCAAAGTTACACAGCCAGGTGCGTTATCTGTCTGATTCCAAGAGAACCAGACTCCCTAACAGCGTTTCCCAAACACTGTCTCTGCAAGACTAATGCAAAAGTTTCATCTTTCTCATGAACTGTGGCTGCCCCAATCCCTTGCACAGTAGATCCCAGAATCCCTACTGGGGACACAGGCCCAACAGGCCTTCAGCCTCTATAGCAACCTGAAAGCCCTTTCAAACAACAAAAAGATGTTTGTTTTTAAAGTGTTTTGCGTGGTTTCCTCCTCAAATGCAGTATCCCTTATCTGAAATGCATGGGACCACAAGTATTTTGAATTTTGTGTTTTGTTTTTTCAAGATTTTAGAAAACTTGTAATTACACATAGGTACATAATGAGATATTTTGGAAATGAGACCCCATGTGAACTTGAATTTCCTTGATTATTTCTATATACCTTATACATGTAGAGAAAAGGTAATTTATGCATAATAAATCTTGGGAATAGAGGGTTTCAAAGGGTGTCTCCCAACATTAGAATTCAGCTTTCAAACCACTGCACCACACTGGCTGTCTCAATTGTGCATACCAGATTATTTTAAAAAATCTCTGTCCAATAATTTATTTTATTGTAAACAATTTGACCAGCATTACTTTTTTTTAAAAAAACCCAAAACAAAACACCTATCAATACAGTATTCTCAAAGGAGACAATAATACTGAAACATTGACATGGTAGATTGTAAATAAAAAGGCCTGTACTATTCCTTTAGGCAAAGGAATAAGACAAGTATGTTTACTATCTCTCAGTATTATTTGTATTATATATTGCTCCCTTCAAAATTAACATTCAAAATAATATCAACAGAAACAAGATAGATACAGAAGTAAAGAACTGAATTATGTTGAATAATGCGGTCATCTAACCAAGGCAAAGTTATTATAATAAACAGGCATGGGATAGAGAAGCTTCACCACTGGTTTTAGTCTGGATTATAAAGGAACTATCCAAGTTTCTAAATCATATATTACCACAGTAGATTCAATAGTTTGTTTAGCTACATGAAAGTTTGGACTAACCCTCAGAGCAGATTCACCTTTCAGTGATATGGAAGCAATTAACTCCCGCCACTTTAAATATAATCTTGAAAGTTACATTTCAGATGGATAACTCTATGCACTTGGTCAAACACAGGCATATAGCTTAGTATCACTTTTTTTTACTCACAAAGAAGCAAGTGCAGCTCTGATTTAGATATTGGCCACCACAATAGGTTGTCATTCTTTTTTTTTTTTCTTAAAGAAGAGTTTTTAGGATACAATAAAAAGAGGGAGAACATATCTATAGTATAGGAAAATAGGAAATTTAGATAGATAGATAGATAGATGATAGATGGATGGATGGATGGATGGATGGATGGATGGATGGATGGATGGATGGATAGATAGATAGATGGTGAATAGAAGGGTCAGGAAAAATAGGTTGGGTTGTGATTGAAAGCTAAAAGGGAAAGGGGGAGAAGGGGGATATAGGTGGGGAGTGGAGGGAAAATTGGTAAGGTAGAATATATGTTTGACTTCCAATATTCTTCACTTCAGGTATACCTATCTTTCTGTGTGCATATGTCCTCTCACGGTTAATTGGATAGCTCCTTCGTATGACCATTCTTGAGGGAATTTGATTTTGATTTTTACCTTATCTCTATTAACCATTTCAGGGTGGGTTGTGGTTTTTTTGCATTATAAAATTCTTTATTGGCGTCCAATCTGTAATTGATATTTTTAAATTTTGCTTTATTCTTATAAATTGGGTTAGTTTGTCCATATTCATAATATCTATAATTTTCATTAACCATTGTTCTTGAGATGGAATCTCTTTTGTTCTCCAGAATCTTGCATAATTTTTTCTGCCCACAATTACCAGATAGTTGAAAAGTTTGTCCTTATTGTATTCCATTTCAAAATCAATTATTCCTAAAATGAAGTATTCTGGTCTTAATTCCATTTTTATATCCAATATTTTTTCTATTTTTTCGTCTATGTTTTTCCAATATGATTTGGCAATTTTGCATGACTACCACATGTGGTAAAAAGAACCAGTTTGCTCTTCGCACTTCCAGCATCTGTCATTAGTTTTGGGGTAGCATTTAGCCAGTTTCCGAGGTGTGATGTACCACCTGTACATCATTTTTAGCCAATTTTCTTTTAGACAAATACATATGTATGCTTAATTTTCTTATTCCATATTTTCTCCCAATCTTCTAGGATAATTGAGTGTCCAATGTTTGCGGTCCACTTGACCATACAGTCTTTGATTAACTCTGTTTCTGTGGACCATTCTAGTAGTTTCTTGTAGATTTTTGTTATTGTTTTGTTTTCTGAGATCAGTATCTTGTCCCAAAATGTTTCTTTGTCCATGAAACCAACTTTCTTGTCCTTTGTATAGTACTCTCTAATTTGTCTGTATTGAAACCATGAAATTCCTTTATCCTATATACTTAACTCCTCCTGTGATTTCATTATATACTCCTTATCTTGTTTTTTCAAAATATCTTTGTATGTTAACCACCTGTCTTGTGCTAATTTTCTTCTTTGATCTATTTTTGGGGATACCCACAAGAAGTTTTTGTTAGCCATGTTGTATTTCACAAAAAATACAGCTTCACTATTTATTTTCATTAAGCTTTTTCAATCACTGTGCCCCCATTTTGTGGATGGGTATTTTTCCCAAATTTTTATAAGGACTGATCTGATGAAGTGGTTTCCAACGTTTTTCTCTGTTTTTCTCTTTTGGTATCATAGATATGAGTGCCATTCAGCTCTTAAATCAAAACCTTCCAGGTTTATAATTCTAGTATTCTTAAGGGTGGCCCAGTCTTTTACCCATGTCAAGCCTCCTGCTTCATATTATAGTTTTAAATCCAAATCCTCCTCTGCTTTTGTCATCAGTTTAAGTCATCAACTTTATTCTTGTTTTTTCCCCATCCATATTAACTTTGTCAAATCTTTATTCCAGCTTTTGAAAATTTGATAGTTCCTAATTATTGACAAGTTTTGAAATAGATATAACATTTTAGGTAGAATATTAATCTTGATTGCCACTATTCTTCCTATGTTCAAATGTCTCCAATTTTCTAAGTCATTTTTAATGTCCTTCCATTTCATTTCATAATTGTTTTTCAATAATTGTGATTTTTTTGCTGTCAATATAATTCTGATATTTTTCATTGTTTGGATTTCAGCTCTTTCTTGCAGTTCACTTTGGTGTTTTTGTAAGAAGTTGTCATTCTTTACACAGTATTAGAATAAAACAATAAGTAAATTTAGCAATTTTTAATGCAAAGAAAAAATATTTTTATGCAAAAACATTGTACTTGGGGGCTCTGCAAAATCCACATGTTTTAGCAGAGAAAATTGCATTTCTGCCATGAGAATAATTCTGCACAGAATTATTTCCTATTTTCTACTTAGGAAATTCTGGGCACAAAAATGCAGGCAAAAGAAATCACTTTCTGTGAAGATTCTCATCAGTACTAGATTTTCATCAGGTTTTCACCCAAATTCAAGAAACACTCCAAATAAAAAAAATTCAAATATTTTTCCACTATATTGCTGAATTTTAAAAATTTCCTATTCCCCAATGTATGAGGATTAAAACAAAAAGAAATGTCTTTATTGTTAATTTTTTCCCTTCGGCATAAGGAAGGTGAGAAAAAATGTCAGATTCCACTAATCATATGTGGTGTTTACAATCTGAATCAGTGCTGATTATTCTTCCTTGTGAATGAAAAAGGAAGAAAATCTAAACTGCACATTCCTTCTTTAATGCCACATATATCTTAACTGAAATATTCATAAAAAAATTAAAGACACAAATCTCAAAACTGAAATTCTCAGCTTATTCCATCCAGGGCAAAATATGTATTTGCTTATGGCTCAACGAAAGAGGATAAATTGATGGATTAAAACAGGCTTAGATTACCACTCCCAGAATCCCTCATCAACAGGACAATTTTGCAAAGAGAAATGAAAGATAATTTTTCAGTTTCAGCAAACACTTATGAAAAGCATAATTTCCAGTGTCTGTGGATGTCATCAGGGCTGTAGCCTGGTGGAGGTTAAGAGTTCAACAGCCCCCGAAATGTGTCAGGTTAAAAAAAAACCTTGTATACTAATGAATTGGTTAACCAGTTAAAATTCATGAGTAAACCAGGTTTTTTTAAACCTGACACATTTCCATTGGAGAGCGGGGGGGGGGGGGTTGAACCCTTAAACCACCCCTCTGACTACAGCCCATGATGTCATCCACCTTGTTTGAAAAGGTGAATAATACACCTAGGAGTTTTCATGTTGTATGACATAGGAGGGTTTTTCAACAATATAGAGATCCAAAGATTCGGAAGAGCACAAAAATGGGCAGTGTTCACATGTGGTCTAGCATTGCACTGATAGCCACAGAGTACAGCTGCAAGAGGGCAAAATAACAGAATTCCCCCCCCCCCAAGAATTCAGCTCCACAGAATGATTTTTTTCTTTACTCTTCAAACGTTTAGGTTTACATACAACTCCAGTTGAGTATTTAGAATGAGAGTCTAGGCATATAAAGAAAAGGGGCAAGCAAGGATACCAAAGGAATGAGGATACAAGGATTGTTTTTGCGAGTGATATTCAGTGACTGTCCACCATATCTATACCCCCCTAGACTACGGGGACCTTTGGGGTGCTCTAACATGTTTAATTGTTTTTTTATGTTACTAATTCACCATAAATAGCACAAAATCGTTGCTTCTGAATAATTGTCGCACCATGTTTTTTCAGTTCTAAATTGGTTATTAGCCTTTCATTGTGCAGTTGTCACATGGACAATTCTGTCTGCACCTTAAAAGCATCAATGTATTCATGAATGGGCGGCCATCCTAAAATTCTCAGAGCTGTATATCAATTGTTTTAATAAAAAACACAAATTTAGACAGAGATATATGTGCACTGGACAAAATCACAGAGTCATTGAATCATTGAGTTGAAAGAGACCTCATGGGCCATCCAGACCAACCCCCTGCCAAGAAGCAGGAAAATTGCATTCAAAGCACCCTAGACAGATGGCCATCCAGCCTCTGCTTAAAAGCCTCCAAAGAAGGCGCCTTCGCCACATGCTGGGGCAGAGAATTCCACTGCTGAACAGCTCTCACAGTCAGGAAGTTCTTCCTAATGTTCAGATGAATCTCCTTTCTTGCCATTGCTTTGCCTCCTAGTTTCCAGGGCAGGAGAAAACAAGTCTGCTCCCTCATCCCTATGATTTTCCTTCACATCTTTATAAATGGCTTTCATGTCTCCTCTCAGTCTTCTCTTCTGCAGGCTAAACATGCCCACCTCTTTAAGCCACTCCTGATAGGACTTGTTCTCCAGACCCTTGATCATTTAGTCACCCTCCTCTATGCAGTCCAAAAATACAAGAAACACCTTTATACTTGTTTGCCAGCAAGATGGAAATAGTATATGAAAGGAAAAAAAGAGTATTTTTTTGGAAATTTAAAGGGTTAATCTTAAAAATTCAAAATGCAATGATGTATTTTAAAAGGAACAATTTCATCTGGATTTTAAAAATACAAATAGCAGTCTTTGTAACCAAGTGCACATACTGTAATATTCATGAACATTGTTTATATGCCAGCATATCCGTGCAAAATATTGAAATTGTATTTGACTCAAAGTGGTAAGATAAGATACTGATGAACTGGTTGGAGATGGGTTTTTTAAAAAACTTGCTGCCTATTTTCAGTGATGGAATATGAGGTGAGCCATAGAGCCATGTTAAAACTCTGATCTAAATTGTGTTTGACTAGTATACTTGGAAACTGTCAACCAATTATTCACACATTAGTGGAAGTTCTAACAGTATTAGGCCTGACTCATAAATATGTAGTCATGACATTTTAGTTTTTCCCTATCTGTGGGAAGATTTTGTGCTTCCCAGCCCTATGTAGGCTTACTAAGAAATTCAGTGGGTTCACCCCCAAATAGTTATGCAGAACATGAAATGTTTCACATTAATATACACAAGTAAGATCCAATACTAACATTTTATTAAGTTTTCAAAGTCAAGTATTATGGGAGTCAAGCACTGATAAAGCCATATACCTATTATTTTAAGTACATTAGATTGAGCATGTAGTAAGTTTGATAAATAAACAAGTTGTTTTAAATGAGATAGCTTTCAGTTTCTTCAAGGAAATACATGTCATGTAAAATGTTGCATTAGATAGGAATCTCCAGTGTGGAAAATAGTATGGTTCTTATTAGACATGTATTCACAGCATGGTCCTCTAAAGGATTAAGAGAGTAGATCTCTGATTGTGGAGGGACAGCAGAGTCATTTCCTGTCCTCTAGAGGGAAGAATGGAAGTGGCTTGTATCTGCACTTCCTTCTTTGCCATGTGGCTTGCTATCTCCCATTTTTAAAGGCCTTGCCATGATTCTCTGCATATGTAATCTAAGTCCAGGTCCAATATCCAAGGCATACTCCAAGATTCCAAGCACAGGTTCAATGTCTAAACATAGTCCGAAGTTCAAAACACAAGTCCAATATCCCCAAGCACAGTCCAAAGGTTCAAGAGCATCTCCCACCTCTCCCAGTGGTTTCATGTATATGTTAAACAGCATGAGGACAGAATGGAACCCTGAGGAACCCCATAAGTCAATGGCCAGGGGTTCAAACAGGAGTCCGCAGCACCACCTTCTGGGTACGGCCCTCCAGGAAGGACTAGAGCTACGTTAAAACAGTGCCTCCCAGTCCCATCCCAGTGAGATGACCCAGAAGAATACCATGATCAATGGTATTGAAAGGTTTAGGAGAACACCCGCTTAGCTCTCTGCAGAGAGCTAAGACAACCAAAGCTGTCTCTGTTCCATAGCTAGACTTGAAATCAGATCAAAATGGATCTAGATAATCTGTTCCATCCAGAAATCCCTGGAGTTGGGAGGCCACCACATGCTCCAAAACCTTGCTCAAAAAGGGGAGAGTGGATACTGGCCAATAGTTGTCCATTATAGAGAGGTTCAGGGGTGGCTTTTTAAATATAGGTCTTACAACTGCCTCCTTTAGACAAGTTGGGACTTTGCCTTTTTAAATTCCTTATAAAGATCTGCAGTGAAAGAGCTGATGAGACATTGATTAAAAGGGAGTTCCACAATGGTAGGACCATTATGAAGGAAGTCCTGGTTCCTATCTCATCAATCTAAACATACTGATGGTGGCACCCACATTTGATTTTGCATTACGATGATGCACAGTCATAGATGTCATTGCAGTCAATGAAGAAACTCGGTATAAAGAAAAACCAACAAGGCAGTTTGTTGCACTAATAATTTTCATTCACCGTTAAAGAGTTCTTCCTAATGTTTTGGTGGAATCTCTTTTCTTGTTCTTTGAATTCACTGGGTTTTTTTGTTCTGGACCTGGAGCAGCAGAAAGCTCTAGAACCAAAGCAGCAGAAAGCTTCCTCACTCTCTTTTCTATGTGTTGTTGCTGATGTTGTTGTTGTACACTTTCAGGACATTTCTTACTGATACTATCACAAGGCTTTCTACCCAACATTTGTTTGCAGAGATCTCTTCTGCTTCTCTGAGGCTGAGTGTGTATGACTTTGCTGGGAGTAAGAGTGTAAGAGTCCTAAGGCTGAGAGTGTGTGACATGGTCATCCAATGGGGTTTCAATGGCTGTGTTAAGATTTGAATCCTGGCCTCCAGGGTTAGTCTGGTGCTCAAACCACTATACCATGCTGTCTCTCATGAAACTAGTTAGACACAACAGCAATGCCTTGAATTCAGCATGGAAATGCACTGTCCCTGATGTAACTGGCATGAAAATGCTAAAGTATTTCATCATTCAGATCATCACCCAAATATACTCTGTTGGCAGACACAGAACGAGTTGTGATAGAGAAGTTAAAAAAATAACTAGATGAGTTTATATCTGATGTAGGTCTCGTTCTGAGGTTCTTCATGTCAGGAGTGACTTGAGAAACTGCAAGTCACTTCTAGTGTGCGAGAATTGGCAGTCTGCAAGGACCTTGTTCAGGGACGACCGGATGTTTAGATGTTTTACCATCCTTGTGGGAGGCTTCTCTCATGTCTCCACATGGGGACCTGGAGGTGACAGAGGGTGCTCATCCACATTTTTCCTGGATGTAGAATGCCAACCTGTTGGTCTTCAGTGCTGCCGGCACAAGGGTTTAACTCATTACGCTACCGGGGGCTCCAGAGTAAGGATGGGGCAGCAGGGTTTGCCTATCGCCTCCCCTGTAGTTTCCAAGAAAGAGAAAACAGAGTAGCAAAATTGTTCTTTCACTGTCTTTCTCTCAATCTCTACTGCAAATGTCAGGGAGATGAGAGGCGGTCACAGCTATCAAGACACTTTCTGTCCTCTCCTGCTCCCTGTCCACAGCTGTGCCCCTACAAGACTTGCTGATGCTTAGGTATGTGAAAAGTATTTACACTCTATGCTTAACATTTAAGATCTAAGCCATAATCTTGCAGAATCTGAGTGTTTCCTCATTCATATCAATGAAGATGGTGACAGCTCCGTACCTGTAACTGAGCCCCAATGACACCTATGTTGGGGCCGGAGAGATAGCACAGCAGTAAGAACAGCTGTGCTTGCAATCTGAAGGTTGCAAGTTCGATTCCCGAGCTGGCTTGGACACCCAGCTGTGAGCCCTGTCTACTGCTCACCCAGCAGTTCAAAAACAGCCCAAGCTGTGAATAGATGAACTGGGAACCGCCAAAAGGGGGGAGGATTCTTTTCAGTAAGGACTTTACAACGCCTGAATAAATAAGATCGGCTGTCGGGAGGTGGAATGCAGAAGAGAGGAACAGAGGCCCTCCGTCATGAGGATGAAGCAACAGCACCCCCTTATGATGTAATGACGCACCCTGTGGCCAAGTCAAGCCCAGTAGACCTGACAAAGTGGACCCTGTGACACAGCCAGAAAAAGAGATCCTTCAAAAATTGTATGTGTTGTATTGTAACTGTATGTCTCCCGGCAGGAATTGTCTGCCGTATGTGTAATGTAATCCACTCTGAGTCCCCTTCGGGGTGAGAAGAGCGGAATATAAATAAAGTGTATTATTATTACTATTATAATTCAGGTCATGGGTTGATGTTGGGTGCATCTCAGAAATGTAGCTTTTGCTATAGAAACATTTTGCAACAAGAAACTAAGCAAGCCATTTTCAACTATGCTGTTTTAAAATATTAATATTTCCTTTTAAAAAAGAGAAAGTGCAGTAATGAGAAAATTTTAATGAGAGAATTTGAACTATGGGGAAAACTTGCTCTATTAATCTGCAGTTTATTATCTAAGTTATTACTACTGCATGCCTTCATAATGAGTTGGAACTGCCTCCTCTCTACTGTAAAATGCTTACCAAATCTTCATGTCAGAGAGAGTAGCAAAGGCACAATTATTGTGAATGTAAATCGAGGCACTAGGACTAATTTACAAACCTACACTAGTCAAGCTTCTATAGCTCTCCCGGTTCATAGCTGGATTTTCACCTGACCTTATGCATAGGAGACTCTAGGTTACCTTTAATGTTTTTGGCATATAGGAAATATACCTCTTTAAAGTTTTATAATCCTCCCAGCTCAAACTTCTCTTTTCATATGTTTTTAACATCAGTCTTGTGTATAATTTGGAGAATGGTTTCATAAAATCTGGAAAGCCCATCTGACTGTAAACCTTCCCCTGATGGTTCACCTCTGCTCCATTTGCTACAAAGTTTTGCTGATGGAATTTAAATATGAAAAGATTGTTCCAATTCCATTATATTTTGTAAAAGAATACCAGTATTATCAGCTTAAGTTTCCTGGGTTTTTCCCCTGCTTGACAACTAATGTGTGTACCAGAGGAGGGATGGTTGGACGGGACTATATTTATGTGTCTGTCAATAAGAAAGGATGTAATTATCTCTGCACCACTAAAATAATGGAATGCCTTGTGATGTTGCATTGTGACATAAATATCAGTCACCTTAAATATGTTCTCCCAATTTGGGATTCTTTAGATATCTTGGACTACAACTCCTTGACAGCACTTAGATGTGTGGGAACATCTAGGAAGGATGTCCTCAACCATGCTTTGACTGACATGTGGTGCTGGAGAAAAATTCTGAGAGTGCCTTGGACCATGAGAAGATCAAACCAGTCAATACTCTAGGAAATAAAGCCCGACTGCTCACTGGAGGGAAAGATATTAGAGGCAAAGATGAAGTACTTTAGTCACATAATGAGAAGACAGGAAAGATAATGATGCTGGGGAAAATGGAAAGAAAAAGGAAGAAGGGCCGACCAAGGGCAAGGTGAATGGATGGTATCCTTGAAGTGACCGGCTTGACTCTGAAGGAGCTGGGGGTGGCCACGGGCAACAGGGAGCTCTGGCGTGGGCTGGTCCATGACATCACAAAGAATCAGAAGTGACTGAACAAATAATCAACAACAATGCCTTGACTGCTGGAAATCATAAGATTTATTTATTTATTTATTTATTCAATCTTGTATTCCGCTCCTCCCTGCAGGCTTGGGGCGGATCACAATGGACTGTAAAAACATGCTGCATGTAACAGCCAAGCAGCCATACAATAAAAGCATAAAACATGAGACAGTATACAGAGGTAAAGCTCCGGGGAGTTACAGATTCCTTGGGACTCAGGTGCAGACACACCAGGGCAGACCAGGCTAATTGAAGGACAGTCTGAAGAGGGCAGTCTTGCAAGCCCTTCGAAAAGGGGCAAGCTCTGGGATCGCTCGGGTGCTGTCTGGAAGAGAGTTCCACAGCACCGGGGCCGCCACAGAAAAAGCTCTCTGCCTGGTTGCGGACAGATGGCAGGAGCGGAGTTATGGAATGAGTAACAAGTTCTGTTCTTCTGAACGTAGTGATCTCGGGGGAATATACAGGGTAAGGTGGTCCCTCAGGTACGCAGGCCCTAGACCGTGTAAGGCCTTAAAGGTTATCACCAACACCTTGAAGGCAATTCGGTACTCAATAGTAAGCCAGTGCAGTTGCCGGAGGATGGGAGTGATATGCTCCCTTACTGGTGCTCCCACCAGCAAGCGAGCAGCGGCATTCTGCACCAGCTTGAGTTTCCGAATGGTCGACAACGAGAGGCCAACGTAGAGGGTGTTACAGTAGTCTAGTCTCGAGATGACCATCGCTTGGATCACCGTGGCCAGATCGTCCCTGGACAGGTAGGGTGCCAGTCGCCTAGCCTGTCATAGATGGTAGAATGACGTTTTGCTGACCATGGAGACGTGAGTCTCCATGGACAGCAAAGGGTCCAGTTGGACACCCAAGCTCTTAACAAGGGATGACGGGCTAAGTTGATCTCTTTTGAGAATATACCAATCATGCTAGGCCTCCCTCTCTAAATGGAAAGAGCTGGGTAATCTCCACCAATTTCCATCTTGTTGAATGGGTGTGAACAGAACTGGCTGATTTTCCTAGCCAAGACATCGAAAGAAGGGAACTATTTTACATGGGATGATCCTGCTGCTGGAACTGAAAGCCACATTATTTTATAGCTGAGTTGAATGTATTATTCCCAGTAAAGGCCATTTTGAATCTATTTCTTCATCTTGATATAACTGTAATTCTACCCACTTTGATTCTCTTTAGCCTCCCCTCTCCTTAGGCAAAGCATCATGTAGTTTTGTGCCCCTTCCCAACACTGCCATTTCCTTTGTCTGAATATACATAACTCTCTTTTTCTTCTGACTCTATTCTTGGCAATAGTTTAGCTGTCCAATGCTATACACACACACACACACAAACACCCAGAAGAAAACTATGATTTTTAGTTAGAAATGCATCTAACCATATATTTAGCAAACATTTATTCAGTGTCCAACAACCAAATTATACATATCCTACAGGAGTTTTCTCTTCTTAACCTAGTTATCATGTTTACAATTTCTTCCTTGTATTCAGATTTAGAATTCTGTGGTACAATATACTTGTACCATCCATGAACTTACTACCACCCTATTAAGCATTTATACATTTGCTTATTTCATTCTTGCACACACAAAAACAACAAAAATAAACAATTCTCCAACTAGGTGAGGTTCATTTTGCACAGTTTTTAAAATTTTGGAACTGTATGTGCAAAAAGTCTTTTGCACCATAAATGGCTTTGTGGCAAGAATTGTGAAAATCAATTATTTATATGCATATACTTTTTTGCCAAAAAAAGCTTTAAAATCTAGAAAAAAATTAACTCATTTATTCAACCATATGGTTTCAATGTGTTAACACATCTTTTCTCATTGAAGATGGGAAAATTGAAATTTGCATCTCTATCTAGTACAGATAACTTTACATCACTATCATGTATTTCATCGCTCTGTGAAACTTCCATAGAGTTCAAAGGTGTTTATGTAGATTCATGCAAACAAGAACAATTAATAAAATATTGTTAAATACATTTTATTTTAAACCCAAAAGTCACAACAAAAAGTCAATGTGTTAAAAATTAACTGGAACAGATGGGCAAAGGGAGCAGCAACAAATACACAAGGTGGGAGCAGATTTTCTTAGTGGAACAACTAAGCAAACCCATTAGAAAATGTACTGTTTCCACAAGTTCACTGAATTTTAAAATGATCATAGCCTGAAATCTATTTTTGCTAATTGGGAGAGCAACACAAGAGCTAAATGTTTTCATTGTTCTCCCATTTTTCAAAGTTCATTTGACAGTCTATGAATATCTGTTGGGGCAGTTTTGGCATTATGGCTACACCACAGATGTATGTACATGTTGAAATCTTCCTTGCAACGATACCTAAACAAGAATGAGAGGATGGCAAGGTAAAGGACAAATATTCTCCCCAGCTAGACTCCAGATCAGTTCCTTATCTTGCTAGTCTTTGCTTCGTATAGCTTTCAGATCTCTCAAAGCATACTATTGTTTCCACTTCTGCCTCCTCCCAGCAACAGCTAAAACAAGAGGGCAACTGGCTCCCTCTTCTTTCTCCAGCTTCACGCTGCTGGGTAAGCAGCAAGCCAAGTGGGAGCAGCCCCTGGACTCAAAATTAAATGTGATTTGATAGGGAAACTGGGCCAATCTGTTCTGTTAAAAAAACAAACAGAAAAGGCCACACAACAGCTCAAGAATGGAACACTAACTATGCACTATAAACTTCAACATATGAATGCCCTGAAGTCATCCTTCATTTCCAAGCCACGTTTCCAAAAATACACCAACAAATGAGAAAGAAGGCGGAGTGAAAAGGAAAAAGAGGGTGAGCAGAAGCCTGTAATAACTAGGTTATTGAGAGGGGAAAGTGGTAAGACACATATAACTTGGTCATTTGACACTGGATAAACTTCTGCTAAATAACTGGTTGGATATATGTGTTACTACTATAGTATCCTTCCAGGATTCTATTTTATGCAATCCTCCCATGCCCTGTTCTTATATTTAAGGAACACTTTGTCTCCAGGGCACTTTCTACCAGATTGCAAAAGATGCAAAGATAACAATGAAAGTTTTGTTCTTCCCACTTATCTATTGTTTCTTTGACCTCTTTACCTTCCTCTTGTCCACATCATCCTCATCCCTAAAGGTATTGATAGTTTTGGAATGTACATCACATGATACAATTCAAGGTTTGAAAAGCAATGTACAGTGTGCATCAATGACATAAAAACACATTATGCTCCAGAACTGATTACTTTATTACGGTAAGCTGTCAGTGCAGTATGATGAAATTTTAATTCATTCAGATCCTGGAACATGAGAATGGTGTAAGGTAATGATTAAAATATGCTTGTGTCTGGCTCAGGAAAGAAATTGCATTTCAGGTTATACATGTGTATCATTTAATTGAGGGGGGTTAACAATAAAGTGGTGCTAAACTGCAGATTGCCAACTAGACTTCAGAAAGTATATGAAAAATAGAATGACATCACTTGGCTTTCCATAGGAGAGTATAAATGAGCCAAACAAGAAAATTTAAATTAAGAGCAGGAATGCCTTGGGAGATACAGCATATGTCCACAAGAAGAAAAAGAAGAAGAATTTTAGGTGCCTATAATATACCGACAGCCAACATTTTTACAATGTGAGGATGCCATATGGTATGTAGTCAATAAAACATAAGCCTTACTTTTTTTAAAAAAAAATTGCAAACACACTTCCTGAAATGTTTCAGACTTTCCTCGTCTTCAGCCAAAGGAGAATGACTTATGATCGTCTCACCTAGCTGATTCCATGGACAAGCCAGGGTATTCTTCACACAGGCTCATAAATGTAAGGCTGATGGTTTCTTGGAGCCGAAAAGGGGGAGAAGAGCAGATTATTATTATTCCATGATTGCACTGTGCATTCTCTTGGTTGCATCTGGCATGTGTCATTGCTCATGAAGAGATTTATGTGGACACCTAATCTAGGAAGCCTGTTCTTAACCTAATACAGATAGCTCATCTTGATTTACAAACTTCACTTTACAATTTGAGTCACACCTTATTCTGATAGGGAACACTGGATATTTATTTACATAAGTAACTTTTATCGCATCTGAGGCTGAAGCTGAGCAAACCCAATATGCAGCCATACATCTTATTATGTAGATACCTGGAAAACTGATTATGGTAAAATACTCTTTCCATCTGCAAGTATATGTCAACCTTGATTTTCAGTTGTTACTATATGACATTCTCAGGTTCCAAGTCTGAGAATAACAACATTCTATCATACTACAGTGACATTTGCCCTTTTACCTCTCATGTGCAAACATGTATAAGCCTGGTTTTTTACAAGAACGAATGGCCAATGCACAATTAAAATCAGCTGTTAAAAGTCACATTTTTAGACAATTGCCAATATTTTCTGTCTGACATAGCTTTGAGGAAAAGGCAGCAAAAATAAAGCATTCCTTTAAAACAAGTCTCAGTGCACTATACTGTAGATATTGTTAGGGGACACAATGAGAGTCAGCCTTATATCCAATTGTTTTCTGAAAAACAACTCTGTCTCACCGAACCTTTGATACTTTTTAGGATTCAGACCTATAATTGACATTTGTTGGCTCTCTCTTCTCATGGTTGGTTTTACAACTCTGCTGACAAATTTAGCTTTTGGAGGAAAGTCTAGCTTTGTGCAGAGCTCCTTGTAAAATACCATGAAGAAATCAATGGACCACTTATGTTAAGGAAAAAAGAATACACCAAAGCAAGGCAAATCAATGGAGCCACTTGTGTTAAGGAAAAAGAATACACCAAAGCAAGGTAAAGGCTGCAAAACAATGAGTAATTTTGAGAGGGAAAATAGTCATCTCATTACCAACTTTTTCTCTCCATTCCACCTTTTTGCACTTCCAGATGGCTTTACCTCCTCTTGAATTATCTCACTTTCCTTCTGTTCCTTGTCTTCCAATAGCTAGACTTTATCTGCTACTCACTTGTTTTATGTTTATGTCTGTCATCCGTTTACAACCCCTTTGAGAAGATGCAGCAGCAGTAGAAGGAAAGTAATAGATGCAGAAAGTGGGTGAAAGAGAAGAGATATGGACCAGCCTGAGGTGAGAAGAGAGGGATATGCCCAAGAGTTAAGGAAGGGATGCATAGCAACAATGTGAGGTGAATTAAAGGAGGTGAAGGGTGAAAGGGAGGGAAAGAAATTTAGCAGCAGTGTAAGAAGCATAAGGAGCAGGCATAATATGATCGAGGTTGCAACAAAGGGAAAAATGGTGGCACAAGGTGGGGTAAGGGGCAGAGCAGGTAAAAGATGTGAGTAGTCGAGTGCAAGAAACAAGAGAGGAGTGCTTGCATGGCAATAGTGCAAGGTAAATCAAGGGAGAAAGATGTATCTGTGAAGGAAGAAAGCATTCTAAAAGACAAGGCAAAAGGGAGGGAAGGAGGGAAGAAAGAGTGGAAGAGTATAATGGAAGCATGAAAGATATGCAAGATATGACAAAAGCTGCACTATATCCCAGGATCTAATTACAGACTAATTGCTTTGAACTGGATTATATGAGTCTACACTGCCAGATAATCTGGGATAAGAAGATGATCTGGGATCAGATCCTGGGATAAAGGGCAGTATAAATTCAGCAAAAACTAAAAGGAATGAATATTTTCATTTTAAAATGAACAAATCCAAATTTTGCATCGTGGTCATGCAATTAATGCAGCAACTGAACATTTGGGAATATGGTGCCACCATATTTCAGCACCATGATGGGGATCAGTCCTGACTAATTCTACATTTTGTCTAAGAAAAACGAGCTGGCTGGTAATGAAGGCTAACACAAACAGCAGTGTGTATATGCCAGATGGTATCAGACTATATAGGCTAAGTGTTACTATTAAATGAAAACACCCAGAGTTATGCAAAATATTTCTCTTATTATATCACATTAGTAATTTCTTATAAGTGCATAACATATCACATTCAATATACAGTATCTGCATGCACAATGAAGGCACCAAACCAAACACACTCCCCAAAGTACTTGCCCTATGGCGAATAGTGGCTGGAAAAGGTCCGCTCCCTGTGTAGAGCTTGTATGCGGCAGCTCGGGCTCAGCTTGGGCCGATGCGCGAGCAGGGGTAGGAGGCGCTGAGTGATGACGCATGGCAGCGCCAGATGCGGACGTCGTCAATTCAATGATGTAACAATGACTCCAGCACGTCGGAAGTGGTGAACAGGATCCCCCGAGAAGATGGAACGGTGAATGGGGAAATCCCCAGTGTTGTGATGAAGGGGAATCCCTTGCTCAGGGTGACATAGACAATGTAACCAGACAATTTTTGTCCAGGGAACATTATAGAGTCCCGAAATTCTATTGTCT
Source organism: Anolis apletophallus (assembly GCA_030556195.1). NCBI lineage: Eukaryota > Metazoa > Chordata > Lepidosauria > Squamata > Anolidae > Anolis > Anolis apletophallus. The sequence continues at coordinate 110,017,963 of JARBWK010000007.1, read as the reverse complement.
CCCTAAAATTCATAAAAACATAAATCCCCCCCCCCCCCGGGCAGACCAATCGTCTCGGGATGTGATGGAATTCTGCAACCCCTATCAATGTTCCTCGATGAATTCCTCCAACCAGCAGTAAAAGGGACAAGGGCATTCATTCAGGACACCACCGACTTTATCAAGAAAGTAGAAAATTTCAAACTAGCCCCAGGGGACATCCTCTATACTGCGGACGTCGCCTCCCTTTACTCTAATATCCCACTACCTGAATTAAGGGATGTTATTGAATCCACCCTTAACAACAGAAGTAATCAGGATCCACCCACAGGCTTTCTGCTGAGCCTGCTAGATATTATTTTGGACTATAACTATTTTCAATTCCAAGAGGACTTCTTCCTTCAAGTACACAGAATTTCCATGGACACAACGGCGGCTCCTTCGCTAGCCAACATGTTCATGAATAGCCTGGAAATGAAACACATTTTCCCGGGAACTCCCAACCCCTTCTCTAGTGCAGTCAGACTGTACACGAGATTCATAGATGATGTCTTCCTAATTCTGAACAATTCGATATCCATCCAGGATTTTGATCAATGGCTAAACAGTTGGCATCCCTGCATTCAATTCACATCTATCAGCAGTCAAGAACAAGTGAATTTTCTGGATGTCACTGTATATAGGAGTACCGGCCACCTCCAAATCAAAAATTATCAAAAACCCACCAATCAAAATACCTACCTCCATTTTCAAAGTTTTCATACACAGAATCTCAAGAGAAACCTCCCATATTCTCAAATTCTGAGACTAAAAAGGAATTCCTCTTCTTATTTTGACTTTAAACAGGATGCTGAAAAAATGACCAAAGACTTTATCCAGAGGGGTTACCCTATTAATTTGATTAGAAGTGCAAGGAACAAAGCTGAGACGACCAATAGGAAACACCTCTTTACCAAAACAAATAAAACCAATCCACAAAGAATAATCTGGCCTTTGACTTACTCTCCACACAGCAATGCACTCAGTAAACAAATACTGGCCACTTGTGAATAATATTGAAGGCCTAACAAATACACCCATGATCGCGTACAAAAGGACCAAGAACCTCAAAAGTTACTTGGTACACACCGAACAACGCAAACCCACTATCAGAAGCACCCTATCCCCAGGGACGGTTGCATGCACCCATTGTTCTGTTTGCAAGAACATTTGCACAGACAAACAGATTTTTAGTCCATCTAAAAACAAATACTTTTGGGTCAAATCTTTTGGGACATGCAGTACAAAAATGATCATTTATGCCATCCAGTGCAGTTGTAACCTAATCTACATAGGCCAATCAAAAAGAGAGCTCAAGACCAGATTTATTGAACATCGTTCTAAAATTATTAACAAAAGTCTAGACTCAGCATTCTACTCCCATTGTGTCCATATGAATCACACACCTGCCTCTTTAAGTGTCAGAATTCTAGAGAAGGTTAATCCAAATCCTCAAAGGGACATTAGTGAGCATCTAATTAGGCTAGAAAACCTATGGACCCTCCGCCTAAACACAGAATGGCCACCTGGCCTCAATGATCCAATCTGTATCACCTCCATGTTGATATAAACTGTAGGTTCCTCTAAGTCATTACCTTTGGGTCACCCTACTCTACACAGAGCAGGGTTATGTGCATCTCTTTACCTGATATGGTATGTATTACACTTTGAATTGTTACTTAGGGCTGTGTATTTGTGTATTTGAATGTATTTGGTGGATATTCATTCCTTGAAATGTTTATATTTATAGTGACTGCTGCTTGGTATAGCTACAAGAGCCTTGAAAAAGGAGCCTATTGGGCCTTCCGAAACGGTTAAAAAAACCGCAGAGAAACATAGCATCAGCTGGCCGTCGGCTCTGCTAAACCTCCAAGCTCTCATGTGAAGAAGAAGCCACACCGCCTCTTCCTCCATGCTTAGTCTGGGGAAAACTTTCCCCTTTGGAGCATTGACGCTCTTCATCGGACTGCTTTGTGTTTTGTGAATCCAACCCACCCGCCTGTGATCCCATCATCCCCTCCCGCGTCTCTTCCTGGGATTCCCTACAGTGGTTTTCGGCTCATCCGGAGCACCACGCAGACGCGAGACCGCCAGGCTCGAATGACAGGACGCTTGGGATTCCCCTTCATCACAACACTGGGGATTTCCCCATTCACCGTTCCATCTTCTCGGGGGATCCTGTTCACCACTTCCTACGTGCTGGAGTCATTGTTACATCATTGAATTGACGACGTCCGCATCTGGCGCTGCCACGCGTCATCACTCAGCGCCTCCTCCCCCTGCTCGCGCATCGGCCCACGCTGAGCCCGAGCTGCCGTATACAAGCTCTACACAGGGAGCGGACCTTTTCCAGCCACTATTCGCCATAGGGCAAGTACTTTGGGGAGTGTGTTTGGTTTGGCGCCTTCATTGTGCATGCAGATACTGTATATTGAATGTGATATGTTATGCACTTATAAGAAATTACTAGTGTGATATAATAAGAGAAATATTTTGCATAACTCTGGGTGTTTTCATTTAATAGTAACACTTAGCCTATATAGTCTGATACCATCTGGCATATATACACTGCTGTTTGTGTTAATTCTACATTTTACCTTCAAAACCTTAAAATAGTCTTTTGCTTCACCTAATTGCATGAAACTTTGAAATGATCTGCATGTTACATCATATAATTTCCCTTTCTGAGAACTGGGAAAGTAACAGTGATTCAAGTTTAAGCTGTAATTTTCTTAGACGGAAATATCACACATATTGATATAAGACAATGACACTGAAATAGTTTTCCTTCATATTGTTTAACACAGTAATTTATTTAACAAGTCATTATCATAGCAACTCATTTCACAAGTACACATTTGGCCAAATGTTAGGAGATTTTAGCACTGGTCCATTTTTGCACATCAAAATACTCTTGGAAAAGTTTGCAAATGACACAATGGACAGGGGGCTTGGAATTCACACTAAGCTGGCCTGATTCACCAAACTTAGCCAGAGCTGTCAGTGAGCTGAAGCAGAGCTTTTGAATATTTTATATCTCCTGGCTAAATCTCATTTGCATGATTAAGATGTAGCTGAAAACTGTGACAGTTCCTCTTGTTAAGAGACTCATCAGGTACATATCTTAAACTAAACTGAGGAAGAAAATAATAGAATGCCCTATTGTGGCCTGTTAATACTCTCCACATTTTAATATTAAATGAAAAGAAACTAGGAAGTTAATTTTAGCTGTTCTTTTTTACCATTGTTGTTTGGAAAGTCTTAGGAGTAAGAGAAGAGATGAAAAACATCCAGAGCAGAATGTTGGGATGCTGAATATGATCTCTGAAGAACAGGAAGTGAATGTAGTCATTGAGTGACAAATATCTGTCTTCAAATGACAAAAGGAAGCTATGCAAATTTTATACAATTCAACTTATGTAGCTCAATGCCAGGGAATCATGAAATTTGTAGTTAGGTGAGGAACCAACACTCTTCGACAAAGAAGGCTAAACAACTCCCATGATCCTCTGACATTGAGCCATGGCAGTTAAAATGGGGACAGACTATTAATTTTATACCGTTAATCTTTTGTATAATACCAAGTTTGCTTATTAAGATCATACGGTTCTGGCCCAGCTTACTTGTCCGAACGCATCGGCCGCTACGTCCCATCCCGTAACCTAAGATCATCCGGGGAGGCCCTGCTCGCTCCCGCCGACCTCTCAGATGCGGTTGGTGGGGACGAGGGACAGGGCCTTCTCGGTGGTGGCCCCCCGCCTGTGGAATGCGCTCCCTACGGAGATACGGTCCACCCCATCCCTCCTGACATTCAGGAAGAAGGTGAAATCCTGGCTCTGGGATCAGGCATTCCCTCACCAGCACTAGGCAGCATGTGAGACGGAATTTTAATGGGAGGGAGGAAGAGGGTCAATGTTTCTAGGGTTGAATACTGTTTTAATTGGAATGATTGTAGATGTGTTGAGGGATTGTATTTTAATGCCTTAATGTTTTAATGGGTTGTGGGGTTTGGGGTTTTACGCTGTTGATGTGGCATCGAATTGTGCCTGCTGTAAGCCGCTCTGAGTCCCCCCTCGGGGGTTGAGAAGAGCGGGGTAAAATCCTGAAATAAATAAATAAATAAATATTTACTTTATTTATATACAGCTTTTCTCCCCCAGGGGGACTCAACAATTCATGGAAAAAAATTAATGCCTTACAACATATAAAACTTAGTATAAACAACAATAATATATAACTATAAATTAAATTAAACCATATTAAATAGAGAAACAGCAACATCTAGACATTTAAACATGAATTAAAACATTAATTGTTTTAATTGGTGCCCCCCCCCTTTGATGCCTCATGATGTATTTTATTGTTAGGAATATTTTAATGTTTGCTAGGATGTTTTTAATGATGTTGGGATGTTGTGTGATTGTGTGTTTTTACCTATGTAAACCGCTATGAGCTTCGGGAGATGCGGTCTATTAAATTTGAACTATAAAAAAATAAATAAAATCACATAATCCAGAAGCCGAAGTCCGAGGCCTTTCCAAAAGTCAGTTATATATAGTCCCATATGATTTTTTTGCATTGCTACTGCCCAAAGGCTTGGTCCCACATCTATGACTTTACTTTCTTTCTGAAGACCAAAAGGGAGGGAGTTCCATAGGTGAGGGGCCACCACTGAGAAGGCCCTGTCTCTCGTCACTCCCCAGTCGCACTTGCGAAGGAGGTGGGACCGAGAGCAGGCTCTTCCCGTATGATCTTAACCTCTGTGATGGTTCATAGAGGGAGATATGTTTGGACAGGTAAGCTTGGACAGAACCATTTAGGGCTTTAGCCAGAACTTTGAATTGTGCTTGGTAGCAGACTGGCAGCCAGTGGCAGCCAGCGGAGTTAGCATAATGGAGGAGTTATATACTCCCTGTATGTCACTCCAGTGAGCAATCCAGCTACCACCCGTTGGAGGTTAAGAGGTTCCCCTTGATGTCTAAGAGGGAGAAAAATCTAAAGATCAGGAAGATAATATATAAGAAAGGACTCCCAAGAAGGAGTTAGCAAACACACCTAATATGGCTTGTTGTAGGTTTTTCGGGCTATATGGCCATGTCCTAGAAGCATTCTCTCCTGACGTTTCGCCTGCATCTGTGGCAAGAATCCTCAGAGGTAATATGCATTTTATCTGTGTCTTTCCCTAAATTTAAAGTTTCATTTTATGATGGCAACTAAGCCCAGAGCCTACTGTTATAATAAAAGCAGTTTAGTTCATGAAGAATAGGAAGAAATAGCTGAGCTCCATTTAGAGAATACTGTAGTGTTAGTTAAAATCAAGCTTTTGTTTCTGGCATTTCTAGGTGTGTTTGTGTGTGTGTGTGTGTGTTTAAATGATGAGATAGTTCAACAGACTGAACTTTATTCATATCCAAAGAAATGCAATTTTTTGCAAGAATGGTACCAGAAATATGGAGAGTTCAAGTATTTTCCACAGCTGATGTGGGTCAAAATATGTCTAAACAATATATCTTTAAGAGTTTTCAAGGGCTGGAAGAAATCTATTGAAGAAACAATTGGTTTACACAAATGTGCAGCTTCTCTGATCCATATTTCAGCAACGTCTATGTGTCACACAATAGAAAAGCAGATTTAAGCTGTAACCTTCACTTCACATGAGTTCTAGAAGACAATAGATACTACTTAAAATAAATGTTTCCAGTATTCAATGAACTAGCTATGCAAAGAATGTATTACATTGAATGGGAATAAAAGCACAGCTTATTTAGAAATGTATTATAACGTTATATCCTTTAGTCCACACTGTCATTAACAGCCTTTTTTCCTTATTAGACAAAAAGGTCACTCATTTCATTCCATGTGTTCATGTCCTTAGATTTCAAGACTAGATTCTTGTGGTATCATAAGAGCAAGGCACATGGAGAAAGAAGAAGTGGTCAAAATGGCTTACAGGTATTTTTTTTAAAAAAATTAAGACGATGGGTATGAAGACAATCTATATAAATACCACCTAACCACAGAACTAACACACCCTGCCTTTCTCCAAATGGCATTCTGGCCTCGAATATGTTAATCTATTGGCTCTCTTCACAGTCCCCTCCCTTCACTCCTTTTTTGTATCAATTTTGTGAAGTCTTTGAAGTCTAAGTACATCTAAGGCATTATATCATATTTGATTTTGGAAGCTAAGTGGAGTCAGTCCTGTTTAGATGGGGAACTACATACCTTGTATGTATACAAGGTGCTATATATTAGACAGGAAAAAAACTAGCATAACAATTTACAGTTCATGGGCAAATCAGAGTTGTTTTACTTTTGTTGGTCCAAATATTTATGTAAAAAATCCTCAACTTTCTTTTGGCTAGGTGGGTATAGGATTCTGCAAGGTGGGCAAGATGGGTGCTAGGTATCCTCATCCTGTTGAGGCCTCTCTATGATATGCCAGTTATTTCATATCTCTATCCCTTTTAGCACTGATTACAGGGCTGCATTATTTTGAAAACTATTTAAGATTCAAACCCTTTTTGATTGTCTTAAAATGTCACAATGTCCATTTTGACCTAACTGAATAATATCTTCTCTGACTACATGAGAGAAAGCCATTGCAAACAAGAAATGGTATGGACTTTCACATACAGTACCCTTCACATTGGCAGTTTTGACTTTTTCAGATTTGATTATTTGCTGATTTGAGTAAAATGTTCTCTTTAGAAATCTCTAGCTTCTCCATTTTGACTGTATAGTCAACTTTCTGCAGTCATGCTGGAGGACCTAGAGAGTTATCTGGAAATTTCTAACCCCCCAAGTGCAATTCTGTGGCCAGCTTCCATTATAATTCAACCATAGAGTCATACTGGAAGATCTTGAAATTTCTAGAGAGGTGTCATCTTGGGTTTTTTTAAAAAGCAATTTATTTATTTGTGGGGTTTTTTTTATTTTCACAAGGGTCCTGTGCCTCTGGCCTCGGTGAATGTGGAGGGATGACCATCAAGAAAAACATTCATGGCTGATTTCATGATGTCTGGAAATATTTTACCCATAGTTTGGTTTACTTGCTCCTTAGGTCTTGATCTAATATGATGTCAATTCTGATTATAAATGTATGACTGCAGGCCTAGAAATAAACTATGTCAAAAGTTTCTGTTCAGAAATTTCACAATCATTATAAAGCAGCCACTGATCACGTTATGTTAGTGATGATTTAATGATGTGTTATATCCTTTGGAAAAATACAAATATTGAGGTAGAAGGAATATTCAAGAATATGTAGATGAATAATTCTTTGAATATTTTTACCCAGTATGTGAATGACTTTGTAGAGAAAGAGGTGTGTGGGAGGATCTTTGATAATGACCCTTTTTACAGATTTTAATGGGAAACTGTGGAAGCAGGTTTCCATTGTGTGAAGTTTCACTGCAGCTGTGGAATTCACTGTGTAATTATTGATTTATCCATTAAAACACAGGAGGCTTCAATTATAAAGGAGAAGGATGCATTTTGGATTAGTTTGTGCTTTGATAATTGAGGAACAGGTATTTGGATTGAAGACCAGAAAAAGAAGTGCAGAGAAGAAATGTACATTTTGAAAGGCTATAAAATGAACTGATAAAAATACATGGTATTTCTGCAAATGGAACAAATGTGTCTGGAATTTATAGTATTTGTTATAGGGGTTTCTGAGTTGTTGTTGTTGGGTTCTTGTGAGGGATGGGATTTTTTTTGAAATGTTCAAACATGTTTCTGCTGTTTCATATTATTTTCTGGTAATCCATAGTTACCATATTTATTTCCACTCACAAATGAGTTTCTTTGTCATGTCAAGACATCGAAATAAAATAGTAAGCTTTTCTATCCCTCTTTTCACTTTTGTTCTATCACATTATAATTCTTTTTAAAAATATTAAAAGCAAAATAAAGAGAAAATAAAATGTACCATTCAAACAATATGCAAAGCACAATCCAGTTTGTACACACACACACACACGGAAAAGTTCCAGAGCAGACTGAAGGAACTGCTACAGACAACACCTAAGAAGAATGCATGGATGAAGATACAATAGATAGCAAAATCTATATCAAAAAACAATGCTTGTTCATATCAATCTGGAAGAGCTTATCTTTGTGAAAGAGAATGAGAGGCAAACATTAAGCATGTGTGTCTTTAGCACTGCAAAACAGTAATCTAATTGTGTGTCACAGATGAAATTATGAGAATTGCATTGATTAAACTATTTATAAAGATGCCTACTGAGGGACAGTGAACACATGTTTTTCATGCTGAAGATATGATTGCTCTTTAGCATCCTTTCTCGTCCTCTGGTTCTTAAGGGAGTTGAAAGCAATGAAATAAATAAGAAGGTAACTAGAGCAATATTGGTAGAAAACTCAGAGTAATTCATAGAGCCAAATGGAAGGCCTGCGCCATGGTACTGTAGACAGCAAAAAGATCTCCCTCCCTGCCTCCCTTTTTGTTTTAGTTTTAGTTTGGGTTTGTTTCCTTTGATTTTGGAACTTCTTCACTTGCAAAGATTTGTCCTGTAGGGCTATTTTGAGTGGCCAAAGGTATTTGATAGTGTAATTCAGAGAAGAACTCATACCACGCAACAGGCCACTAAAATAATTTTGCGGATAAAATTGCATGGATCTGTTCCAATTTGGATAAATTATATGATGGTCAGAACTCATTCTCTACTTTTCAGATTTTGAAAAGAATCTTTGGAAAGGTGGAAACAGCTAATGTATTCTAGGCCTTTGCCACTCTTGGGTTTTGAAAGAAGCCAGAGGACAACTGGCTAAGTAGCTAAAGGGAATGATTAATGCCAGGTTGCAATGTGCCCAAAGAAGGCTGTTGTAAAATTTCTATTTGTTTTTTTAAACAAAAACAAAAACAAAAACAGCCAACACCTTCCTTTAATCTCACAGTGTTGGATAACTATTATTCTATATGACATCTTTGAGCAAGGAACTAAAGCATTGGTGGGCCTTCAGCTCCAGCAGTTTCTGTGAGATGGATTAGCTAGGGCCGGAGAGATAGCACAGTGGTAATGACAGATGTGCTGGCAATCTGAAGGGTGCATGTTCGAATCCCGGGCTGGTTTGGACACCCAGCTGTGAGCCCTGTCCACTGTTTACCCAACAGTTCAAAAACAGCTCAGCTGTGATTAGATAAAACTGGGAACCGCCAAGCGGCGGGGAAGGATTTTTTCAAGGACTTACACTGCCTAAATAAAGTAAGATCGGCTGCCTGAAGGTGGAATGCGGAAAACAGAGGCTGTCCGTCATGAGGATGATGCAACAGCACCCCCTTGAGATGTAATGATGCAATCACACCCTGTGACGCACCCTGTGATGCAGCCTGAAGAAAATCCTTCCAAAAATTGTACTTGTCATATGTTGTATGTTGTATGTAATTGTATGTGGAACCGGCAGGGACTGTCTGCCATATGTGTGATGTAATCCGCTTTGAGTCCCCTTCAGGGTGAGAAGAGCAGAATATAAATAAAGTGTATTATTATTATTATTATTAGCTAGAACTATCTCAGTCTGAATTCAAGACTGGTTATGGGGTGAAAACAACTTGGCGTATGTACTACACTAATAACAGGACAGGAGGAATATGTCCCTGATTGCTACTATTAAAGAATGTGTAGCTTTCAACACCACCAATAATGGTATCTTTTTAGACCAATTTGCTGGGTTGGGACCTGGAAGCACTGTTTTCGTGTCTTATCTGGAGGGGAGTCCAGAGGTGATACTGTGGCATTTGACCTCCAGCCTTCAAAATTCCTCAGGATTCAATCTTATCCCCCAGAACATTTAACATAAATAAAAAAATGTGGGAGCAGTTGTCCCCATCTTTTGGGTCAGGTGTTATGGGAATGCTGATGACATTCAGCTCTGTTTTTCTTTTCCACCTGACTGAGGCAGTTGTTTTGGTGCTAGATCAGTGTCTGTCAACAGTAATGAAGAGGACAAACAAATTCAAGCTTAATCCAGACAAGACAGCAGTGCTCCTGGTCAGCTGAATGACAGATCAGAGAACAGGGAATCAGTCCGTGAAAGGAGTTATGCTTTCCCTGAAAACAAAGGTTAACAAGATGAATGTACTCTGAGCCCAGAGGGCCAGTATTTAGTGGTGGCTTAGAATGTGTTTGCACAGTTAAAGTCAGTGGATCAGCTTCAACCACTTCATGCCATTTTGGATTACTGTAACACAGTCTACAGAGATTGCCTTTCAAAGGTGCTCAGAAACTTTACTTGGTCCAAGGAGATACAGCCAATCTGTAAAATGGGGTTGGTAAGAGAAAGCTGTTACAACTTCCATGTTGCAACAGCTCCATTGACAGCTGGTCTATTTCCAGACACAATTCAAAGTGGGACCAGACTATCTGATGGACTGTATCTTCAAATCTGAGTTTACCTGAGATCTAAGATTTTCAGTAGAGCTTTCTCTGTAGCACCATCGTCCTACAGAGATGGCACATTTGGTGAAAACGCAAGATTAAGGTTAAGATTGCTCCCTCCTCCTTGTTCTCCCTGTTTGGATTGTTTGATCTTTTCCAGATTTTCTTTTAGTTGTTTTGGTTCCATGAGTAATTTAGTTGCATTTTAATAAGAATCTTTAAATGTCTTTAACTGTGACCATAGGAGACCCCAGTGGCACAGAGGGTTAAACCCCTGTGCCGGCAGGACTGAAGACCAACAGTTTGCAGGTTCGAATCCAGGGAGAGCACGGATGAGTTCCCTCTGTCATCTCTGGCTCCTCATGTGGGGACATGAGAGAAGCCTCCCATAAGGATGGTAAAACATCAAAACATCCAGGTGTATCCTGGGCAACATCCTTGCAGATGGCCAATTCTCTCACACCAGAAGCAACTTGCAGTTTTTCAAGTAACTCCTGACACAACAAACCTGTGACCATCTAATTGCTTTTAACTGCAATCATTTTAATTTTTGTAATCCCCGTTGTGGCTCAGTATTGGGAGGACAAAAAGATATAGACATGATGGTAGTGATGATAGGAAGAAGAAGAATAGCAGCCAATATTCTAAATCAGGTACTTAGAATATTTAAGAAAGCTATTTTTCCTGGCCTGATCCCACCTTCAAACAATAGCATCACAACCTAGGTAACTGGGCTACCTAAGTAACCACCCTGAGTCGCTTTGGAGAAATAGGATGGGATAAAAATAAATTATTATTATTATTATTAGGTAAAAACCAAGGTAACTTTGTACTCATTTGTAATACAAAACATTACAAATGAGTAAACTCAGTTTATTGGGGTGTTGTGTGGTTTCCAGGTTGTATGGCCATGTTCTAGCAGAATTTTCTTTTGACATGTTGCCTGCGTCTGTGGCTGGCATCTTCAGGGGATCTTGTAATGGTAAAGCAAGTGGAGAATATATACCTGTGGAGTGTCCAGGGTATGAGAAAGAACCAATGTCTGTTAACCAAGTGTGAAGGGTGCAGTTAGTAAACTTGATTTACAAGTGTTTGAGTGGGATCCCTTCATTAGCATGTGAGTAACTAAGAAGGATTCTCATCTTGCAGTGTTGAGCTTGTGTGTTACAATGAAACTGTGGGCAAAACCGTCAGAGTCATGGGTTCCCAGGGGAGCTTCCCTGGGTAGCAGGGCTGCAGGGAAGGATCCAGGCCAACAACAATCAACTGAGAATACCATTTCCTCCCAGTGCAACTGGGAGAAGAGAAATTTGCCTCCCTCCCATGGAAAAAGAGGAGGGTTCTGGTAAAAGATGGGGGTGTGGCCTTACTAGTGGAAGGCCAGCCCCCAACAGGCTCAGTATGCGCCTGGACGTCGGCCCACCACTCCCGCCCATTAACAGTATTGACTTTAGTTGCCCATTGGAACCGGGTAGGAATCCCCCCCCCCTCCTTTACCCTACGTTTTGCCCTGACAAATTAGTTAACATCCATCAGTTCCTCCATGATGACATTACAGCAGCAGTCTTGGACAGCAATGGCTCCCAAAGTGACCCATTTAAGTTGGATTCAGGTGTCAAATAGGGGTGTGTTATTGCCCCAACCTTATTTTCAATTTTCATTGCTATGATATTGCACATTCTTGATGGGAAGCTTCCCACCAGAGTGGAAATAATCTATCAGACAGATGGCAAACTATTTAACCTCAGCCAAAACCAAGATCACAACATCTGTTATAGAACTCCAATATGCTGATGATAATTTAGTCTGTGCTCACTCAGAAGAAGATCTACAAGTCACTCTAAATACATTTGCAGAAGCATACAAAAAGCTTGAACATCAAGAAAACCAAAGTGCTCTTTCAGCAGGCACCAGCCAATCCTTCTGCAATGCCAGAAATACAGCTTAATGGTGTAACGTTAGAAAATGCTGACCATTTCCACTACCTTGGCAGCCACCTCTCCACAAAAGTTAACATCGACACTGAAATACAATACCATCTGAGCTCTGCGAGTCCAGCATTTCTATGAATGAAGCAGAGAGTGTTTGAGGATCAGAACATTTGTAGGGAGGCTGATATGCTTGTTTATAAAGCTGTTGTTCTCCCAACCCTGTTATACGCCTGCGAAACATGGACCATTTACAGACATCATACTCAACTTCTGGAATGATTCCATCAGTGCTATTTCCAAAAAAATCCTGCAAATCTCAAAATCTTGTTTTGATAAAAATGTGAAAGAAGTGCATTGAAGGAACAGCATATGATATTAAACAATAGAAAATATAATCCAGGAAACTACTACTAGCCCATGATATATAAACAAATATCCAGTGATTCAAGAATTCTGAGAACATTGAGAAAGTAAAATTCATAATTCTCATTAACATTATGTCTCATAACAAGCTGTTTAATGAAGATACACGATTGGGGGGAAAAACAATGGTCTCCTGCAGCTCTCTTTGATTTACAAAGTATCATATAAAAACTGAGATCTGATCATGGAAATATAATTAAGTAGGGTTTTTTTCTTTAAAAAAAACCATAAAGTGATAATGTTTTATGTATTCAAACCAGTAGGGAGCATCTTTCATAGACTCAAGTACAAAATGATTGTATCATTACATAAGCAGCCAAAAATGGGAGACGAAAGGCGAGACATAGGCAAAGATTTATTGTATTTACTTTTGGCACAATCTTACAGTTAACTTTCAAGATGCTGTTAAGAAACCGAGATGTAACAATGACAGCTCCCTGCAACTTCTAGGGGTCATAGAAAGCCTCCATTTAAAACTGAAGAGGAGAGAAGCCCTAAGAGAGATCAGCTTTTTTTCAAATATTGAATATGGAGATGTAGGAATGTATGGTATCTCTATTAACCAGAGTGCAACCATTAGTGCAAAAAAGCTTGTAGTAGAAACATGAGCAATTACTCTGGATAGTCGTGTAAAGTAAAAAGGGAAGACTTCTATTTATTGTCCCAGAAAATCCATCTTAGGATAAGAAAGGATAAAGAAAAAGAAGATGATCTATATTTGAAGAGCCTGTAAAAGGTGATTCTGGTGTGTGGATATAAATTACCATCCATTAATAGCATAAAATCAATTATAGATATGTTCTAACGGTCTGGTTTATCCAGTTTGTGTTTAAACAATAAATGAGAATTAATAAGAGATGAAAATTGTCTCATCAATTCAGAAGAAAAAGAACATGTAAAAATGTGATCTCAGTTTGCAAAATATCTCCAGAAATTCTGATCCAGAATTGGCCACCCTACCTACAAACCACAATTTGTTCCTCCTCCTGACAGATTTAAATGCTACATCATATTATTATGGTTTAATAAGTTGGGATCACCAATAAATTGGTCTTCAACTGGTGGGTCATGCCGACACACACCTGGCTCATTCCTTGTGGTATGTGGATCTGAAATTATACCCCTTAGTTGTGGCATATTATTACTTGATATTAAATGCTTATGATCTCCAGCTCAGATGGTCTGACTCTAAAGTCAGTTCTATTTGTCTAATTGTACTGTAGAGTCTCGCTTATCCAACCTTTGCTTATCCAACGTTCTGTATTATCAATGCAGTCTGCCTCCTGCTCGGATCCACAGCTGTTTCAATACATTGCAATGCTTTGGTGTTAAATTCATGAATACAGTAATTACTACATAACATTACCATGTATTGAACCACTTTTTCTGTTGATTTGTTGTAAAGCATGATATTTTGGTGCTTAATTTGTAAAATCATAATGTAATTTGACATTTACTAGGCTTTTCCTTAATTGGTCCTTATTATCCAGCATTTTTGCTTATTCTGCCAGCCTGTTTATGTTGCCTCCAGAGACTTGCCCGGAGTCACAGGAACCAGGCCTCTGGTCTTTGTAAAATCATAATGTAATTTGACATTTACCATCGCTTTTCCTTAGGCAGCTGGTCCTTATTATCCTTTTGAAACTGGTTGTGGCATTTTGCTTATTCTGCCAGCCTGTTTGGGCGGAGCTACCGCCAAAACTTTTTCAAACTGGGAAAGTTTCATAGCTACTGTAATATAAAATGCATAAAAGTGATGATTTTATTGAAAATAAGCTGAATTCTAGACTTGTATCCAGTGGAGTTCTACTGGCATTAAAAGAAAGAGGTGGATCACACATACATACACAAATCTGCAAAGGCATATTTGTCTGAAAAAGCATAGGAAATGGGCCTAAAGGCTTCAGGGAAACATGAATCAGAGAAAATTAGTGCCCCCCTGCTCCAACAGAAAGGATCAATGCTATCTTCATACTCTTTTTAAAAATATTCAAAGGCCTCTTCCATCTGTGGAGAGGCATTTCTGGACCCCACCCAATTTATTTAGAAGCTGTGGTGCTTATGGTACAATGAAGGAAACTTTTGGAAGCAACTATATGAAATCAAATAGTTTATTTAAACAGTATATTCCATTGCAGCTTTCACGAAGATAAATTAAGGAGGCTTCAACTGTGCAGGAAAGTTGTCTGATCAAGTTAACTTTAATGGTAAGCAGAATTAGATTCCCTTTGTGGGTGGTTTGCACTCGACTGCATCCAGGTAGAGAAGACTTATCAAGGCAACTTCCAGTTTGTTATAAATTTAATATGATTTTATAAAGAAATCTTTTCAAGTCAGTTGGCATTCACTCAACAGCTTCACAGGTTAGGGATGGGAACTTCACTAGCATCAATCAAGGTGTTCTAGTTTTTGGAATTTAAATAAATGCCTATCAAATAACCATGCAGGAGAAACAGAGCAATGTTCTCTAGAGAGAAAGGTGGAGACTGAAGCATGTACAGATTAATCTAATTCATAGGTCCCCTCCTTCCCACCCATATGCAAATATCCCATGCTTTTTCCAAAAGGTTTTATCTGGAGATTACTGTTGCAGCATTCCCAATTCAATTCAGTCTTGTAACTTTGTTTAACAGTGATGCCAGGAAATGGACAGCAGTCAAGGAATCTGAAATTGGTGGTGTTGCTCAGCTTTGTGATTCCTTGGTTTCAATCCTGGTGAATCATAGTGTTTACCTTAACAAAACAAACATTATCAACACTTGAGGGTTTTTTCCAATCATAATGTTAATCCATGCCAAAGAGGAATCCCACCCATCCAAAATGCAGCAACCATGATGGCATCAATACAGAACTTCCATATGTATAAATATATGCATGAGTGTTTTCAACAGAAGATTTAGTTAACCAATACACCCACTCATTTATCTGGTTGTGATTCTAGCTTTTTTTAAAAAACCAAAAAAACCCCAATTTATCTATAATGAAAATATATGTATGTGTGTGTGTGGCTGGGGTGCCCACTTCCATAAACAGTTTTAACCCACAGTGCTGAAGAGCCACCAAAAGCCCTCCCTCCAATGGCATTTCAGGTTATAAGGAGCACCATAAGCATGTAACCTAACCCCCACCAATCTTCCCCCAAACACCAAACTGCCCATCACCCAAGGAATGCTTTCATTTGGGGACTATTTCATCCTAGATTTTACATGTTTCTTCCACCACAGACACCCACCCCAGTGTTTCTTACTCTCTCCATTGGTGTAAAATGTGCATGATCCCACCCACTGCCTCTCCCTTAACCCTTTCCTACTCTTTTCAAATCTATCTGCACAACAAATAGAGCAGAACTGATCAGTAACTAAACAAACTGGAGGACTTTGGGGGGTTGACTCCAGATGATGGAAGTTGTAATTCACCCCGTATCAAGTCAGAGCACTGTGACCCCCCCCCTGACAATGGACCTGGACTACATTTGGCACACAGAACCCCCATGACTAAAAAAAACCCGGAGGGCTTTGGGGGGAATTCACCTTGATTTATAGGAATTATACTTCACCTACATCCAGAGAACACTGTGAACGCAAATAATGATGGATCTGCCCCAAATTTGGCACGCATACTCAATATGCCAAAATTTGAATACTGGTAGGTTTGGGGTGGAATTGGCCTTGACATTTTTTAGTTGTAGGTACTGGGATTTATATCTCACCTGCAATCAAAGAAATCTCTGAACCCCACTGATTATGGACTTGGTCCTAATTTGGCACACAGATCCCCCATGACCAACAAAAAAATACTGGTGGTATTTGGGGGGAACAGATCTTTTTGGAAATTGTAGTTCACCTACATCCAGAGAGCATTGTGAACCCAAATACTGATGGATCTGGGCCAAACAGAACCCCCATGACCCACTGAACGTATTGGAGGGGTTAGAGGGGACTGACCCATCATGGCGGGAGTTGTAATTCATTTTGCAACTGGAGAGCATACAGACCTCCACTGATTATGCATCTAGAGCCAACTTGCCCAACAAACTTTAAGTATTGATGAAGTTTTAGGGAGTTAATCTGGCATGATGTGAGTTGTAGTACACTCACAACCTTATGCATTTTGTAAAATGAAAAATGACTTCTTCTAATAACACGGGCAATGCTGGGTACTCAATCTAGTACGAAATAAACATGAAGTTTGAAAGAACAACAATTCATGTTAGGAACTCTTCAGCTCCAAAGGGAAAAAATAGTAAGGTGACATATCAGACATGGGCTCTCCTGACTTTGCAAAGGAAGGGATTCTTCATATTGATTTCTAAACTCCTCAACATTATAAACGACTCATACTTAACAATGGGAGTGAGACAACAGGAGATGAGAAAAGTCCACCCCCAAGAAGGGAAATTCACTCCTAAAGAATTATCATAGGGAAAAGGTGTCTCCACTGAGATTTTATCACCAATCCTTGTTTTCACAAGCCTTTTCTTTTTTCTTTTTCTTTTTACAAAATCCAATTATCTCAGGGACAGAAAGGGAGGTGAAATCTTCTGCACAGGGACACAGACAGCAAAATAAACTCCACAGGGTATTAACCTTTCTCTATCTTATCCAAACCTTGTGTGTGGAGTTACACTTCAAAAATGTACCTGTTCTGACTTATATATAAATTCAATTTAAGAGCAAACCTACAGGACCTATCTTGTTTGTAACTCGGGGACTTCCTGTACTTATAACATAATCCAAGTACAATTAAGCACATACAGTATGTCTGTTAAATAAGAATCACACACGATAAATTGCTGCTTTCTGTCCCGTTTCTGTTTTAATCCTGGTTTCTACAAACTACCATTGTCACAGATGTGCTATAGATGTCAAAAATTGATCAATTCAGTATTGGAAGTTAGAGTGGATTCCTAAGCTAGCTGCAAATAATTATTAATCTACTCAGAAAATAGGCTAAAGGAAATAGAAAATACCCTTTTTGTTCGGAAATACAAGAAAATAAATATGGGAAACCTATTTTTTAAAATAAAAAAACAGCCAGGCAAATGGAAATCAGATTGTTATGCCCCATTAATATTCTATAAATGCATTTAAACTTTGCAGCCAGCAAGGAAATTGGTAGAAATGGAAAGGAAATAAAAGAAGAGAGAGAGAGGAAGAGAATATTAATCACACAAAATCAATATGGACATTAATATGAAAAGTGTATGCTATTTCATAGCCTTCTGCCTTTATAGAACAGATCAATAAATTGCAGTAGAATATCATCGCATTATCGGTAAAATGCATCTTGCACAATATAGTGGTTTTAAAACAGAAATGCAGTGAAAACAGAAGTATATTAAATGTGACAGCATACAAATTGCTGCATCTTTGCTTACAAAAATTGGGGTAGATAATCCACTGAGGATCTTTGGGTGTTGAAATTCTCCAAAGTCACAATGTAATCATTAGCATCTAAAATGGTCACCCTGGATGCATGTGTCATAGAAAACAAACAGGGAAAAGATCAATCAGTGTAAACACCAGGTAACCAAAGTTCCTTCCAGCTGGGCTAATCCATAAGAACACAGCAGTGGTGTGGTAAATGAGCAAGAAAAATATCCAGTGTAAATAGTAAATACCCATTAGCAGAATGTTTTTAGAACAAATGACAGCATTAAGTTGCAAAGAAAATGAGATGTATATCACATGCTAAAAAGTAAATTAAATACAATTGCTTTAAGAAACACAAAATGTCAAATTTGGAAGCATTAGTACATTTAAATGCATCATAATGAATGCACATGTTGTTCCTATTCATTATATGTAGAAAGATGTAGCAACACAGATAAAGCATACACATTATTTCATTGATTGGAATGGATCTTTTTAGGTATAGGCAACACTATATCTAAAGCAATGTTTTTCAACAAGGTCAGTTTGTATAAAGATAACAGTCAATGAAGACTAGAAGAGCCCCTTCAGATAAAAACAAAATCCCTGGAAATCTCAGGTTATTGTCTTGTACAAACTGATTTTATTTTAGAGATCCACATGATGGTTTTCTTCCTCCTGCTGGGTTTCCTGCGAGTGCTTAGCATTACCAATGGCAGTTCACTCCCTCTCCCCAGGTCAGTTTGTATGAATTTAGTACTTTAAAAAGTGAGATGCCTTTGTATTGTCTTGGAAACATTGACAATGGCCATCAAATAAACACAGCCATCACTTTCAGAACATAAATTCAGCAGAGATAAAGGAAAAGAAAGAGGAACATTAGCACTAATACAAACAATCCTAGAGCATGACTAGTGTAATCTTGATAAAGCATTTCATCACTTCGGCTATAACACTTAGAAAATAATTTTAAAGCACTCAGTGGAAATTGGTGAAAATTCATTTTTGAAATATCATTGGAGCCTGAAAGTGACACATAATTCGTGTGAGGGGGGAAAGAGGGGAATCTAGCATATTGTAAGAAAGAGACAGGATGCTAATCCGTGAATATATATGTACAAGCAAAATAAAAAAGAAATGGAAATGCTTTAGATTTCCAGGAACAACACCCCACCCCATCTGAATGCCCATGATGTCCATGTTTCTTCTTGGATTCAACAAGACCAAGGCCAGATGAGTTCTAGAAATGGGCTAAAGAATCCGCCCTTCCCCACCCACCTCCTGACACACCAATTTCCCACACCAGAAAGACTGTAGGGAGAGGCCTGTGCTGCTGGCAGACCTCTTTGGTACGTCTTGGGACCTAAATCGGGGGCTGGAGAGGAGGGGTGGGAGCTATCCCACTCTTCTGGGATTTTCAATGCCCAGAGAGGAGAAATAGCTGTGGGGACTCACCCCTGGAGTCATTGAATGTGACCCCGTCAGTCAGTCCCCTCAGGCCTGGATCTAATGAGGTATTTAATTAATGCAGAGTAAACCAGGGAAACCTTGGTTTACTCCTCATTAATTTGCTTTTTCTAATTATTCTATGATCTTAAGTTCATATATGCAGATGGGCTTTGAAATATAGCAAATAAAACAATATGTTTGGATCAACAAACATAGGATGCTTTTAGACATTTACTAGAAGTCTATTTGAAAACAAGGTGCAAAACTCAACATGATCAAAAAGTTAGATGGCTATCGGGCCACGTTCAACCTTGTCTGATGTTGATTCAGTTTGGTGGGAAATGATCAGTTGCCCCTCTAATATACATTAAAAATAACATATGACAAAAGACTTCTTGTAGAGAATATATGGACCATTTCTCTCTCAGTAAAACATGGGATTAAAACTTACATCTACAGAAAATTCAGTTTATGTGTACAGTGCATTTACGTTAACACGTAATCTAACACGAATATTAGATTTTGAGTTAGCTCTTAGCATTAGAAGTTAGTTCATATTCAGATGCTATGCCCTTTTTGGAAAAGTCTTCTTTGTGGCAATCTGTTTCTTGTGACACAAAATATGGAGGAGAAAGCTGGGCTGAAGGACTTCAAGCATTGTTATGCAACCGTCTTTGTACCGTGTCCGGCGAGTGGCTAGAATATCAAGTTCATCTGATATAATCAATATGAGATTAGTCCCAAGTCACTCAGGGGTTTCCCCTATTGGCTCAATAGGAGCAAAGGACACGGTAATCAGGATGCGGTGGGTGAAATCCAAGCACCATAGACCGTGATGAACCAGAGCCGAGCAATCCGGGCTCTCGGGAATAAAAGTAGAGCAAGCCTGACGGAGGAGTATTCCTTGCAATCTGGGCCGCTGGGTTCCGTTTCGGAATCTTTATCAAAGGCATATGTCCATTATGCAGGTTCAGGTCCTGGAGGATTACATATTTATATACAATAACACATATAGGGCATGGTGAACAAAGCATAACCAAGTATAATATACATTTAAGCGTAATCGCTATACATACCAGGAATAGGGAGAGAAGCCACACGCAACACATCCAGTGCGGTAGACCAATTAAGGTGATTTTACACCACAGAGTATACACTTAAGTACATTATCCTAAATTAGGAGGGAATGCAAATTAACCGACTCATTAAGGCCAAAAGGTAATTCTGAATTTAATTTGATTGTCCAAGATACTTCAAGCTTACGGAGCACCTGGGAGAGGTTTCCGTGTGGTGGAACAAGAGGCTTTTCCAATACCATTACTTTTAAAGACGCAGGGGAATGTTCTTTGTCAATGCAATGTTGGTAGAAGGGGATTTCAGTACTTTTATTATTTATTTTACTTCTGTGTTCGATAAATCTCTGTTTTAATTTTCTACTGGTCATCCCCACGTAAATTTTTGGACACCATAAAAAATCGCGTACACGACCCGGAGGAGGCGCATGTTGCGAAGGATTTTACAGGAAATTCAATATTTTTTGAAGACTGTGGATGGTCTTATTAGTGCATATATTAGAACAAATAGAACAATTTCCACAAGGTCTACTGCCTGGCGTAAAGTTCGATTTAGGTGGTCTAATATGATTGGCATGGGTAAGGATTTGGCTCAAGTTCCTAGTCCGCTTGTGTGCTATAATTGGAGGGCATTCCAGGCCTTTAATATTAGAAATGAGTGGCCAATATTTTTTTACAATAGAAGTGTAAGTTCTGTTTTGAGGAGTAAGGGTAAGTGGCCAGATTACTCTTTCGGGAGACTGTCTGGTTCTAGTGTGCAAGAGAGAATTGCGGTCTTTGTTATCCGCTTTGGATCTAGCATTTACTACTATATGTTCGGGATATCCTCTTTGGATGAAATCAGTCATCATAAGGTTTGCCTGCGCATTATAGTCAGATAAGGAGGAACAATTCCGTTTAATTCTGAGGAACTGGGTGAAAGGTAGATTATATTTTAGTTTGAAAGAATGGGGGCTTTTTAAAGTGTAAGTAGGAATTGGTACTTACAGGTTTTTTTATAATTTTTACATTTGAGGACGTTATTGGCTTTAGAGACCGTGAGGTCTAGGAAATTAACACTAAGTTTGCTGGACACAAAAGTAAAAGAAATGTTCTGGTGCCAGCTATTCATCCAGTGTATAAAATCTTGCTGGGGAATGTCCTTATTAGCTACTAGAAAGATATCATCTATAAAACGGAAATAAAGATTAATGTGTGATGTAAAGCGTCTATGATTGGGCCCATATATGTATTCCTTTCTAGGAAGGCCATAAATATGTTAGCTAGGACGGAGCGGCCGCTTGGCCCATTGAAATTCCGTTTTTTTGGATGAAGAAATCATATTCGAATTGAAAATAATTATAATCACACAGGATGTCGTAAATTTCCATCAAAAAGCTAGTAGGAGTTAATTTTTCGGATCTATTTTCGAGAACGTCCATTAGCATCATTCTTAGATCTGTTAGGGGTACGTGGGTATATAAAGAGACCACATCAATTGTGTATAGTATGTCTTCAGAATGTACTACCTTATTCTCCACTTTCCTCAGGAAATCTGAGGTGTCTTTTAAATATGCGGGTGTAGTCTTAACAAATGGCTGGACGTGAAAATCGAGGAATTTGGAAAGCGGTTCGAGGAGACCCCCGCAGCAAGCGAGTATGGGTCTCCCGGGCGGAGGATAAATTTGCTTATGCGTCTTGGGCAAAATGTAGAAATTGGGAGTTTTTGGATTGGGAACATAAAGATACTCTCCAACTTGATTAGTAATATGCCCAAGAGCTACCGCTTCCTCGATGGTGTTGCGTATTACAGTGGCAAACCGTTGAGTGGGATCGCTAGGAATTCTAACATAAAAGTTACTATCATTTAATTGTCTGAGGCACTCTTGAACATAAACGTCTCTGTCTAGAATAACAACGGAACCACATTTATCTGCTTTTTTAATTACAATCGTAGGATTATTACCTAATTTATTTAGAATTTCTATATCATTGGCAGATAAGTTACCATGCAGTGCAAACCTTATGATGACTGATTTCATCCAAAGAGGATATCCCGAACATATAGTAGTAAATGCTAGATCCAAAGCGGATAACAAAGACCGCAATTCTCTCTTGCACACTAGAACCAGACAGTCTCCCGAAAGAGTAATCTGGCCACTTACCCTTACTCCTCAAAACAGAACTTACACTTCTATTGTAAAAATATTGGCCACTCATTTCTAATATTAAAGGCCTGGAATGCCTCCAATTATAGCACACAAGCCGGACTAGGAACTTGAGCCAAATCCTACCCATGCCAATCATATTAGACCACCTAAATCGAACTTTACGCCAGGCAGTAGACCTTGTGGAAATTGTTCTATTTGTTCTAATATATGCACTAATAAGACCATCCACAGTCTTCAAAAAAATATTGAATTTCCTGTAAAATCCTTCGCAACATGCGCCTCCCTCCGGTGGTACGCGATTTTTTGCGGGTGTCCAAAATTTACGTGGGGATGACCAGTAGAAAATTAAAACAGATTTATCGAACACAGAAGTAAAATAAATAATAAAAGTACTGAAATCCTTCTACCAACATTGCATTGACAAAGAACATTCCCTGCGTCTTTAAAAGTAATGGTATTGAAAAGCCTCTTGTTCCACCACACGGAAACCTCTCCCAGGTGCCCGTAAGCTTGAAGTATCTTGACAATCAAATTAAATTCAGAATTACCTTTGGTCTTTAATGAGTCGGTTAATTTGCATTCCCTCCTAATTTAGGATAATGTACTTAAGTGTATACTCTGTGGTGTAAAATCACCTTAATTGGTCTACCGCACTGGATGTGTTATGCGGTGGCTTCTCTCCCTATTCCTGGTATGTATAGCGATTACGCTTAAATGTATATTATACTTGGTTATGCTTTGTTCACCATGCCCTATATGTGTTATTGTATATAAATATGTAATCCTCCAGGACCTGAACCTGCATAATGGACATATGCCTTTGATAAAGATTCAAACGGAACCCAGCGGCCCAGATTGCAAGGAATACTCCTCCGTCAGGCTTGCTCTACTTTTATTCCCGAGAGCCCGGATTGCTCGGCTCTGGTTCATCACGGTCTATGGTGCTTGGATTTCACCCACCGCATCCTGATTACCGTGTCCTTTGCTCCTATTGAGCCAATAGGGGAAACCCCTGAGTGACTTGGGACTAATCTCACATTGATTATATCAGATGAACTTGATACTCCAGCCACTCACCGGACACGGTACAAAGACGGTTGCATAACAATGCTTTATGTATATATGATACTTTTCTAATGATTTATGCTTGATAAATGAACATATGATTTGAATATTGTGTTGAACTACTTTGTGAGTTATCTCTAACCAGACTTTCATAATAGACTGAAGGACTTCAAGGCATTTCCAGATGATCTGGGGAGTTCATGAGAGATTAATGTGAGTCTCGCCACTATGAATTATGGGAGACTGTACTCCAGATATGGATGCCAGCATAGGTCAGAGATGGGAATCATATGGTGCTCCAGAATTTGTTGAATTGCAAGCTCCATCAGCTCTAGCCAATGTACTCAATCATGAGGAATGCTGTGATTTGAAATCCAAACAGCTCTTGAAGGTCTGCTGGATCTAAATACACACTTTCTTAGGTTGCTAGCCATGTTAAAGGAATATCTATTTGTATAGAAGAACACATTATAAACCTCAACTTCACATGCCATTCCCCTTCTTTAAATATTAGTGCCCCCCTTCATCTTAAAGCAAACAGGTAAGCAATATTTATTAATGAAATAGTGCTTGGAGTCTTGAGAAAACATATACAGGTAAAGATACTGTAAAAACTAGTGTCTCCATCAATTAAAAACCTAAGCATTACATGTTTACACCCAATATCACTCTATTGTTGAGATATGTGTAAGGGTGACATCCATTACTCACTGCTATAGAAAATAAATGTCTTTATACAAGTCAATGTGAAGGTTGATTCATGAACATGTGCTTGAGATTTTATGGTGAATAGCACAATTGTAAGTGGAGGTTACAGTGTCACTTATCAGGAAACAAGGAGAATGGAGAAGCCAAAGGAAATTGTTTTCAGGGCCATAAAAGAATGTAGACAAACAGCTCAATTAATCCTACTCAGCATTTCCTCACTTAAATCAATGTATGCCTTCCTTTGGTGCCTTCCTGTTAGAATGCCTTGTTCATCTTAAATGAAGAAAAAAAATGTAAATATCAACAAAGAATACCCTTTTCCCCTCTTGGAACTCCTATTCATTAGCCATCTAATAGGTCAAAGGTGAACATTATAATATGGTAATCTTGTGAGAACATGTGCTTGTTGAGGAAGTGCTTTCCATAACAGACACATCTTTCCACAATTCAGCCTGGGTTCATAACCTTCAGCACAAAGTATTCTGGCAAAGATTCAAAGGCTAAGGTTATCTTCAAGACTCAACTGAAATCAAATCCCCACCCTATCCCTTTCAAAAGACAGAGGAAATGTAGCAACTTGAAGGCACCATTGTATGATGATCTAAACATTCATTTTACTACAAAATAAATTAGTTCAACAAAACATATATTCAATCAGAGTAGAATAGTGAACAGATTATGTGACCAACATAGAATGCTGAAACACAGAAACATAGGAAGGTGCCATATATTCTGCTGAACTTTTGTTCCATCAATCTAGTTTTGCATTACCAGGACTAACAAGAATTCATGTGAGGAATTCGTCTACCTGGAGATACCAAATTTTAACTAACAATCTCCTATATGGAAAGCATCAGCTTCAATATTCTGCTATGTTATCTAAGCATTCTCCACAACATTTTTGAATGTCAGTAATGGAAAATGGGCAGAAATGAAAATACTGAATAGAATTCTAATTTATGGTTGTTTGTTCTTCTCTCAATTCATTGTATTATAAACAAAAAATGTCTACATTCAGTTACATTTTGACTTTATCCCATAAGGAATAAACATTTATTTTATTTATCGTGACATGAATTTATGCATAGATACTTTGGATACAAAGGCCACTTATGAAAGCTGCTTTAGAAGTTCTCCATGTGCCTTAAAAACTAAAAACAAAACAGTTCAAAATATTTTAAAATCAGTAGACTTTATAACAGTTTACAATTATAAACGGTTATGTCTGTTGGGTATGAAAGATGAGACTGAAGAAACTGTAGTTTGCTAAAGGTTACTCACAGGGTTTGTGATTAAATTTAATCTGGATGTTTTCCTGCTCATATTACATTCCATGCCATGCTTTTTAAGTATTACATGGTGTGTCAAGTTAGAGAGACAATGAGTGGTAGAGCAATGGAAGAAAATCTCATCTTTGTGAATATGTTTTGGCATTTTTCACCATGGCTCTGGGAATATTCACTTCCAGATCCCAAAAATGCAGTACAGGTCATATTTATTCCACTGTTAAAAGTCGATTGACTTCTTATGAATATATACAAACACAGTCACTTGCTGTTAAAATGCACTACCTTCTGCTGTTGGTTCTTCTGTAGATTGTTCAACACTGATACAGGGTAGCTGAACAATTACAAAACCATATCTGGAGCTCAGTTGGGCCACAATTCTTTGATGAACAGAAGAAGTCTATATTCGGAGGCCTATTGAGTTCAACAAGTTCTTCAGTTAGTAGCTAAAGGATTGCAGATTTAGACTGCAATCTTATACACACCTGACAGTTAGACCCAGCAATGCAGTGGGATTTACTATATATACATGTTTATTCAACATACATTGAGTGGATATTTTGGGCTCAGAATTGTGGATTTGATATGACCTCTGGATAAATCAGGGGTCAATCTACAGAGAGGGGAAAGCCTTTTCATCTGACCAGGTAGTTTTGGCTTCCACCATCACCATTTTCCTGGCCAGGGATTCACAAAGGCCTTTTGCCACTCTGCTCAGAGAAAGGAATTGCTCCTTTTTATATAGGAGTTAAGGTAAAGTACTTAAAGTCAACCCGGGTGTTCTGGATCAATTTTTGACTAACATTTCTAGATTTATACATGAGTATCAGTAGGGGTCCCCCTGGTGGCACAGCAGGTTAAACCGCTGAGCTGCTGAACTTACTGACCAAGGGGTCAGTGGATCAAATCCAGGAACTAGGGCAAGCTCCCGCTGTTAGCCCCAGCTTCTGCCAACCTAGTAGTTCGAAAACATGCAAATGTAAGTAGCTCAATAGGTATCCCTTTGGCAGGAAGGTAACGGTGCTGCATGCAGTCATGCTGGTCACATGACCTTGGAGGTGTCTATGGACTACGCCGGCTCTTCAACTTAGAAATGGAGATGAACACCACTCCCCAGAGTTGGACACGACTAGGCTTAATGTCAAGGGAAACCTTTACCTACTTATGTACTGTAATTCATCTATGGACATACAGAAGATTGTATGCTAATTGCAATTTATCTTACTGTGTGCAATTTATTTATGAGCAAAAAAGATATTTGTACTATATTTACCCCACTTGTAACTATTAAAATAACATCCAAAGGGAAATTACCCTAGGAATGTTTTCCTAAAGTAAGGTTTGTGGCAATATCCTTCAATAAAATCACATGCACGTTTAGAGCCAGTTCTTGTTTGGAAGCAGAAGGTAAGAAAGAAACATGAAGGGAACTTTCTATTGCAAACTCTGCTAAATATGACAGACTATTTTTCTTGGGTTATGAACTGCCACATTAGTCCTGCATCACCCCATGTATATGTGCTCTAGTGACATCTAGTGAAGAAATGGCAAACAGAAATGATGACAGAACTGTACTAGTTCCCTATTTGCCTTCCATGTTCAAAAGTATGATTTTTTTAAAAAAAGACATAATAACGACTTTTAAAAAATTAAGCCTTTGTTTATTATTTCATCCAGAGACTAATATTTTGGTTCCATGTGAGTGAACTGATATTGAAAGAAAGAACAGTAATTCATTTTAAATTTATGTCTACATACTTTTCAAAGCAAGACTAAGGCAGAATTTACTCCACAGTTTCTAATTGAAGAGATGGTTATTGTCTTTGCCTTTCTTTTCTACTAAATGCATGGGCAGTTTTTCATCCTAAGATTTTCATGCATCTCATATCAGACTGCATTCTCCAGATTAATATCTATGCGTTGCAGGTATATGCTCTGGTCAAGTATACAGAATGGGCTTAATCTGAAAGCACAGGGAGGCGTCTAAGGGCCCTTCCACACAGCCCTATATCCCAGAATATCAATGCAGTGAATCCCACATTCCCTGAGTGTAGACTTAGATAACCCAGTTCAAAGCAGATATTGTGGGATTTTCTGCCTTGATATTCTGGAATATAGGGCGGTGTGGAAGGGCTCTGAAGTAGTCCTTCCCTTTCCCTTACTGTCCACATTTGGCAGTCAGTAGAGGTTTCCCTAAATGGTCACCTTCATAAAATTAGAAATTATAATAGAAAATGCAGGCCGATTGTCTTCAAGCATGCCATTTAACGTAATTCTGAATACCTGAGTCAGGTACAATTTTCTATCCAGAGTACCAACAATCCCTATATGTGGACACAAGCCTGGAACAACATGGAAGGCTTTCTGAGGAGATGTACAAATAAAAGATGAATAAAAGATGAATGGGAAAATGGTACTTCTTTTAGAGTCTAATGTTTAGGTAGAATGAGATTTATGTCTCAAGCAACCAATCTAGAGTGTCATGGTTGTTTGATTATTCTTATTCTTATTCTTCCCAAGGAGAGGTTTTTGTAATATTTGTTTTTCCTTGGTGCCAACATGTTGGTATGTCATTCTCTCAGGCAGCAAAATGTCCTTGGTCAGATCTAGAGCCCTGTCATTGTTCCTGTTTGATAATATTTATTCCTTATTTTAAACTTAGCTTCAGTCGGTTATTATTTTATCAATGAATTTAAAAAAATTGTCTTCACTGCATACCTCCTTTGGGGCCATTCTGATAAAGAGGAGGTCTGTAAAAACATAGCAAACAAATAAGTATATCAGTGCAAATGCAGAATGAGCTTCATAAGAACATACCACTGGGGTGCTTTCATGCTACTTCATGTGCCCATCAAAACCGATGGATGCCTGATCACCAGTCTGAAGTAGAGGTAGGCTGTTATTGTTGGAAAAGACAACCTTCTTCAAGCCTTCTCTAGTCATCTCTTTCTCTAAGATCCTGTTGCTTACTGTTTCCTGTATGTATGTTCCGGTTTGCAGCTTCCTTTACTCAATGGTTTCTGAGAAGATATAAAAGAGGCTGCAGAACAGATGCTCTTTTTTCTCTCTCTCTCCTTTTCATTATGTGACCTATTGATAGCTGTTTTGTTAAAAGAAAGATGCCTTGGTTGGCTGTCCTAGGGAACCACCTCAAACGTATCTGAAACTGGACTAATAAGTTTTGTATCTGTGTATGCTAAACATGTGAAGTTTGCAAGTAAACCAAATATGCTATTTTTATCCAAGTCTACTTCATTTTTGTCTCTTGAGTGCATGATATAAAACAAATTGTTTTATGGGAGAGTGTATATATTTTGGGGCATTAAAAAACACTTCTGAAGCACTGCTGTTTTTATACACTGGCAAATTCTCTGTTTTCCTAACAGATCAGAGAAAACAGGTTATTCAGTCTAACGACTGAAACCATTGCCTCGCATAATAATATCTGGTTGTATACCACAAGAGAAGATTCTACTCTAAAGGGTTTTTGACTCTTCTCTGAAAGGTCATGCTTTTCTAAAAGTTATGATCTCAAAAAGGTGTTTGTCCAAAAGGTTTTAAATGTCATTTTCCAAAAGTGATAGATCTCCAAAGAGCAGAGCCAGAGGCGCATACTACTTTGGGTCAATCTCACTGAAACATAAAGGAAAACTGTGTTCCAGCCAGGATATGCTAAACAAATATTCGCATCACATAATTAAGTGAATATATCACATTACAAAAATCAGGCTATAAAAACGCAATAGCCCGAACTATCTAATCAGAATTTAATATCAAGGGATAAACTCTGGGAGGGGGGAGGGAGAAGGGGATGAAAAAGGACAAAAAGGCATGGTAATTGTGGTTATGTATAGTTGTTTATAATAAAAACTTTTTTTAAAAAAAAGGGATAAACTCTGTCATTCAAATGTAAGGGCAATATTCGGAATGCAGTCAGGTAAGCTTGTGTGCAATGGTTTACTTCAGTTGGTTTCAGTTTTCACCGCATCACCTTATAGGTCTCCCTATCCTTTCCTGTTTTTCTTTCTGTTTCTGCTTCTCGTTCCCCTTCCCCCTCTCTCTTATAGCCACTCATTTATACCCCCAGATCAAAGTCTTCATGATAAATTGAAGCCAAGTTAACACCTGATAACACTATATAGTTCATCATTACTAGAGCAAGCTTTATCTTCTTGTACTCTTACTTCCCATCTTGTCCACAACTTTGATCATGAAAAGATCAGAAGATTCTGCTTCCTTTTAAGATTAATCTCAGTTTGGTTCACTGTTCAAATACTGAACTATGGCTAATCTTAACTAATGAAACAAGCCAGCTTCATAAAGTAAAGCATGAAGTTGATTTTTCCCATTGTCCCCCATTGAAATTGGATAGATTTTGTCCAGTTTAAATAAAAAAGCAAGCTGTGATTAATTAAAAACAGAAGCTATGGTTTTCAGTCTACTTCTTGCGGTCAATAGGTCCTTGTGGATCCAAATGGAGCTTATAAAACTAAAGAAAGGGTTACCACTATGCCAAAACTCTTCTGTACATACTCCTTACTAAATGCTTTTCTTTTCCAATTTCAGCATGAATCATTTGTTTCTATTACATATCTCAAGGCCAGCATGTTTTTTTCTAGTGCAGTATTTCAGCATGCTATGCTTAATATTCATTAGAATTATATTGATATGGAGGAACTGTCTACAATTTCATATCTTGATATATAATAATATGCACGACGTGCTGTTTGTTATTTCTGAGACACTTTGTCAAAACATTGTGTATATATATATATTTGCACAAAAACAGAAATTTATAGAAATTCAGGCACTTCCCTCAAATGAAAAAGCAATGCAGTTGCACTGTAAGTAGCCAGCGGCAAAGCCTGCTTAATGGAGCAATAGGATTGATCAGCAGATGTTAATGTATGTTTCTTGGATTCCCACTGGTTTCAGATAACATTATATATGCTTTATTTTATCGTTTGTGAATTAATAAATAGCTGCCTTATCTGGGAAAATTTTCTCCCTACAAATGAGGTAATCATAACAAAAGTTTAGACTTATAATCATGAAGTTATGATGGTTTCAGAATAAACTTGCTGAGTGCTTCTCAGCCCAAGTAATATTTTTCAGGGGCTGACCTTTACTGGTAGGTTAGTGAGAGTTCAAGAGGTATTGCTTGTCTTATAGCAATCCAAGTCTTGCTGATAATGACCTCAAGACTGGACTACTTTTAATGTGTTCTAATTCTTATGATTGGCCCAGAGGATGGGGCTAAAGCAAACTTGGGAGAGCAATATTAACCTCGCATAACACTTCTGTCTGCCTATGGCACAGATTTAAGGCTTGGTTGCTAATAGCTAAAATTCTAAATAACTTGCAAATTAATTTAGAGAACATCTTCCTTATAGACCCACTTGGTCCTTAAAGTCAATTGGATGGGACCTTCTGTTGGAACCACATACTCTCGAGGTCGACTCTGTATTTGTTTGGACCATATGTAGTTTAATACTGTGACAATTAATATGTGGAATATCCTCTCCTCAGACTTCAGGCACTCCCATTTTCTTTTAGTCTTTAGATACATGTTGATCACTTTTCATTTTTTTTGAGTTCAACCTGAGCCTTATGTTGAGTATAACCTATCCTTGATTTCGTGTGGTAAGCCAATATTGAATGTTTGATACACTACAAACACCATATCCAGAATTTATTTGGAAATGAAAAATTGAAGATAATATTGAATCCTGCTGAAATGAAAGTCACACTGGAGAATCTACAAAATGACTAGGGATTACATTTTTTGGATGTGAATAAATGAAATTTATGATACCAGTACTGTGGGTATCAAAGTCTGTATAACAATTTGTGTTTATGTTATGTTTAATATTTTTTACCCTACAGTGCAATCTTAAGATACACAATTTACTACATATTAATGAACAAATGCCTAATTGCTTTTCTAATAGTCAGCATTCACAACAAATATGAGGGGAAAATCATTGCAAAGGAGGAGGAGATAAATCTTACTCAAGAAGTGTTGTCTTATTTCTTAGAAATGAAAAAATGGAACTGTAGCCAAAATTGACATGCTATGAATCAATAATATATCTTAAGGGTAGGAGGGCAATGGATATGAATGCAGTGACTAAGAATTAGGTACTTTCAAGAAACAAATAATCATAACAAAAATGCACATATACCCCTGGGCAGATCATATGTCTGTACACTTGTATAGCTTGTAATCCACTCGACCAAACACAGAGCTCAAGTATTTATTAGTCTTAATTGGTTTTCTGGGCCATCATAGGGTTACCTGGTGAGTTGCAATACATGACTGGAAGAATTTTTATTACCCTGGTTGAGCCATAACACTGTGAAGATCAGTAATTTGCTATATTCAGAACAATGCCTCTCCTCCAAATTCACTTCATGCTCTGAACCTGGCCTGGTCAGCAGAAGGATTTGGTAAAGTATCAGATGTCTTATTGACTCCTCTCAAGATAAGTTTAGTTCATTTTCCAGTTGAGACAGGAGAGTGGACAGTATCATATGCAAATCTGGATTAGACTCTTAGGAAGGAAGCATGAAAATTGGAGGTGGAAACATCAACAGTTTAACACAGTGTTTCTCAACCAGTGTGCCATGGCACACTAGTGTGCAGTGGCACACTAGTGTGCCGTGAGCGATCATCAGGTGTGCCGCGAGAAAAGCTCTCTGCCCCCCTTCCTTCCCCCCTCCTCCTGCCGAACTCCTGCTGCTTGGGGGAGGAGGAGGAAGGGCCGGGCAGCGGCGAAGAAAAAGAAGGGGCCGGGGCACCGCCTCCTTCGGCCATTTCCCCAGCCAGCCTCCAATCCGCCATGACTCCCACCATGACTCTTGCCCCTCACTCGCTGAAGCGGAGCGGAGGAGGAGCACCGCCCATTGATGCCCGTCCATGCTCGTCCTCTGTGATAGAGCTGAAGCCAGGGGAGGGGGCACCCTCTCCCCCCGGCTTCAGCGCTCACACAGCTTCGCCAACCTTGAGAGGGCAGTGACTGGCAAAGCTGAGGGAAAACTGAAGCCGGGGGGAGGGGGCAAGGCATGGCATGGCCTGGCTCCTCCCCCTCCCCAGTTTCAGCACTTCCAGCAGCTGCTCCCAGCAGGCCACCATCCCCCAGCCGTTCTTTACTGTGTTAGAGTGTCATTTTGGTTGGTGGTGTGCCCCCGGATTTTTTTAATGTTAAAAGTGTGCCGCGGCTCAAAAAAGGTTGGGAAACACTGGTTTAACATATGCAGCTGACGCCATACTATTAGCAGGAAACATTCAAGGCTTGGAATTGCTTCGGTAGAAAGTCAAGGAAGAAATTGCAAACACAGAGTTACCGTTGAACATTAAGAAAATAAAAATAATGACTACAGATCATTTACATAACAGTAGATGACTAAGATTAATATTGCCAAATATTTCTGTAATTTATTTGTTTACTTTATTTATACCCTGCTTTTCTTTCTGTGGGGACTCAAGACAGCTAAAAACACTAATCAATATGGAAAGTCCAGTTAAGAAGTCAACAGAAGGCTAAGATTTGAAAGGGCAGCTATGAAGGAACTAGACAAGATCTTGAATATGTGGATGTATCATTGTATAGGAATGTCAGGATTGTCCACACAATCATCTTTTCCATTTATATGAATGATTGAGAAAGCTGAATAGTGAAGAAAACTGATAGTAAGTGAAGGACAATTCTGCAGATAGTCACAACTGTCTAAAGGACAAATAAATAGATCCTAGAGAATGAGCTTTTCCTGGATATTCAGTTGAGTTGTGAGGAAAGGTGGGTAACAAATAAAATGTATTATTAACCTGAGACTATAATATTCGGACATATCTGAGAAGACATGTTTTACTAGAAATTACTACTTAGCAAAGCAGACAATCTTGCCATTGTCCTAATCCTGTATTGTTTTATTGTGTTGCTGTGTTTTTAACTGCTTTTACTGTTTTATTGTTTCTGTTTTTATTGTGCCTTCGGGTTCTGTAAGTTGCCGCGAGCCTCCGGGAGTCGGCGGCATAGAAACCCGAAAATAAATAAATAATAATAAAATAAAGGTAGTGGGAAGAGAGATTCAAGGAATGCACAGCTCTGAATTTGCAAAACCTAAGTGTGTTTGTTGATAATAGGAGAACCTGGAGATCTTTCATCCATAAACTGAAGTCGACTTATTGGCAGTTAAGATCAAGAAGTAGTTCTGTGCCATCATGGTTTCTTTGAGTCACAGTTTATTGATGGGTTGGTTGATTTGAGTTAATTTTTACCCCACTTTTTCCCACACCAAGGAAAGACTCAAAGCGGCTAACAATACAATAAGAACATACAAAGTAAACATTAAAACAGATTAAAACCTGATAAACTCCTTATAGCAACCTGATTATCTAAAATTTACAAATATAACATACATATTTAAAACCATTAACGCATTAATAATGAAGTATATTGTGCTATATGATATACTATACAAATGCAAGTATTAATTAGTTTTGTAGCTTTAGGCTAAGTTATTTTATTAAATATTATATCACTATTAATATTTTCATCCATGGTAGCACTATTGAGCAAGAAAAGCTCATAAAATTTATAGATTGGTGTGCATTCTAGATGCTTCCAACTGACATAGTTTTTTTTACCAAATGCCACATCATATTTTCACTCTTGTATTAAAATGCAAATTTCCTATCAATTTCTCCTAAAATATGCAGTTTTGGACATATATGCATTTGGTGTGCAATTTATTGGTTAAGATTTCGATTCCAAATAGTAGAATCAGGAGATCACTTGTTTTAAAATGTGAGCCAGGGAAACATCTCCCTGTACATATTTACAAGTAACATTTTGCTGTGATCCTCATTCATTTTTTATATTTCCCAACACTGAAGCCAATGGGACCAATTTCCAAAAAAAACAACAATTGGAACAACATGGTGTCAATACAAATGTTGTGTAGTGGCTGTGACTTGACAACTGAGTAAAGCTTACAGCCTATGGAGAAAAGGAAACAAGAAAAGGATTGTGATCAAACAGATTTGCTTTGATTTTTCAGAGATGCCAAAGACACCAAGCCACATTAACAAAACATGTTCACTAATTAGAATAGTACTTATGAATTTCAACTTGCTGCATGATTAAAACTGTTTGTTATTCATAAGCCTATGAAAAGATGGTTAAGATGTTAATTTGATTCTGGGACTCCAATTTGACTAACAAAAATTATTTTTAATTGTATATATTTTCATAACTAAGCAGTTCTTACTGAAAGGTAATTTAGAAATGTTGTCCAAGTCCCAACATTTTACTTTGACAGGTGACAATCAAAATGTTTATATGATGATAGCTCTATCCTATGACAAATTAAATAATCAGAAACAGAAGGCTGCCTCCATTTACATCAATAAAATTTGTCTTTTTTATAAGTACAAGAAATTGTATCAAGAATGAAATAAGCTATAAAATGGATTTTCAAATAACATAAGGTTCCTTTGGTCACACAATGTTAGGTGTCTGTGTTTTGATCATAGAATCATAGAGTTGGAAGAAACCTCATGGGCCATCCAGTCCAACCCCCTGCCAAGAAGCAGGAGAATAGGTTATTTTATTGTCTAGAATATTGCATCTCATAGTATCTGAGTATGTGAGGGACCAGCAATCCCTGCCCTCTATGCCACAGGGTCCAACACTGTATTCCTTTTGTTCTCTTATAAATTTTCCCATAGGCAGCTGGCAATGGCTTAAGAAACTTCACTTGAAATAGCTCTGGTTTAGAATACATGACTATGAGCCAGATTGGTTAATACCTTTCCTGAGATCATGGCCATGTTTTGGGATGGGGGGATGAGTATGCACTAGCCAACTCACACATATCTTCTCTTGCAAGCTCATTAGATGGCGATGTTCCTTACTTTGATTTTTTTTTTAAAAAAAACGTAACTGGGTTTTGCTAGTGAGTAAGAGTAAACAGTAAGAAAGAGGGATTAAAATCTTCTAATAAGCTTTCAAAATATTTTAATTTACCAATATACTGCAAAAGGAATTGAACTGGAAAATCACCATCTGCACTTAATGCAAAACTGAGTAACAAGTTTTTTGGACTGTATGGCCATGCTCCAGAAGCATTCTCTCCTGTCAGGCAAGGCCGTAGCTGGGGGAGGGTGGGGTTAGAGGTTCAACCCCCCCCCCCCCCATTTTTCAGGTTAAAAAAACCTGGTTTACTCATGAATTTTGACTGGTTAACCAACCCCCCCTGCTAATTAAACGTGTCCCTCCAAAACTGCAAGCACTATCTCAAGCAAATTTTGACAATGTATTCACAGTCATTACTTGCAGCAATAGCAGTTATAGTGGAAGCAACCAAGTTGACCCACCCACAACTAGTAGGCAAAGCCTAAGGCATACGAGGAAACTGACCCCCCCCCCATGAAGGAAAGGGGAAATTGATTTAATTACGTCTATATAAAATATAGAATGAACCATACTATTTAAATTATTTTGTGTTATGGAACTACTTTTCATGATCCGCTTTTTAAAAAATCACACCCCCCCCCCCAAATGTTTCTGGCTATGCTTCTGATGGCAGACATCCTCAGAGATTGTGAGAATTGATAAAAAAATGAAATTAGTGAAATAATGTATGTGGTTCAACACTTTTATAATTGTTGTGGACTTCCTCGTATTCACTACTTCAAAATATATTAAAAGCAGCTACAAGATTGTCAATGGTTTTTTATTGCAAGCCTATATAATTGCTAAATCTGAACTATCTAGACATCGTTCAATTTCTTAAAATGTATGTGTGTCTGAGTAGCGGCGATGCGTCAGATTTCAGCAGCCAGGTTAGTACTAGATGTTCTGGAGATGGGCGGCTGAAACAGTAACTGAGGTTTCCTACTCCTGCAATTGCCTGCCAAGAAGGTGGAACTTGATTATCTCACATCACACATTTTATTTTATTACACCTTCCCAGAAAAAAAGATAAGGCTGGGATAAAGGGTTGCTATTTTTGGCAGCCAACATATGTCTCCAGTAACTTCTACTTCTGGCCTTAATTGATCACTTCAGTCTGAAAGGCATTTCTGGCTGTGAGTCTGCAGAAAACTGGGACACAAGGGTCTGCTTCAATCCCTCTACTTCTGAAATGTTACAAAAAAATGGAGACTCACAGTACTGGTGGTTAGCTTTCGGATTACAAGGTTCCTATTGTAGCTGACATCTGTGAATCCCTGCTTTATGTATCAAATTGGAAGCAGAGAATTTTATTTTTTTTGCAGACTCCAGATTTTACATATCTCAGTAGGACATTTTAGTCATCTCCCAGACTTAATCTGACTCTGTGTGAGGCAGGGTTGGTGCTATCATTAGGCTGACAAGGCAGCAGCCTACAGCACGAAGCTCAGAGGGGCGCAATGCTGACTTTTGAGGGACATAGATTTATACAAATTAGATTTTTATGCAGGTAACAAATAAAATGTATTATTATTACCTTTGTAAAAAAAACACAACAATATATACAAAGGCTGTCGTACTTTTAAGGTATTTATGACAATTATGCCACAAAATACACTCTATATATTCAGGTATAAGTCAACCTCATTTATAATGCCTAGTGCAAGTCTGGGGCTAAAATTATGGATTATGAAATGACCCATGAATAATCTGAAGGTCATTCTATGGAGAAGAGAAAGTGTCAGTGCCATCTCAGGGAATCAGCTACTGCAGGATGCTGAAACCAACACTGCATTCCTGCCCAGACATTCAGAAAGTCCTTTTATCATTTTACTAGGAAAAGAGGATTTATCATTTATTGATAAAAGTTAAGGCACAGAATTAGGAACCATTCACTTCTCTGAGCATACTGAAGATAGACAAGAGCTGAGTCAATCATAAAGGTAAAACTTTCCCCTTGACATCAAGTCTAGTCATGTCCGACTCTGGGGGGTGGTGCTCATCTCTATTTCTATACCGAAGAGCCGGCGTTGTCCATAGACGCCTCCAAGGTCATGTGGCTGTCACAGCTGCATGGAGCATTGTTACCTTTCCGCAGAAGTGGGAAATACTGATCTACTCACATTTGCATGTTTTGAACTGCTAAGTTGGAAGAAGCTGGGGCTAACAGTGGAAGCTCACCCCACTCCCTGAATTTGAATCACTAACCTTTCGGTCAGCAAGCTCAGCAGCTCAGCAGTTTAACTCGCTGCGCCACCGGAGGCTCCTTCGTCAATCATGGCAGAACCTAAAACAAGCAGTGACCTCAGTCTGTTTTCTCAGGGCCCTTCCACACAGCCCTATATCCCAGAATATCAAGGCAGAAAATCATTTTTTCGTTTCCTCCAGGATAGATGATTCTTTTCTTTCACCATTTTCCCAGAAAGGGGGGTGGTTTCTTTTTTTGCTAAAAGGTAAGATAGTACTCACACTGATGTTGGCATAAGATGTCCTACATTTTTGTGGTTAACTTTTTTGCTAAAGTTTCTAGACTTCTACTTGTATATGGGGTTTTATTATCCAATGTTTATAGTTTTGCAGAAACTTGCCACAAAGCAGCAGCCAATGGGCTCACAGACCAGCACTCATCTCTCAACTATCCCTTTGAGTAGCCCTGGCTCATATGCTCAACTTCAGCATTTAATTTTTTTCCTATGCCTTAAATTGATCAAAGTCCATTATGCAGTGGCCTTTTCCATTGCAAAATTGGAATAAACATGATAAGGAATATCCTGATTATACAATTTATTTGAATCTGTTATTTTAGCCACAGCAATTTGGTTTACCCTTTTTATAAAAAAAAACTTTAAAAAAACCAAGCAGATTTATCAACAGATGTGTAGGACAAGCTGATTATATCAATTGAAATCTATCTGCCACAAAAGATATGGAGATGAAGATGAAAATGTTTTCTTTACACATAATGAAACAGCACTGAATTCAAAAGCAATTTGAAAAGATAGCACAGATCAAAAGAGGGGAAATGAAGAGATACCACCTAAGGATGGAGCAAAGTTCACACCTTATCTGCAAAAAAAAAAACTAGTCAAGAGAAAGCAAATGGATTTTTAGGGCAACATAATATCAAGCTATGGACTGCTTACAGAGATATGTTTATGTTTGAGAACAGTAACTTCTCATATCATTAATAAAAAGCAGCAACTGAATCTGTAGCTTCAAAAAAGAAAAGAAATGAGATTAAAGGAAAGCAAATGTAAATGAAAAAAATTCACCAATAATAATGATACTTAAAGTGCAACCTGGGCTTTCCCTTGGGGAAAAAACCTGAAATTGTCATACATGGGAACTAAATGTGCATCTACACTGTAAAATTATTGCAATTTGACACCACTTTAACTGCCATCATCCAATACGATGGAATCATGGGGGCTGCAGTCTGGCTTGTCAAATTATTTTCTTGATGTTCACTTTACCAGAAACAGCTGACAGCTTCCATGTCAGGCAAGTAGTTAATCCATGTTTGATTCTAGGTGCATTCGTCACATTTAAGCAAACCAGGGTGCTAAACGTTTTCCCTAAAATAAGTTCAGGGCTCAAGGTAACTCTGTTAAAATACAAACTATGCCTTGAAGCAGATTCATAACCCCATTTACAATAATAATAATCTTTATTTATACCCCGCCACCATCTCCCCAATGGGGACTCGGGGCGGCTCACATGAGGCCAAGCCCAAACAACAAATTGCAATAAAATCAAATCAAAGCATCAAGTATAACACAATAAAAATACATACATATAAGTAAAAGAACAACATACAAACAGATATCTAAAATCACGAATGACAAGGCGGGCCAAATGCACAAATATAAAATGTTAAAAACTCAGGGTGAGATAGCAGAGTACCATTCTTTGAGGAGGAGAGTACATATATAAACATGGGGGGAATGGACTCCAAAAACAGGGGCATTGAGGAGAGCAATGGCAAAAAGTTAAATGACTACTCTCCGAAGGCACAGTGGAAAAGCCAGGTTTTAAGGTGGTTTTTTAAAGGTTGCCAGAGTGGGGGATTTCCTAATCTCTCCAGGTAAGGAGTTCCAAAGTCGGGGGGGGGCACAGAGGAGAAGGCTCTCTCCCTTGTGCCCACCAGACAGGTCTGTGAGACTGGCAGGTGTGAAAGGAGGGCCTCCTCCGAGGAGCGAAGGGTTCGAGCTAGTTCATAGAGGAAGATTAACAAGGGAGCTGTATTTTACAATGTCTACAATCAAAAGGACCCTAGTGGCAGTCACCCAACAACAAAAGCTCTTTGACAAAAATCACTCTTGCTCAGCAGTCCCATGAAGTCACGTGGCAAAAGAAACCAGCAAAATGACCTGAGGACTGAATTCAGCCAGTTAAACCACACTATTCTTTCAATCAGACTTGCTCCATTTGATGGATTAGAAATTCTAACATAGCCTAACACATAGAGCTTAAAATGGTGGGTGTTGCAGTGAAAGATATTTTAAAGCCAACAAACCGGAGAAGCCTGCCTTAAACTGAAAAGGCTGGTCAAAGACAAAAGCAAATTGGGTGTAGGGGATTACACAAAATATTGCTAGAGACACAGTTCCAAAGAATCCCTAATTTTTGGTCCAGGTATGGAGGTTGAACACAAGTAAAAATTAGGTCACTTCTTCCCCTTGCACTTGGTAACTAATCCCCACTATAGCTATTTATTGTCCTTTCCTCTTAATATTTGCCCAAAGCATGAAGCCAAGCCCCTGGTTCCTATGGGTTGCAATGGAGACATTTTTAACAACCACAAGAGAAACAATGCAAGATTCCTACAAGTCATGGGCACCATTCTCATCAGAAGACCTTTCTTGGCTGGAGGAGGCTAGGTTAGTCCTTTCCCCACATCTGCGCCCCACTTAGCAAATGAAATAACCATCCTATCCTAGGGCACTATTCTTGGCACTAGGGAAA
The DNA here is from genome assembly GCA_030556195.1 of Anolis apletophallus. Taxonomy (NCBI): domain Eukaryota; kingdom Metazoa; phylum Chordata; class Lepidosauria; order Squamata; family Anolidae; genus Anolis; species Anolis apletophallus. Next base: position 109,977,161 of record JARBWK010000007.1, on the reverse strand, counting down.
GACGTATCATTACGCAGAGTGAGACAACCACTTCATATGTTGGGTACTAGCATAAAGAGAAACATCAGGTGCTGGAGGAGAGAGTTATACATCTAAGGGTGCATCTACACTGTAGGATTAATGCAGTACGACATCACTTTAATTCCCTTGGCTTATTGCTATGGAATCTGGGGATGTGCAATTTCATGAGGCACCAACCACATTTGAAAGAGAAGGCTAAAGACTACAACTTCTATGATTCCACAGTATTGAGTCGTGTCATTTAAAGTGGTGTCAACTCGCAATAATTCTATCCACTTTCCAGCCATAAAGATTCAATAGTATATTAGTTGGTTTCTATAAATGTAGTGTGTGTGAACTGTCCATTTTTACTACCAAAAAAATAAAACTATGTCTGGGCCTGTTTGAACCTCTCTTACTGAAATCATGTCCTACCTGAACACTTTTGAAGGTAACTAACTGGATAGAAGTGGACAACTTTCAAGGGCTGGGAATCTGCATTTTCTTTCCAGGGGATTGTGAAGAGATGCTCTCCTCACTGCACTCATTGAAAAGTAATTATCCATCAAACATTCTCTGGGTGATGTAGGGGAAACTGTTTGCCTCATTATGTATCATTTTGAGTATATGATGTCCCTTTTTCTGTCCAGAGAGTACATAGAGTTCACCCAAGAGGTCAGAAACATGAGGAAATGGCTCATCATAACCCCTACTTGGCATGAGCGAGTATTTATCCATCCATGCACTAAGAATCACAACCCTCCATGACCAGTGGTGAGGAATGATGGAAGTGATTGTACATAACCATCCCGAATGCCATCGTTTCCCAATTCTTTCTCTTGGATTCTGGATTATATATGAGTAGTTCCCCGGTTTGATTCAATGGCCTTCTTCTTCAATTATATTCCTTATATTAGAGGCATGCAGCTGTATGCTGGGTTGTGGCCAAAAAAATGTTAACAGAAAACCTGTGACCCATGTGTATACACACAAAAGGTCCACGAAAAAATTTAAATGCAAGAAAGTGATTATTCTAATAGCGCTAATCTTCTTCTCCAGCTGGTGGAATCCAGAGTTACAGCTCTCCCTTGTCCCACACTATGAAGAGAATGATTTTCACAGCTTAATAACTTTGCCAATTAAATTTGAAACAATTCAAAAGGGTCTTGTTATCATTATGGAATAATGGACTAGAAAATGTTAGTGTTGTGGGGATAAAATATAAAACAATTTCTTTACATTTTTAAAAAACCTCTCTGCATTTGATTACAAGAATTAGTTCTCGGGAATTAAAAAAATAATGCTTCCCCTAACAAGCATCTTATGGGTGGTATGTCATTTTTTTCATTCTGTAGATTAAAAGCATACCATGCAATAATTATAGGTTCCTTTTGAAGTGCATTCTTTGCTTGAAAACTAGAACAAAAGTCATTGAAATGTCATGAAATAAAAAAATCATTTGTGTTTTAGTCATTCTAAATTATAGCTAACCGTTTTCTCTAAATGACTGTGTAACCAATCCAGTCCATATATTTTAGAAAGAGCAAAACAAATTAGATTATAAAAGGAGAAAGAAAAAGCAATAACTGAATGAGCCAAGACACGCTGATGTACAAGGTGCACAAGATATGCGTGGATATTCTTCCACGTCCATAACTGGTAGCTGAATTTTATGCCATGTATCTAATGGGCTTCTGGATTCTAGGGGTGTGCAATTTTTTCATTAGTCGTCATAAGTCAGATCAAATTGGTTAAAACTGTACTTCCGAGTTGATATCCAATACATGAGTGTGGCCTGCGTCAAATGTTTAAGAATTGAAACTGCTGAATAGTTCTTACAGTCAAGAAGTTCTTCCTAATGTTCAATGGGAATCTCCTTTCCTGTAATTCGAACCCATTGCTCCAAGTCCTAGTCACCAGGGCAACAGAAAACAAGCCTGCTCCCTCTTCCCTATGACATCCTTTCACATATTTATACATGTCTATCATGTCTCCTTTCAACCTTCTCTTCTGTCGGCTAAACATTCCCAGCTCTTTAAGATACCCTTCATAGGACATGGCCTCCAGACCTTTTAGGCTTCTTCTTGGCATCTGGTGGACAAATGTGTGTGTGTGTGTTTGTGTGTCCCCACCTCCCTGATGCCATGTCCAGCCGGATCTACCTTTCTTCTTGTTCTTCTGCTGCATGTAGGTTTTTTTGGTGACTCTCATACCAAAATGTCCTCTTATACTTTCCACAACCATGATACTCTTGTATTTGGTCATGTATCAGTAAAAATGGTAATTTGAAATGACACCACATCACATCAGTGTGATAGTTTGGTCGCTATATCAATTAATGCAGAGATAATTTTCAGATCCAATGGAGGAGGATGCAGCCTCAAATGAAAATTGGTCCTTTCCTCCTATTCTGCTGCTCACCTTGCTCTAAAACAATTGTATGTTCACAGCAAGTCATTTCTCTAATATGTGGCTTAGTAACATTACATTTTCTGTAAATTTTCCTATTCACTTCATCTCTGCAGGGAAAAATATGTAGTCATCTTGGCCTATAGCATATAACTAGATGAGACACCAGAAAATGGTTCTCTCTAAACATGCAATGATATCATGAACTCATAAATCACTATTCGCATTCCCTTCCCATACTGCTGCTTCTATTCCAGAACTACATGCATGTAAAAGAAAACAGAACCACAAAACAACCTTCCTCTTTTGGTCCTTCAGTGTTTTGACCCAAGCTAAAATTTAGCTCATATTTAAACTATGCCATTCTTTGGAGTTACTTCTTGAAACCATTTTTAGTGAAGAAGCTTTACATCTCCAATTTATGGAAACATGATAATCTTCAGTTGCACTATAGTCTCAAAGGAAAAACCGTTAATTGATGGCAGAAAAGAAAAATCATGTTCCAAGCATCACTCTCTATGGGCCTGAAATTCTCTGGCAGATGGATGAGGCAAGGGAATTTGCAATACATGGTGTGTCGAAAATGCAGGTTGGTTTTTTTTTCACAATTAGCTATGAGTTCATCTCTGTACAGGCAATGGGGGGTGAGAGGGTTGAGATTATTTCCAGCAATTGATACAAAGCCAAATATGTTTTTGTGGTAGATAAATAGATCTTGAAAGCTGCTTTTTAAAAACAATTATAGTATATATTGCTTTAAAAAATTTCCATATAAAAAGGGAAAAAGATTTACATTTATAAAATGCAAAAACATATTGACACAAATGTTTATTGCAATTTAACAAATATGTAATAAATGCATGGCTTTCTTTAACCCATTTTGGATGAGTTAGATGTGTGCCTTTGTATGTCATACAAATGCTTGCTAGAATATTTCAAAACTCAGTCTTCGTTCTGACCATTTCAATGGTGGTATTTTTATATATGCCTTCAAGTTTGATTTATGGTGACTCTAAAGTTATTCTACCATATACTGTATATATTTTCCTTTCAAGATTAGTTTATACACAGTTTGTTATTGCCTTCATCTCAGGCCAAGAGCATGAGACTTACTCAAGGTCAACTAGTGACTGAGAGGGGATTTCAATCCTACCACCTCAGCACATGTATTGCTGGAATTAATGGGTATTGCTGCATACCAGCGGCGCTCATGCAGGGGGCATAGAGACCTGTCGCCACATACCCCATTCTGTTGCAGCTTCCCAACTGCCTCATCATACAGAGGGAACCCTCATTTTGGTAGCTTGACCCATCTTCTCCAGTAGAAAGATGAGGAGCCTGCCATTGTCCACTGCCGCCATTTTTTCTGTGGCGGTTCAGCCAGGAAGCCATCTGGAAGTAGTTCTCTGGGTTATGATGGTAACCACTGAGCCACTGAAGCCTGCCACTGCCAAAAAGGTAAGTGTGAAGTGGTCCTTTGTCTCCCAGAGTTCTAGTTTCACAGTTAAATCATTATATCACATTGGTTCTGGAGGATAGTGTGCAATTATACACACACACATATATGTATGTATGTATATATATATACTATACACACACACACACACACACACACACATGACACATCAGTAAAAACAAGAAGACTAAAAGGGAGAAAAAACATGAAACTACCAAGAAGCAACAAGTTTTAAATGATTGGACAAATAAAAATGTCTTGATCTTTCAAGTGATGTGTCAATACAATCTTTCTTTGGTTGACCATTTTAGTTGCATTGCTGCTGCTGAAACACTCCTACTATGCAGTCAATATTCCACAAAACAGCATATGCTAGCAGAAACTGAGAAATCCAACTGATCCACTAGTTCCCAACTGCAAGATACGAATGTGATGAATTGCCCTTGATTACAGGAAAGTGCATTTTAATCCCAAATATACAGACTAGCTTTGAAATAGTTCAAAGTGAGCTGAATTTTGTATTGACTTTTCAAGAAAAACAACATTATGACTGTGCCCATGGGCCTGAAGAATTATCAGGCATAACACAACTCCCTATTCATTCTGTCTCATCTACAATCCTCTTCTGCCAGCAGACTATATTCAGCAGACAACACGTTCCAGAAGAATACCCTGTCCACTAATATAGGTCAGCAGGTAGAAGGGCATTTCTGATGGCAGATAAGACCTACCCCTAAGCGTAACACCTTACAGCTGGCACATCTATAAATTAATACTGCATAGCCTTTGTCCAAAAAATGCAAAGAAAATGCAGTCTGCCTTCCATAAGTGCAGGTTTGACATTTGCAAGATTTCACTCTTCATGAGGACATCCAGAGATTCTAGAAAGGTATTTCTTCAGGTTAAAAATGGGTTTTTTCCTAATTTTAAGGGGGTCCAAGTGGAGGGTTTATTGCAGAGCTTTTCAAACTGTGCCACAACACATTCATGTGTCAGTTGCAATGTGTGGGTGTGCAGCATGGACCTAACAAGAAACTTCTGAGTCTTTGTGAAACAAGCAAGGAATCATATATTTTTAAAACTATAAGGTTTTTGTGAGATATGTTGTGTTGCCATACATTTTGTCATATCTCTTTTAAGGAGCTTTTATGGGGCTCAGGGTTTTTTTTAATACAGCTGAATTACTGTGATGAAAAATTGTTCATGTCTAAGAAATGTGATACCAACATGAAATGTTTGGCAAGCTCTTGTCTATTCTACATTCTTAGTTTTGATGTTTTGTGTAATAATCCACACAAAAAATTAAAATGTAAAGGGAGAAATTTTTTTTAAAAACCAACAATTCTTCCTTCCCAAATAGATCCACTGTGAGAATTATAACTATTAAACAATATATCAAGATAATAACATTTTTTGGATCCAGTATAGTATTGGAGCTAAATTATGACGAACATTCTTCCCCCTCCTTCTCATAACATTAAAGTTCCAAATTTGTTTCCATTTGGCAGCTGCAGTACAGTCCCAAAATTAAACAGAGTGTGCAAAGTGCCTCACCTTGTGTCTGTATCCACAGCCACCATCCAACAAGCTCCCAATTTTCAAACTCAGACCTAATCACTGTTAACACCTTATTCTGGCATCTAAAGCTGATTCACAGCATGGAGGCAACATATGTGCTCAAATACTGACAGAATGATAGTGCATCCCCCTCCACTGGCACTGAGGTAGGCAGACAAGCTGACATTATAGCAGCTAACATTACTGGAGGGCAGGTTAATTAACTTTTGGAAATTAAACAGTGCAACATGACTAGCCAGCATGAAAATAAGGATCAGCCCATCATTTAAAGCAGAGAAATTGTAGGCAAAATATATGTGTAATAATATAAAGTATATTATAGATTATATGCAGTAGAATATGAATGTTACAATAATCACCTAAATTGATGGATCAGAATGACAGTATGCTTGGAAAAGTTACTTTTTTCCAATATAATTCCAAGTATCCCCAGCCATGTAAGAACTCATACTTCAAAATCATAATTTGCCCAAGTTGCAGACATAGCATTATTACATTTCTGGCACCACATATTTTAGTTCAAAGTCATTTTTACCTAGTCCTCCCTCATAATAATATCAAGCAACCTTTTTAAAGCAGTCAACTAAAACATAAAATCAGAAATACCAAACTATTTAATTAAAACAGTCATTAATGAAACCAATTATTGAAAATGTGCCATTAACGCTACAAACAATAGTGCACCAAGGCTTGCTATGTCGCCCCATCAAAGGTTTTTCAAATTAAAAATGTGTCTGTTAGGGCAAAACTAGTTGTGGCAGCATGAGATCTGTGATTGGATTTCCAGCTGCCTTTTAATATTTTAATAGGAGCAGCAGAAATGGACTGTTAACATTTTCTAATGTGTCTTTTCCCATTGTAAATTAAACCCCTTCCCAGCTGCGATTAAGCTCACAGGAAGAAGTACCTCTCTCTCCTCCCAAGATAAATAGCACTGTGTGAGCATCTTGAAAAAATGATTGGAGGTGAAACAGCTAACATTTGCCCCTCCAAATGTCAGTTCCAATCTGATCTTTTCAACTTCTATGGCTGCCATTAAATTATTTTTAAAAGATGTAATACAGCCTTAGCTCTGTTATGATAACAACACCTTTCTATCAGGTGAACGAGTTACGAGTTTCTATCAAGCCAGAATGAGTTACTGTATGTGGGTTTGCTGTTTATTGTTATATTTTGTACAAAAAAGGAAAAATGTTCAACCCCATTTGCCTTCCCTTCTTTCTTGCCTTATTCTCTTTGCTAAACATTCTTTCTTCAAATTGGTTTATGTCAAATATAGGGATGTAAAGTTATTTCTCTCCTGCCAATGGAGCCATGTGATGCCTATAATCCCATTTTGGGAGAAAGGTGGGATATAAACTCAGTCAATCTACCTCCCTAATATAGAAAAATAGTGACTGACTTACTCATTTTTGGACAATCACATACCAATGATAAAATTAGAAGTGTGGACCTCATACCAAAAGTATCTGCTTCACATATGAGCCAGTATTTACATATACGTGTCAGTCTACTGTCTACCTTTCATAGAGAACATGCTAATCTTTTAAGTATATTTCAAATTATAATATACTAGCTTGGGGACCCGGCCCTGCCCGGGTTATTTGTGAAGCGCAGCAGGATGTAGAGTGGGTCATGGGGGCTCTGTGTGCTAAGTTTGGTCTTGATCCATCATTATTGGGAGTTGCAGTGGTATCATGAAATTACTGAAGGTAGTGCAAGTCCCATCATCTCTGTCCCCCCCAAAGTGTAGTAGGATGTAGATTGGGTCATGGGGGCTCTGTGTGCTAAGTTTGGTCTGTATTGGTGAATGGATGAGGGATGCATTGTTTTTCGGAAGTGAGTGAAGGTACTTCAAGTCCCATCATCCGTGGTCCATCTCACAGTAAACTGCACCAGGCTGTAGAGTGGGTCATGAGGGCTCTGTGTGCCAGATTTGGTGTTGATCAGTCATTGGATTAGGTTTGTAGCAGGATTGGGAAGTGAGGGAAGGTACTGCAAGTCCCATCATCCATGTTCTCTCCCCCTCCAATCTTCAGTAGGATGTAGAGTGGGTCACTGGGGCTCTGTGTGCCATGTGTGGACTTTCTCGGTGTTTTGGGGGGGCCACAGTGGTCTGTGGGAACAGAGGGGTGTGAAAATACTACAAATTCCATCATCCATTGTCAGTCCTCCCCCGAACCTCACCAGGATGTGAAGGCAGTCATGGGGGTTATGTGTGCCAAGTTTGGTCTCAATCGGTAATTGGATGAGGGTCGCAGCAGACTTGGGAAGTGAATAGAGGTACTTCAAGTCCCATCATCCATGGTCCACCCTCCTCCGAACTGCACCGGAATGTAGAGTGGGTCATGAGGGCTCTGTGTGGCAAGGTTGGTGTTGATCAATCATAGGATTAGGTTTGTAGCAGTCTTGGAAAGTGAGGGAAGGTACTGCAAGACCCATCATCCATGTTCTGTCCCCCTCCAATCTTCAGTAGGATGTGAACTGGGTCACTGGGACTCTGTGTGCCAAGTGTGGTCTTTATCAGTGTTTGTTGGGGGCCACAGTGGTCTGTGGGAACAGAGGGGTGTAAAAGTACTACAAATCTCATCATCCATTGCCAGTCCTCCCCCAAACCTCACCAGGACGTGAAGGCAGTCATGGGGGTTATGTGTGCCAAGTTTGGTCTCGATCAGTGATTGGATGAGGGTTGCAGCGGACTTGGGAAGTGAGTAGAGGCACTTCAAGTCCCATCATCCATGGTCCACCCTCCCCCGAACTGCACCAGGACGTAGAGTGGGTCATGGGGGCTGTGTGTGCTGAGTGTGGTCTGTATTGGTCCTTTTTGGTGGCCTCAGTGGTCTGTGGGAACCAAAGTGTTGGAAAGTACTACAAATCCCATAATCCGTGGGTCATGTCCCCGACCCGCCCCAGGACCGAAGGGGGTTAGGGGGGTTATGTGTACCAAGTTTGGTTCAGGTCCATCACCCGCGCTGGTCGCTGTGGCCTGTGAAAGTGGCTGCCACATATCCGCCCTGGCCTGTGAAAGTGGCTGCCACATATCCGCCCTGGCCTGTGAAAGTGGCTGCCACATATCCACCCTGGCCTGTGAAAGTGGCTGCCACATATCTGCCCTGGCCTGTGAAAGTGGCTGCCACATATCCGCCCTGGCCTGTGAAAGTGGCTGCCACATATCCACCCTGGCCTGTGAAAGTGGCTGCCACATATCCACCCTGGCCTGTGAAAGTGGCTGCCACATATCCGCCCTGGCCTGTGAAAGTGGCTGCTTCCGCCCTTCTGCCCTCCCGCCCTCCGCATACACACATACAAACATTCCGTTTTATAAAGGTATACAGATGTGCTGACAAGACTGTTGAACATATAACTTCATAATAATTACTTTTTTGTCTCAGGCTTGAATCATACAGCTGTGAAACTTTGACATTCAAATTTGATATCTCTATGCAGATTTGGGAGAGAAACTTGGAATTCACCCCCCATCTTGGGCCACATCCAGACTGATTGGAAAGATTTTGGGTCATTCCAATTTTATATTGGTTCAAAATAAACCAAACTGCAGAGCTAGTATAAAAGTCTCAATGCACCCTGAGAATCTCTAAACAGGAACTTGGGGTCCTGCTTATTTATTTATTTATTTATCTATCTATCTATCATGTCAGGAGCGAACCAAACAGTTTTATTGCATTAAAAACAAATAAACAAACAGAATGCAAAGTTTGCAGACTTGGTATTCTATTAAATTTTCTTTGACCAGTAGCTGGGCACTTGGAGTCCCTCTAGTGTTGCTATAAGAAGGTCCTCCATTGAGCATGTGGCAGGGTTCAGGTTGTATTGCAGTAGGTGGTCCATGGTTTGCTCTTCTCCACACTTGTATGTCGTGGATTTCACTTTGTGGCCCTATTTCTTAAGGTTGGCTCTGCATCTCGTTGTTCCAGAGCACAATCTGTTCAGCGCCTTCCAAGTCGCCCAGTTTTCTGTGTGCCCAGGAGGGAGTCTCTCATTTGGTTAGCCATTGATTGAGGTTCTGGCTTTTAGCCTGCCACTTTTTGACTCTTGCTTGCTGAGGTGTTCCAGCGAGTGTCTCTGTAGATCTTAGAAAACTATTTATTGATTTAAGTCGTTGGCATGCTGGCTGATACCCAAACAGGGGGATCCTACTGTTCAGGTGCCAGGTGTATAGTTTTTTCCCCCCATACTCAGAAAAGTAGAATTATTACATAGAGTCTTAGTCTTACTGAGATACTGCTACTTCATCGAGAAAAAGTCTCATGATTTTATGCTATTTGAAAAAGTCTACTTTAGCCATTTTCCAGATTACTATGATCAATAATAACAACACCAGTGTGTCATAAATATATATGGCATTATTCCAGGGGTGGGCAATTGCCGGCCCTCCAGGTGTTTTGCACTTCAACTCCCAGAAATCCTAGCCAGTTTACCAGCTCTTAGGATTTCTGGGAGTTGAAGTCCAAAACACCTGGAGGGCCGGTAATTGCCCACCCCTGCATTATTCGGAATGACATAATGCAGAGATAATGAAGAAATAATTTAGGCACAATATAATTACATGTGTTTAGGCATAGTGTAATTAGGGAATAATAATAAACCTTTACTATTTAAGGTTCGTGTTGTAATATTAAGTCCTAACAAAATTCAATTCTCTTACCCTTTCCAATGCAATGCCTGTACATTTATTAGCCTCAACAGTTGACATTAAAATAAATTCCATGGACCAAATGTTCAACTACAATTTAAAAAAAACAATCTGTGAGAAGGCATTGGAAACAATTTAAAGCAAAATGGTTAGCATGCCTCCACAATAAGATATCTCTATACATTTATTAACTTCTTAAATTTGTTCATAATATATTTTGAAAGTTACTGATTCCCATGTAAGAGGCAAGGACATAAAGTTACGTGTGAATTTAAACTTACATCTTCTTGAGTATCTTTACAAGGTCTTGCAGCTTTCCTATATATTCTGGAGAGCCAGAATGCAATTTTTGAGGACCTTTCACCTGATCCATGTAGAACTTGACATTGTGAGTGTCAAAATCTTCCCTGGTTTTAGAGTCAGTTATATAACAAGAATGTACCCTAGGGGAAAGAGATACAGTACTTGTATTAGAGAAAATAATCTTACAGCTTCTAATATATAAGGTATAATTTAATAGGCAGCACATGCACATGCTGATATCTGACACTTTTGAGAAAGTAGAGTTGCTACAGAAATTTCCCTTATAAATCAAAGTAACATTTGAGTTCATCCTCAGGCAAAATGTCTGGGAAATTCAGAAGCAAATCAAAAGTTTTAGTAAGGGACACAAAACTCACAAAGTTGTGCACTTCTCTACAGTAGCACAGAATTTCATCAAAAGCAGTGTTTGAAGCAAACATTGTGACTTCAAGCAAACTATCTGAAGTATTTTGGGGGAGCAAAAAGAATTATAATACAATCAGGAAAATGTCTCAAGAGCATTCTACTTGGCCAAAGCTTTGGTCTTTGCAAATATAAGCCATACCTCAATGACAAAAGGCATACATCATGGTTTTACAGTCAGTCCCCTATCATCTCCAATTACAATATATAAAATCTGGTAACACGGTTGAAAATTATCTTTGCAAACTTGAAAAAAGCTGCTAATCAGGATATGGCAGTAAAGCACTATGATGCCCAAGTACTGGATTCAATATAAGGTAACTTCAATACTCTTATCCCTAATTCTGTGACATGATCTCACTTTACAAATTATTAAAATAGTACAATGTATTTCTTTTAGTCAAGCATAAATCTTTGTAAAATTAATCAAATCTTGTTTCATCTTAAAGACAAATCAGTTCCTTATAACGTGAAATTACCTGGATGATAACTCATTCATCAAATATATGAAGTATTCCACACAGTTTTCAAAGCCTGTGTACAATTTTGCACTTATTCTCCACAGAACAAATTCCAAACTGAAAATTCCCATCATTTTAGGGATTTTTTTTCATGTTATTCCATGTGTGAAAAATGAGTTGTTTGAATAATGTTTAAATATTTTAAATATTTTCTCATCCTTATAGCAAATTGAAAATTGGTGTCCAGGGCACTGTATTCGGAGACTTCTTTTTCTACAGAAACCCTTCGAAGAAGCAATATATATCATTTTGTTTATAAGCTATCTCTTTCACATAGACATGCATATGGTTTGTGCATGTGATTCTACAAAAAAAAAACCCAGTGGAAAGAAGAAAAGTACAATTGCAGCAACAGAAAAATTAAACACCAACTTCAACAGTAAATCAGGCAATAAATTCAATCACATATGCATCTCCCTTATTCCTGTTTAACATATTGCTTTATAGTTAATGTGCATAATCTTATTAGCTGATTGCATTGATCCCCTGTTCAGTTGTAAGCAAAATTACTCTAAGCACATAGTGGTACTTAAAAGTAATTCAAAGTCTGTATTAAAATGAGGATTTTGGTGCATCAGCAAGGAAGAAAGCCTAAGCTGCTAAAATATTTCTTCCATTTAAAGATTGAACAATTTGCTGATCTGTAAAACTTGATTTTCTGTTAAAAAGCAAGGGGGATGAAGAAGCCTAAAGTGCTTTCATTTACTGGATGTTTTCCTGAAAGCAAAGTGATTGACTTCCTGTCTAGGGTAACCTAGAAGTTCTGTCTCTGTAAACACTGGGCTAGATGAAAGTTTAAATAGTAAATTCCCAGGAAAGAAAGGTCACACTGGTGTGTAATCTTTTTTTCCACCTTTGCTAAATAATATTGACTGATGTGAATGTTGGCAAATGTATCTTGTTCCTAGATTTCTCCCAAGAACCTGGGGGAAAAGCCATCTACAACTGGGTTACCATATATCTCAAATCTATCATTTTAGGAAGCATATTATCACAGTTTAAGCTGACCTACAACCTGATCGCTTTTCCTCCTCCTCCTTTACTTAATTTGCTATGCTTTGGGCCTGTTTCATTCATGTATTGAGACTTCAGATTGTAACATTCCTACTCATGCAGAACTTCCATTGGAAAGTTCATACAAGGATTAGTATGACGACGAAACAGAAACCGATTTTAAGATTGTGGAGCTGAGATTTGTATTTTGTAGTTTTTAACAGTTAATTTTATATGTTTTTATATGACTGTTTTTATCTTGTGATGTATTGTATATGGGCACTTGTTGCCGCTTGTTCACCGCCTCGAGTCGCCTTCAGGCTGAGAGAAGCAGTATAGAAGCATGGCAAATAAATAAAGTACATGAAACATGTATAGGTTACTATATAGGATGGATACATCCGATATAAGTTTTTTGGCTGCATGGACACATACTTAAGACATATATTAATATTTATTTTATAGAAATATATTTTAATATGTATATTTTATAAAATACATTTTAATATGTGTATTTGTGGTATTTTTACAATGTATATGTCCACATTTGGTGGACAAAGAAGGCTGAAGAAATCCAACATCTGCCAGATACCCATGATGCTCAGGTATTTTTCAAAGCCACAAAGATCATCTATGGACCAAGAAACCATGGCATACAACCTCTACGCTCATCAGATGGAACCAAACTTCTGAAGGACAAAAAAACCAATTGCACTACCTTGGATAGAACATTACCAAAGCCTCCTGAATCGCAGCACCAATGTGGCTGAAGAGGTTCTCTTACAAATCTCACAACAACAAACCAGGGATGAGCTCACAGCATTGCCTAGTCTGAAAAAAGTCAGCAATGCCATCACCCAACAAAAAAAATAACAAAGCCAGCTGACCTGATGGGATCCCTGTCAAAATCTTTAAAGAGGGAGGACCTGAGCTGACACAACAAATCCACCAGCTCATTAAAAAAAAGTGTGGGTGACCGAGAAAATATCATCATCACTCTCTTCAGAAAAAGAAAAAGAACAGACTGCAGAAACTATGTATCTCCCTTCTAACCTCTGCTGGGAAAATCCTCAGAAGAATCCTTGCAAACCGCCTTCTACCTCCCTCAGAAGACACCCTCCCAGAATCACAGAATGGCTTCCGCCCCTCCAGAGGAACAGTGGACATGATCTTCACTGCACAACAGCTCCAAGAAAAATGCAAGGAAAAAAATCAACCTCTTTACATGGCATTCATTGACCTTGCAAAGGCATTAGACAGAGTGAATCGCAGTGCTCTCTGGAACAGCCTCCAAAAAATCAGGTGCCCTAACAAATTTGTGAACATCCTGCGGCTCCTCCATGATGACATGATGGCAACAGTCATGGACAGCAATGGCTCCCAAAGTGACCCATTTAAGGTAGAATCAGGTGTCAAACAGGGATGTGTTATTGCCCCAACCTTATTCTCCATCTTCATCGCTATGATACTTCATCTTGTTGATGGGAAGCTTTCCACCAGAGTGGAAATCATCTATCGGACAGATGGCAAGCTATTTAACCTCAGCAAATTGAAAGCCAAAACCAAGGTTACAACAACATCTGTTATAGAACTCCAGTATTCTGATGACAACATTGTCTGTGCGCATTCAGAAGATGACCTACAAGCCACTCTAAACAACTTCACAGAATCATACGAGAAGCACGGACTGTCATTGAACATGGAGAAAACCAAAGTGCTCTTCCAGCAGTCACCAGCCAATCCCTCTCCAATGCCAGAAATACAGCTTAATGGTGTAACATTACAAAATGTTGACCATTTCCGCTACCTTGCCAGCCATCTCTCCACAAAAGTCAACATTGACACTGAAATACAACACTGCCTGAGCTCTGTGAGTGCAGCATTCTTCTGAATGAAGCAGAGAGTGTTTGAGAACCAATGTTTGAGAACCGGGAAATCCATAGGGATACCAAGCTGCTTGTTTATAAAGCTATTGTCCTCCCAACCCTGCTATAAGCCTGCAAAACATGGACTATCTACAGTCGTCACATGCAACTCCTGGAACGATTCCATCAGCTCTGCCTCAGAAAAATCCTGCAAATCTCTTGGGAAGACAAGTGGACAAATGTCAGTGTGCTGAAAGAAGCAAAGACCACCAGCACTGAAGTGATGGTCCTCCGCTATCAACTCCGCTGGACTGGCCGTGTTGTCCGGATGCCCAAACACTGTCTCCCAAAGCAGTTGATCTACTCTGAACTCAAGAATGGAAAACAGAAGGTTGGTGGGCAGGAAAAGAGATTTAAAGATGGGCTCAAAGCCAACCTTAAAAACTCTGGCATAGGCACTGAGAATTAGGAAGCCCTTGAGCGCTCCAGCTGGAGATCAGCTGTGACCAACAGTGCTGTAAAATTTGAAGATGCATGAATGGAGGGCAAAAGAGAGAAATGTGCCAAGAGGAAGGTGCGTCAAGCCAACCCCGACTGGGACCGCCTTCTACCTGGAAAGCAATGCCCTCACTGCTGGAAAAGATGCAGATCAAGAATAGGGCTCCACAGTCACCTACGGATGCACCGCCAGGACACATCACTTGGAGGACCATCATCCTCAGACTACGAGGGATCTCCTAAGTAAGTACAATGTGCATGTGTTTTAATTATTCTGTAACCCACCTCAAGCCATGAGGAGAGGCAGGTAAGAAATAATAATAATAATAATAATCCACCCCAACTACATTCTGTTTCTGTAGCCAGAAGAGTGATAAAGTCCTGACATCAGCATTCTGGTTTATGGAAGTTCTTTGCCAAACAAAGCCAAAATAGCTTCCAGGCAATCAGGAAAGAAAAGTAGTCAGCAAGACACATATTAGCAAGCTGAACTGGAGCTGAATATAAATGCACCTGCATTGAATTTATTAATTTTGGTATGATACTAAGAACATCTATGGTACATTCAGTCCCTTTTGATTCAATTCTATCTAGGACTGACTTAAGAAAAGAAAAAGAAAAGAGCACATTTCGCATCAGTGTCTTTTATATAGCAAAATAAGATAGTGACTTGGGTTGACACCGTCAATAAATGTCTGAAAGGGAGAACAAATGCAGAAACAAACTGAAGTTTTACTCAAGCAGAAAATGAATTCACCTCTACTAATATTTGTATTCCATAGCTGCTTTATGGCATGTGGTTATAACGACTAACTCTATACCATCATTGTCTGCTTCTCTTTTCTGGAGATTCCTCATATTATATACAGCTTGAAAATAAACTATGACTTACCCGGTCGTTCTTTTTTGGGGAATGCCTGGTAACTTTACCCTTTCTTTAACAAAAATGGTTGGATAAATTGCCATAAACTTTTCATGAGCTTCTTCAATAGTATACAAATCATCACTGAAAAAAAATTAAATGAATAAAAAAACTAAGTTCTAAGGAGTGTTATACTTGTTGCAAACAACAATTTTTATGAATTGTAATATGAAAATAATTTCCCAGGCTCCAAAGTAAATAATTGTCACAAATTGCCTTATCTAGTAGAGTGTAGCAATGTTCACAAGCAAATGTTCACAAACCTTTTGCATATTTTACTCCAAACAGAGTGCAGTCTTGCTTTTTAAAACTGGACATTAGGGGTGCATCTACCCTGTAGAATTAATGCAGTTTCACACCACTTTAACTGGCTCAATGTTATACAAATCCTGGGATTTGTAATTTGATGAGGCAGAAAAAGTAGAACTTGTAAAACTTCCATGATTCCATAACATTGTGCTATAGCAATGAAAGTAAGCTCAAAATGCATTAATTCTAGATGCACCCTTGAAGAGAGCTTCCCTTTCAGAGTATCAATTCCTTTTGTAATTGCTATAAAATCAAAACCAAAGCATCCAATTCAGTCTAATTATATTATTTACAAAATAAATGTCAGGAGTAAATAAAGGATCCAAATTAAGGCATTAAGACTAAAAATTGGAGAGGGCTCCTGTTTCTGTAATATTTTGGTTGAAGAGGGATTTTCTGGAGTTGTTGCTTATCATGTAACCTCATTGCAAGCTAACAACTATTAAAGGCATAGGTGACGGCATCACTTCAGTTTTCACTCTTGCAATCCTAGTACAAATAGCTTCATTATCCAGCTCTTACTCACTCTTCATTTATTCAATGTGAGAGGGTGTCTTCCCTCAGAGAAGTAGCTGATTGTAGTACCATTCCCCCTATTGTCTTTCACTTATATGCCTCTTAACATATAAAACAGAAGGAATGATTAATTATCTGTTACTTATCTGTAACCGTGACTTTGAGTGGTCATCTGTGAAATTTGCACTAGTGGTAGTTTCATGTACCTGTGCAGTCAGCATGAAATCTTCTGGAAAGTTTTAGAGCTGCAGCCCTGCCCACTCTCCGCAGGTGGTATATAGCCAGTGGGAGGGGCTGTAGCCTCAGTTCCCATGCCGACTAGCAGCAGCAAAAGAACCAATGCATGACAGAAAGTGGAGAGCATGGGTGGAATGTGCAAATTTCACAGATAACCACTCAAAGAAGCAAGGTTACAGGTAAGCAACCATTCCTTCTTCTTTGTGGTCTCTGTGAAAATCACACTTGTGGTAGGCTAGCAAACCACCAAACCTGGATGGTGGGTTTCATGCCACTGAAGAAAAGAAGATACATCCTTTTTGGAAAGGACATCCAACTTGTAGTGAGTAACAGAGCTAAGTGGGGTGGACCAAATGACTTCCTAAAAGATGTCCTCTAAGGGAATGCTCCTCAAGAATGCCATTAATGTCACAACAGCTCTCATGGAATGTGCCTTGATTTTCAAAGGCAATTCTCACCCAACAAGCTGGTTATAGGGGTTTTAGCCTGCAAGTATTTCTTTGCCTCAGCCTCTTGAGTTAAATGATCAAAATTCTGCAGAGGTTTCTATGCCTGAGTTTGCAGAGGTTTCAATGCCTGGTTCCCGAAAACTCACAGGGGTTTGGAAATGGGGATTGCTGTTAGCCAGAATGAAGCTAAGGATTGCGGGATAGTTAACCAGCCTGCTGTAAATGTGTTCGTACAGGCAGGAAAAAAGGTTGAGAGAGAGACTCTCTTTGATAGGAGAAATCAAATCAATCAATTAACATCACCACCTGGAAGGAGGTAGAAGACAGTCTGAAAGATTAAGAGAAAAGGGGGGTCAGGGAGAGGTTTCCCAAGAGAAACAGAATGCTTTTGCCATGACATTTTGAATAAATATAGGTCTTTGAAAGTGTAACTTTTAGTGAGACCAACATTTAGAATAGAAGAGTATCCTTGTCTTGTATTCATGGCTTCATGTTCATGCTGAAATTCCTGTTTGTTTCCTGCCTTGGATTTATGTTCATGCCTTTGGATTTAACTGCTCAAGTTTGTTCTTGGATCATTGTGGGACTTTGAATTCTTGGATATTCTGGACTCACAAACTCTAGTTCCTGTGGATTTTGTCTTGGATTTTGGGACATTACTGCTTCCTGAGTTTGATGCTTGCTTTATAGCTTACTTTTCTTAATTGTCTGTTTTATGGACAATATTCTATTATCCTTTTGAACTTCCTTTACTTTTTTTGCTGACTCTATTTTTATTCTTCAATAAACTGTTTGCTTATAAGAACTTGGGTGTGTTTCTGGGTTCAAAGGTGCAGCCCCAGCCTAGGTGTGCAACACTGGTATGTTAAGTGGATTATTCATACAACCCATGAAGACAGCCACTGAGAAGATACTGGAATGCCACTGGCATCCTTTCTGTACTTCATGAACAGTCTAGGAGACTTCCTGTGGTCAGATGTTCTTTGCAGATAAAAAGCAAGAGCTCTGCTGGTCACCACTTGCTTGCCAGAAATGGGGGTGGGGTATCTGGCTGTGCCAATAAGCTTCCACTAACTGGGTTGATAGAGTAAGTTAGCAGTTATGATGCAGCTTAGTTCTGTATGAGCATCGGAGGGAGGACAGCCTGTTCACCAAGCAAGACTTTGAACTGGGTCTCCCAACTCTTGCGTGCCTGGGGAGTAAAGGCCAGACAAATGTTGCAGTATGTTAATGTGTCAGGTTCCGATGCCCACGGCCTTGGTGAAGGCCAGCGGGATCCGGGATCTGACATAGACTAAACAAAGAACAGCTGGCCAGAATGGATGATGCAACCCTCACGAACATTGCCAGCCCAGGGGGGTGATGTAACCTTCTTGGACCTTGCGTGTCCGGGGGAAATGATGCAACCCTCATGAACATTACATGTGAAAGGGGAAGGGTTGTCACGGGGGTCCGAGGGTATAAAAGCTGTATGGTGGTGGGAGAAAAGCACTTCTGGCTTCACAGGTGTTGTTCCTTCAATAAACTCAGTTGGATCTACCGGAGGACTCTGCGTGTCTCATTGAGAAATTAAAGTGGCCTCACAGAAGCCAGAAGTCCTTTTCAGCTTTCCCGGGATTGGAGAGGCTGAGGATGGAGAAGGAAGCGCATTTGGGGATGTGGAACCTTACTTCAGAGGAATCCCGGTGGATTACGTTATCTCGGGTAGGATTCCAGGAGGCCCAAGAAGAACCCAGAGAAGCGACGGCTTGGTGTGCGTCCGCTCAGTTGGGCTCTCGAGGGGCCAGAGAGGGGCTCGGAGAAGCGGCGGCTTGGGGTGCGTCTGCTCAGACGAGTTCCTGAGGGACCGGAGAGGGGCTCAGAGAAGCAGCGGCTTGGAGTGCGTCGGCTCAGGTGGGCTCCCAGGTGTCCCGAGAAAGTACGGCTTGGAATAAGAAGGGGGCGTCTTCCCAGGGAAGCGAGACTGCCAAACCACCTTCACCAACAGAGCTGGAGGTGTTGCAGTGCCGGATGGAGGCCATGGAAACCACCTTTCGCCACATGTCCCGAGAAATGAACAAGCGGGAGCAAATGACGGATGGATCGTGTTGGCGGGGAACGTCGAGGGGATCCTAGCCCAGGTACAACGAAGAAAGAGCCAGACGACGCTGATGGGGAGGTCCCGAATGGAGCCCAAGTGAGGTGTGCCGGAGGGGAGACCCTGGGTGGAGCCCAGGCGAGGCGTGATGGAGGGGAAGTCCAGAGCCGTGAGGAATCCTGGAAAGACCCTTTGCTTTATTTGCACGAAGCCGGGTCATTTGGCGGCCCAGTGTTGGCAGAAAAGGATGCCGGAGCCGCGACGTCCCACCATTGCCGGTGGGGCTAAGGGAGAGAAGGTCGAGCAGCCGGCGGTCGGGGTAAGTCCAGGCCCCAAAAGCATCCATTGTTGTTTGGAACTATATCGCAAAGGGGACAACGAAGCCCACCAAGCTTTCATAGACTGTGGCTGTTCAGAGAACATTATGTCCCCAGCCTTGTGAAAGACTTGGAGTGCGAGATCCAAACCTTGCCAGCTCCAGTACATTTTGCACAGCTAGATGGTACCTTTGTGGGTGGGGGTCCATTCACCCTGAGCACCAAAGGGGTAAAAGGCCGGGTGGGGCCTTGGGACGGGACTATTGACTTTGTAGTAGCACCCATAAGCGAACATGAAATTGTATTAGGCATGCCATGGTTAGAACAAGCTAACCCCGAGATAAATTGGCGATCGGGTGTTGTTTCATGTAAACCAGGTACTACGGGTTGTGATCACCCATTGGAAGGGGGAGACGAGGCTCAAGGGAAAGTAGCCAAGGCGGAAATCGCAATTCCGAGTGAATACCTCGATTACGCCGATGTGTTTAACCCAGTGTTGGCAGGATGCCTCCCACCGGTTAGAAATGTAGAATGCTGGGTGGAGATTAAGGAGGGAGCGGCATTACCTAAGCCAATGATTTATCCCATGTCTTTGCGGGAAAAGGTGGCTCTCAGAGAGCAGATTGACGAAAACTTAAAAAAGGGTTTTATTGAAAGGTCCAAATCCCCAATTGCAGCGCCTGTACTTTTTCGAGAGAAAAAGGATGGAGATTTAAGACTTTGCATAGATTACCGGGGCCTGAATGCCCCTCATCAAGGACCTAATGGGTTATCTCAATGGGCTGATTCATGCTTTTCATATTTCAGTGATTGGCAGACAGGCTCCTGCCCTCCGGGTTATATTTATGCAACTGATCAATGAAGAAGTGTTGCATCCTTTGCTGTATCGAGGGGTCTATGTGTACCTAGATGATATTGCCATTGCTACTAAGACTAGAGCAGAACATGTCAAATTGGTGCGCGAGGTACTAGAGCGCTTGAGACAAGCCAAGTTATATGTGAAACTTAGCAAGTGCGAGTTTGGGAAGACCCAAATAGATTTCCTGGGGTACCGGATTAACAGAGAGGGGGTGGCAATGGATCCAGCTAAAGTGGAAGACGTGTTAAACTGGGAGGCCCCACAGACAAGGAGGCAGCTCCAGGCTTTCCTGGGCCTTGCAAACTTTTACTGAGCGTTCATTCAGAACTTCGCGACCCTTACACTTCCACTTACCGAGTTACTTAAGACGAAGGGCAAAGGGGAGTCAAGGAAGGTTAAATCTCCGGGGGCTACTTTAGCATGGACAGAGGAATGTTAGGAGGCTTTCGAGAGATTAAAGCGGGCTTTCACAAGTGAGCCCCTTTTGTTACACCCAGATCCGGGGAAGGCCTTCGTAGTTCAGTGTGATGCTTTGGACTGGGCATATGGGGGAGCGTTACTTCAGAAGGATGAGAAGGGAGAACTGAGGCCATGCGCGTTCTTCTCAAAAAAATTCGGGGAGCAAGAACGTAAGTGGCCAGTCTGGGAAAAGGAAGCATACGCGGTGCGCTGCGCGCTGCAGATGTGGCGTCACTTCCTGGAGGGGGCGGCCCACCCTTTTGAAGTTTTGAGCGACCATCAGAATTTGCAATACCTTAGAGCGCCACAGAAGTTATCCCCAAAACTGGTCCGGTGGGCACAGTACTTTGCCAGATTTAACTTCACGCTCAAACACATAAAGAGGAAGGAGAATGTGGTAGCGGATGCACTCTCCCGCTACCCCGCAATAGGACCCGATCCTCCTCCCAGTCTAGGAAATGTATTCACGAAAAGTCAATGGGCCATGGCAGTGCAGACGCGGGCACAGGCTCGAGATCTCCAGGTCAAACAGGAAGTGAAACCAGGGGATTGGCAGAGTGAAATACAAGCACACTACCAGGGGGACGAGTGGTTGGCCAGTCACCAGGAAGAATGCAAATTGCAAGACGGATTGTGGTATACCCGATCCAGGCTTTATGTCCCTCAAGGGATGCGCAGAAAGGTGTTAGAGCAGGAGCATGACCATAAGACGGCGGGTCATTGCGGAGTTACCAAGACCACATTGGCCTTACGAAATAGGTACTGGTGGCCGGGGTTAAGGGCCGACATCCGAACATATATACAAGGGTGTGAAGCGTGTGCTAGGGGAAAAGTTCCTGCAGCGAAGCCACAGGGGTTGTTACAGGTAGTAGCAACACCAACCCGTCCCTGGACACACGTGAGCACCGATTTTGTAGGGGAACTACCAGCGAGCAGGGGTTACCGTTACATTTGGACTGTGTTGGACCTGTTTTCGAAACAAGCCCACTTTATCCCGTTAGCAAGGCTGCCTTCCGCCGAAAAGTTGGCCAAATTGTATATCCAACACATTTATTGCTTGCATGGGTGTCCTGAGCAGGTAATCAGCGATAGGGGGGTGCAATTCACGGCACAGTTCTGGGAAAGGTTCTTGAGCGCCCTGGGAGCTGAACGTGGGCTCACTTCTGCTTATCATCCTATGTGCAATGGCGGTGTAGAAAGAGCTCAGAAATCCCTAGGGAGCTATCTCCGCATCTATACGAATCAACAGCAGACTAATTGGGCCGACCTACTGCCTTACGCAGAGATGGCACACAACGGGCCTGTACACTCTTCTAAAGGCAGGACCCCGTTCTCCATTGTCTACAGACAAGAGATGGTACCTCTGCCCCAACTCCCTAGGTGGAAGGAGGAGGACACTAGGGAGGAGTGGAGTTCAAGAGCTCAGAAGGAGTGGAGAGCAGTAAACGGTAGGCATGAGAAAAATGAAACGGAAATTAAAAGGATTCGTAAGAGATTCGTATGTAATGGGACTTTTGAGGTTTTACGTATCGCTGCCGCGATCCTGGAAGTAGACTTCCTTTTACGGTCCTTGAGGCCAACAATTTGCGTTATGATCGTAAGAAATTCTTAATTCTTAATTAATTAATTATTGTACTATGTACTCACTTCTCCCTGTCTTCTCCCCCTCATTTCCTTCCCGCCTTCATTCAGCTTCTTCTTTTTCCCGCATTTCTATGGGGAACTGGAAGTGACACTGCTGCTAGGTAGGCAATGCATTCTGGAAAGTGTAGTCCTCCAGGCTTTCCCCCCCCCCTACTTCTCTTCCCCGTTGCTCTGCTGCCATGCCCCATCGCAGGGGCCAGCTTCACACGCGCGCGCTTCTCCTCCTCTCTCTCCAAGCTTTCCCCCCCTCCTTCTCTTCCCCGTTGCTCTGCTGCCATGCCCCATCGCAGGGGCCAGCTTCACACACACACACGCGCGCTTCTCCTCCTCTCTCTCCCTGCGCTCTCTCAGATGCTTCTCTTCCCCGTTGCTCTGCCATGCCCCATCGCAGGGGCCAGCTTCAGCCCTCCAGGTACGTGTTTTGGACTTCAACTCCCACCATTCCTCACACCCTCAGGCCTCTTCCTTTTCCTCTCAGCCTGGGCAAACTTGGGCCCTCGCTCCCTCAGGATCGGGGTGAGAGAGAGGCAGCGAGGAGCGAGGGGGGGGGGGCTCCTCCTCCTTTTCTTTTGCTGCTTCCAAGAATAGAAAACCCCCCCTCCCTCCCTTCCTCCTTCCCTCCCTCCTTCCTATTTGGAGAGTCCCATCTAGAATTCAGTGTGGTTTATTCAAGTTTTGGCCTACAACTCCCAGAAATCCCAGCCAATTTACCAGCTGTTAGGATTTCTGGGAGTTGTAGGCCAAAACTCATCTGAATGCGCATGCTCTGGCATACGAATTACTAACGAATTTCATTAGTACTTAAGTTACATTTCAGAAATTTTTGGGAATTTTTTTGTAAGTCTTTCTTTTACTAATCAACCCCCCCCCCCCATTGGATTTAAGAATCGCCATTTTTGGATTCTAAACCATGCCTAGTAACCGGTGCATTGGAAAAAGCACAGCGCACTTACATGCGCTTTGGTGACAAAAGGAGACAGGAAGGAGAGGTCTATAAAGAGGGTGATTTAGTTTGGTTATCAGCTCAGAATATTAAGTTGGGGCTTCCTTCCCGCAAACTGAGTCCGAAATATCTGGGGCCTTTTAGGGTGGCCCGCGCAGTAAATCAGGACACGTATGAGTTGGTTTTACCGAAAGGGATGGGTAAAATCCACCCTATGTTTCATTGTAGTCTCCTGAAAAGATACATTAGTCCGGTGGGACCGAAGGAGTAAACACCGCTTTGTCTCCACAGGGGGAGGACGAGGTGGAAGAGGAGATCCTGTCAGGTTCCGATGCCCACGGCCTTGGTGAAGGCCAGCAGGATCTGGGATCTGACATATACTAAACAAAGAACAGCTGGCCAGAATGAATGATGCAACCCTCATGAACATTGCCAGCCCAAGGGGGTGATGTAACCTTCTTGGACCTTGCGTGTCCGGGGGAAATGATGCAACCCTCATGAACATTACATGTGAAAGGGGAAGGGTTGTCACGGGGGTCCGAGGGTGTAAAAGCTGTATGGTGGCGGGAGAAAAGCACTTCTGGCTTTACAGGTGTTGTTCCTTCAATAAACTCAGTTGGATCTACCGGAGGACTCCGCGTGTCTCATTGAGAAATTAAAGTGGCCTCACATTAATGCATGTCCCTCCACCAGACATAACAAGCACATATTATGGCCATCAACAGGAGGCAAATTTTTAAGGCACTGTAGACATTACTGGCCTGAGGAGTAGAGTCGGTAAAGTGGTTGAATCATAGTCAAGAACTGTCCAGGTCAATTATGTAAGTAGTAGTAGTAGTAGAAGAAAAAAGAATGAATATATGCAGTCCATAGTCAAAATAGGGTTAAGTAAAGCAAGTTAGTAAAGTGAGCACACAATCCCTTAAGCTGTTGATAGGTCGATGAAAGGAACTGAGGCTATAGCCCCTCCCACTGACTATATACCACCTGAGGAATATGAGCAGGGTTGCAGCCCTAAAACATCAAGGGCTTTCCAGAAAATTCCAAGCTGACCGTACAAGCACATGAAACTACCACAAGTGCGATTTTCACAGAGACCATGAAAAAGTAAGACATTTTAGCTTTGTTTTATTGTGAAAATATAGTGGTCTCAGAATTTAGTTTACAACTAAGGGTTTTGCTTGTTAATTTCCTTGGTTAGTGTGGATTCTTGGGTTTATTAGTCATGGCAATATCTTCTCTCATAGCTTACATTTTAAATTTTCTTAGGACTCGAAAGGAATGTAAATCTCTGCCTTCTATATTAGAAAAAGCAGCATGTGCAGTCTGATATGCATTTAACTAACTTTTCCATCATCTAAATATACCCCCACTGTTTTTTCTTTAATTATGTTCTATCTTGAAGAAAATTGCTGTTAATTATACAGAAATGCATTTTTGAAATGCCCTGAATTTAAAGGTTATGCCATCAATAAATTATTCAGATTCACATTTTTCAGTTTACAGTTTTATTCAGCCTACTCCACTGTGAATTTTAACATCCTTCATCTCAAAACTTTATGGACACTTATGGTACTTGGGCTGAAATATATTCTATTGATAAGTCCTTGTAGCTTCGTCAAGACAATTATTTATTCACTAATCGATTCAAAAAAATCAAATTCATAGCAAATTCATTCCTGAGGGAGAGATATGGGATCATGACATCACAGTAAGAACTGATTTGTATATACTGAGCTTATGGTCTGACATCCAGAATTCAATGATTATTAAAGTAGCTGCAGCCATATTTTGATGTAGAAGGGGGAGAATTCGTTTTCTGGCCCAGAAAGCATTAAATGTAGTTTGAGATGAATGGTGTAAATATGCATTCTGTAAAAATTATCTTTAAAACATATACCATACAGTTCTTCTTTAAAATTTGCATTCATTGATTAACCAGTTCTCACACCTCTCTGTTTGTGAGATTGATTGTATATCATAATATTCTTAAGGATGTTCACATACAAAAGTGATAGTTGTGGTTCACGGATCACCGAGATAATGATTCAACTCCAGATTATAATCTGTATTTTAAATGAGTAATCCCATGTGCCCAGAAGAGGGCAGCTAAAATGATCAAGGGTCTGGAGAACAAGCCCTATGAGGAGCAGCATAAAGAGCTGAGCATGTTTAGCCTGCAGAAAAGAAGACTGATAGGAGACATGATAGCCATGTATAAATATGTGAGGGGAAGTTACAGGGAGGAGGGAGCAAGCTTGTTTTCCGATGCCCTGAAGACTAGGACTCAATGGAACAATGGCTTCAAACTACAGGAAGGGAGGTTCCACC
This sequence comes from Anolis apletophallus, assembly GCA_030556195.1. Classification (NCBI taxonomy): domain Eukaryota; kingdom Metazoa; phylum Chordata; class Lepidosauria; order Squamata; family Anolidae; genus Anolis; species Anolis apletophallus. The sequence goes on along the minus strand of JARBWK010000007.1, from coordinate 109,951,398 downwards.
TGAACATTAGGAAGAACTTTCTGGCTGTGAGAGCTATTCAACAGTGGAACTCTCTACCCCGAAATGTGGTGGAGGTCGTTCTATGGAGGTTTTTAAACAGAGGTTTCATGGCAATCTGTGGAGGGTGCTCTGAACGTGATTGTCCTGCTTTTTGGCAGGGGGTTGGACTGGATAGCCCATGAGATCTCTTCCAACTTTATGATTCTATGATTCTATATGCCTATTCTCAAGTTACCTTCTTAAAAGATTTGACTGTGCCTAGTCTGGATGGAGGGCTCATTGATATGGGAGCTATCTATCCATCCTTTCTATCTTTGACTTGGAGAGTAAAAAAGGAGGGGAGGAGAAGAGAAAAGGAGACATGCAATTATCAAGAGGTTTTTGACCACTGTATATCTATCCAGGCCTGAACTGTTACCTTAATATCTTTCTTTAAACGTTTCTGTTAATTTTTACCTAAGTACAATGACAGTTTCAATGAAAGGGTGATAATCAATTCAACAGCTAGTCTCATTTGCATGGGAATATGAAGAGGATGAACGTTTTGGTTAATCATGATCCCTTGACATTATTTATTTGCATATCTCCCACTACAGCAGTTCAGGGAGAACTAGAGCCTTGGGCTTTAGAAAATTCAAGCAAACTGTCAAAACTCCTTGTCTGTAGCCTGAGGGCAAACTCTTAGAACAAAGCAACAGTCTGTGTTCTTTTTAAAGAACTACATTGCTCCAGTCTTGTTCTGCCTGTCTTGATTGATCTACCTGAAAATATACACGTCTTCCCATACCTGGTTGCAGTCTGCAACGATCTATGCAGCCAGATCATCACAAAGTGCTTAAGGTCTATCCCATTCCTACCTTAGAGGTTGCTTTTATCAAATGATGTGGCTATCTTATTGAGTATCTTTCTTTTTCAAGTTTTTTTTCCAAGAGAACAGTGTCACTTTTCAACCTTTGACCAATCCCAAACTCTAGGCTTCGTGCTGACGTTCTTGTTAAAATGACTGGTTTTTAAGAAAGAGGGAGCTGCCCTAAAATGTACTTTTCAGACTTAAGATAAGCTAGAAGATGAAACATAAGTGTTTTAGCAAATGGCAGTTATGAGAGCCTCTAATTTGGATGGGGTCAAGTCATGGAACAAACAATGATTTAACTTTATTCACTGCTACTGTTTCCAAAGTGACCCTTGCTTCTCAAGCTTCTGCTCATAGAAGAAACATATATACATGCATCCATGATGCATGAGTAAGATTCTCTGAACAGGTTGAACAGTAGTGTCGAGGAGGATTTTCATGAGGATAGTGAATTGGAGGGAAATGGAAACAAACCTCCCAGAATACTATGATGCTGATCTAACTCAGATCTCCCCATAGTATCTGTTTATTAAATCTTAAAGAAGCAGGAGATCTTAGCATGGAACACCATCTTCTCATCTAATTCTGCCCTGACAATCTGTTTTGGACAGTTGAGCAAAAGTAAATGCGTAATTCAGGAGTAAGATCCCTAAAAGTCTATATGAGTTTCTTAAAAACAAGTTATGCCAGAGTTAATCGAATTAAAAGTTTGGTGAAAGGGCTGCTCTGGATGCACCATATCTTGTCTTCAGTACATCCTTCAACAAGGTTTCTCACAATATTCTTGCAAATAAGTTTGCAACATATGGGTAAGATGGATGGATGATATCCTTGAAGTGACTGGCTTGACCTTGAAAGAGCTGGGGGCGGCAACAGCCGACAGGGAATTGGAAGCAACTGAATAAATAAACAACAACAACATGTGGGTTAGACAATGCTACTGCTAGATGGATTGGGAATTGGTTAACTGGTTGAACCCAAAGGGATGTTTCCCGATGTCTTCTCTGCATCCTTGTCAGAATTGACCAGTGGAGTGCCACAGAGTTCATTCTTGGGCCCAATGCCAATCACATTTTTATCACTGACATCGATGATGAAATAGAGATCATGCTTATCAACTTTATCCAGGAAGAATAGTCAATACTCCATAGAAAAGGATCAGAATCCAAATGACCATTACAGGGAGAAATGTTAGGTATCACAGACTGATAGAATGAAATGAACATAGGATGGGTGACATCTGGCTTGAAAATAGTGTGTTTGAAAGGGGTCTAGGAGTCTTAGGTCTATGCTGCATTTCTTATATATCCCAGATATCACAGATTATCTGGCAGTGTATAACCCAGTTCAAAGCAGATAATCTAGGATTGGATCCTGGAATATAAGGGTAGTGCCTTGGTGGAGGGAAGGCACAGTATCACTCTATTCTGCTTTGGTCAGATATTACATGAAAGACAGTGTCCAGCTCTGGGCACCACAATTCTAGAAGGATATTGACCACCTGGAATGTGCCCAGTGAATGGTGGCCAAAAAATAAAAGGACCTTTGGGTCACCCATGATCGGCTACTACGCCTGGGTTATATATTATATGATACTGTATTATGATATTGGACGCATATTGATTTGCCTTGAAAAAACTGGACTACCGGTGAAACGGACTTCTGGGCCTCTCAATACGCATGGCGACTCCGTCGGCCTGAACCATCCACTGTGAGGGGACTAATCACTCCTCAGCGTCCTGTATTCGTTATTTTCCCCACCTGGGATGAGTATAATTTTCGGACTCTTTATGATATATGATTTCACTACATGCTATCTAAGCTAAAATAATTTATATATGTGGTATTAACCCCTGCGAGGGACATTGAATTGTTGTCAGTATTAACCCCTGCGTGGGATTTCATTTAGGGTTTGTTATATATACCCTGTTTTACTCTGTAAGTCTTTCTGTGACTTTGATATTATATGATATTCAATATAATACTATTTGATGAAATATTGAATTTGTGATTTATTGCATTGAACCCTGCGTGAGTACTGTTTTGTCTAGCTGTAAGAGCTGTTTAACAGCCAAATAAGCTTCCTTGAGGTGTGCTGGAGCCTTCCTCTCTGGAGATTTTAAAGCAGAGGCTGGAAAGCCATCTTTCAGGAGTGTATTAATTCCTACATAGCAGAGGGGTTGATTGAATGGTTTTATTTATTTATATTCCTTCCTTCTCCCCCCGCAGAGGACTCAGGGTGGATTACAATGCACATATGCATGGCAAATATTCAATGCCAGTTAGGTATACAACATATAAAGACAGACGCAGAGGCAATTTAACATTCCAGCTGTGCCCAAGCTTTTTCCAGCTTCAAGAGGGTATGCTGGATTCCGGCTCGTATTCCAGCCACAAGGGGAGCTGCCATCGTCCATTGTGACACCAAGTCCTCTGATGGAGTAGTTCCTCATTCTTCTGCATGCTGCTGGAAGGTTTTTATGGCATTGTAAATTAGTTAAATTAGCCTCCCCGCATAAGCAATACCTAAATTTCCTACTTGACAGATGCAACTGTCTTTCGGGCTGTATAGGTCGACAGCAAGCTAGATGAATGGCTGGAAGCTCATTCTGACCTGGGCTAGCTTCAAACTCATGGTCAGTAGTGATTTAATGCAGCTAGCTCTCAGCTAACTGCACCACAGCAGAGCTTTTATGATTCTATGATTCGAGAAGACTTGTGGACTTCTACAAGTAGTTGGACCATGGAAACTGTTGCCTTTGTAAGGCCACCTTGAGTCCCCTTTGGGGTTGAGAAAGGCGGGATACAAGTGTGGTAAATAAATAAATAAATAATCTCTTCATGATGCTGTCTTATTTATTTATTTCCTATATTTATACCCCACCCTTCTCCCCCCGAAGGAGGACTCAGGGTCTTAGGCCCCTTCTACACTGCCATATAATCCAGTTCAAAGCAGATAATCTGGATTTTATATGGCAGTGTAGATGGTCCTTTTACTAACAGATGCTGTAGTCTAGCAATATCTGGAGGGCCCTACCCTGAGATAGCTAAAACACAGGGCTGCATCCCAGACCTGCACTAAATTTGAAGTGCCAGACCATCAGCAATTTTTGGCAACCCGATTACGCATATTGCCTTTTGTTGTTATTGTTTCTTGCCTAGGATTTCATAAGGCAAGAGAGCATTATCTCGACCAAGTAAGCTATAGGGCTGACAAGGACAAACTTTGGCTCTCCAGGTGTTTTGGACTTCAACTTTCACAATTCTTAACAGCCAGCAAGCTGGCTGAGATTTCTTGCAACTCAAGTCCAAAATACCTGGAGGGCTGAAGTTTGCCCATGTCTGGTGTAGTGCAGAGCTTCTTGGCTATGCTCATTTTACTGAGTCACACACTGCATATATTGTTTTTAATTTCCCTCCTCATCATGATATCAAAATGTCTGGCCTATAGCTCTCAGTATTCCTCACCATTGACCATGCTGGCAAGGATTGATAATAGTCCAAGTACAAAATATTTACAGCATTTCGGGCTTGGAAAGGCTATTGCAACCAAGCCCTTCCCTTTTTCCCTCCTATAATTCCTTGTTCTTTTTTTAAAAAAGTAAATATTATTATGTGTGCCTATGTATATCTATGTCTATTTCTATCTTCATGTGGTCCTTTAAAAACCTTCTCTAGAACATCTGCTTTAAAAAATCAAATAATACACAAACAAATGCAAAATCAAATAAGCATTAGTTAATATCTATGTCACATACCAGTTATGATAACCTACCTGTCTTGAAGCTCAGTGATGTTCAGTAATGCATCTAACTTATCATAGTTCACTCTTCGAACACCTGGAAAGTCATTCATTCATTTCTTTAGTTTGTTAATTAGGTTTTTATATTCCACATTTTCCAAAACAGATTGAAATATTTAAAACAATATTTAAATAAATAAAACAAAAGAAATAAATCTATCAAAAGATAAAGCAAATTATAAATTACGCAGAAAATCACAGAAAAAAATATATCCCTGAGTCTGTCTAAATTTTATTTGCTTGAGTAGGGCTCACTGACATAGAGCTTTCTGGGCACTAAAAGAGTAATAGTTGAAGATCTGCAGTTGAAAGAAAAGAGAATTAGAGTATAACCCATCACTTCAGGATTTTGTAATCTGGTTTCTCGGTTTAGGAGAGGTCCTTTTGAATGCTAATCTGTTGTGCTTATCAAACTACTACAATGTTTTGGGACCTTATCAGATGAGGAGGGGTAAAGCAGGTGACAGCAGGCAAAAGCGTGGGACAGCAGAGGGAACTATCAGACTCTGTTCCCTCCTGTCAGGATCCATATTCTTTCTTCCCACGTCATTTCCCTGTCTGTCCCTGCTTCCTCTTCACCTCCTCTTCCCTTCTTCAAGGAGTAGTCAGGTAAACACACGACTCCTTTGGGTTCCTTTTCTCTCTGCTGCCACAATGCTGCAGCAACAGAGCCCACGGAGTCCTGCCAGAAGTAGCCCTGCATCATGTGATAACCTCCTTAAGACTCCATTCTGGCAGCAGAGAGAAGTGGGGAGACGATGCTCCTCTCCCTGCAGCTAATAAGGTCTTTAGTTCACTTAGCAAAGAAAAGAAAGTTCAATGAGAGTTAGTTAGTTCTGGATACAAGCAGAGGAGAGGAAAGGTACAAATTGAAGGGAAGTTGAGAGAAAGAAACCTAGTTTGGTTTATATTATGAAGACACCTCATAAGAAAACCTTTTTCAAAAGTTTGTGCTTAATTTCTGCCAGAAAAAGATTTTCTCAAGCACAGGTGGTTTTGGGGTTTCCAGGGATGTTGCATTAGAGACAGAGATATATGTGCTTTGTCATTTTATTTTTCCCTTAAAATTAACTCCAGTAGTGAATTAAAAAGAAATAAGGTGGGAGTCAGTGGTCCAGGATGGAAAAGGGCAACTTCACATTGGGCTCAGTCACACCTTCATTTGGTGTGTCCTTTGGGTTCTTTCCATTTTATGGCACAGAAGCAAAAGGGTAGAATCTCTACATGACCCCATAAACCTTAGAGTTGCTGAGGCCATAAGAACATTGTTGCTGTGTTACACTGATAATCAATAATCATACATTACAATGTACACATGAGCAAAGGGAAAGTTTAAAGAAATATTGTGAAATATGGTTAGGAACATGCTGAAACACTACACTAATTTACCGTGCCAATCTCTCTAATACTAGAAAGAAGGAAGAGGCATAAAGAGAATGCTTGATTGCAGCACTGCTTCCAACACTTTTCATTGTTGACAAAATGTGCTATTTGCAAACAAAAGCTTTGCACATGGATGAATAAAAAAGTAGTTTGGAAGCAATACAACCATCTTTCAATGTTACACTCAATTTGCAAAGATTCATTTGGAACCCTCCACACTGTGAGCAAAACAACATTATTTGGTGCTATGGGACTTGAGGACTGATGAATAAATGCTTCTGAGACCAGAACTGGGAGGAGAAGAAAATGTAACATGGTGATAGAAAAGTTTTAGAATGCAAGGAAGACTAATTCAGCACAGATGTTTAATTGCCTCAGGTGCTCTGGGTATGTGGCAGCCATCTGATGAAGCAATGCTATTGTGGGTTTTGGATTTTTGCAAATCTTTGCTCAACAAATCAGTGTTGAAAATAACTAGATGACCATGAAGGACATAGGATTGCCAGAACTGTGCATCATTCAAAATGCAAATGCCCAAACATATTGATAGGAAATGGAAATATTTTTTTAAAAAATCTCCCTCCCTGCAACACACACATTTAAATAATTCTTACTCTGTACTTCCCATTATTTGAATCTCAGTGCTATTGAACTAACATTTTCTGTTCATGTTCACAGTTCATTGCCAAGCACAAATTAAATTCATTTTAATTCTGGTAAATTAGTTTTATTTTCTAATCCTTCTTAGCAGCTCCATTTGACAGATGGGAACTTATCAACATTTGAGCTTAGATTTTTATGTTTTCACAGCGCTTTTTGAACATGAATGTATTTGATAATTGTTCAACTCACTCTTGACAAAACTGTAGTTTTTTTCTGAGCCTGCTGGGTCTACTTTAGATTATAGAGGGAAGATTAGTCCTTCTGACGTTTGCCAACTGACATCATTATAGCTAAACTCTAAGCAGTTCAGAGGGTGTATAAATTATCCACAACATTCTTTACAGTAATGCAAACAGTGAGTGATCCCCAGGTCCTGAGAAAAAGGATATTTTCCATACAAAAAGTATAATCATATATATAATTTTAAGAGATGTGTGAAAAATTTAAAACCTTAGCAACATTTTTTCCATCTATAAGCTCCAAATCTACATCTTTTTGGCTCATTGCAACTCAGAAGATGAGGTTGTGATATTGAGAACAGAAGAAGAGAGCAATGAAATTGAACGAAATATCTGATTCGATCCATATGCCGCACAACTGTTTCTCATGAAAAAGAGGGCAGAGATTTTTTTTTAGCCTGGACATTTTAGATACTAACATGACAAAAAGGTACATAAATGGTTTCTGTGATAAGAAGGTTTTGAGGAAACTACATATAGAAGGAATACCTCCAACTCTATGTGTCAGAAATGTGAACAACACATAGGGGCATATTATAAGTGATGGACATGTGAAAATGTCTGTTTTCTAATATATACTTTGATGCAGAGGACATCAGAACTTCTTTCAGAACTGATGGCTGAACAGTTGGGAAAATGAAATGTGAGACTATTTCAATATATGACTAACTATTACCTATGCTATCAAAAATTCTGTCTATCTATTTATCTATCTATGGCTGAGTTACACTTTAAAAGTACCTGATCTGACTTACATTCAAATTCAATTTAAGAATAAAACCTATCTTATTCATAACTTTGGGACTGCCTATATAATTGAATAATAAAGTTAGAATTTTCCACACTATTCTTTTTCCAGTTCGTACATATGGTTGTTAAAGCTGGACAGTAGGGAAAGCTGAAAAGAAAAAAAAACCCATTCAAAATTTGGTATGGATACAATGGACTGCTAAAAAAGACAAACAATGATCCTAGAACACTTCAAGTCTGAACTTTTCCTAGATGCAAAAATGACTAAACCAAGACTGTCATACTTTGGCCACATCATGAGAAGACACAATTCACTAGAAAATACAATAATATTTGGTAAAGTAAAAGGCAGTAGAACAAAAGGAATCCCATGATACAGATGATTGACTCAATCAAGGAAGGTGAACAATGGATTGAGGCAGTTTGGTCATTGTGCAGTCAGAAGCGGATTCCATCCTCCAGAATTACCAAAATGTGAGTTGTGTAGACATAATTAAATACCTATATAACTCACAAATAGAATGCTAGCCCATATTATAGTGATCATCTGATTTCATTGTATCTTCTATCTTTGATTGCAGGTATCCACACATGTTGCTGCATGCCTTCAAGTCATTTACAACTTATGGTAACCCTAAGACAAACTTAATGTGGGATTTTCTGGGCTGAGAAATGGCTTGCCAACCCAATAGATTTCCATGGCAAAATAGAGAATTGAACCCTGCTCCCCAGAATCATAGTCAGCACTGGCTGTTATCCACAAATAACTAAAACCTATACTGATGTATACAGTTCCAGTAGATTTTGTGTCTTATTAATGCACTTCTATGGAAAATCAAAGTAAAAACATTAGAAGTAAAACTATCTCACATGTTTTTGAATGTCTGGACAAACATCAAGTTTAAGTAACAAAAACTTAACAGTTATAAACATACCAGTAAGCATTCTCGTTGCTTTTAGACAAAAACCTGCCATACCATGCTTTTGTCTGAAGAAGGTAGAATATGATCTGAGTTAAAATTCTAAGAATTTTAGAATATTCTCCAATGAAGTCACAAAAGTAAAAAAAAAAAACCATTTGAAGTCTTGAAGGCAGTTGTTGGGCTTTGTGTCTTGCATGGCCCCTAAAAACTGTAAGCACCCATATACAATGGTCTCATGCCATTTAAAGATTAAAACATAGTTGTTGTTTTTTCTGGCCAGAACAAACTTTATTAGATACATGGTTCAATTACTTCTGTATGTGCATGAGTGAATGAGATACCATTTTGATGAGTGGTACAGTATCACTTTTTTTTGTTTAAAGTATCTTCATCGACAAAATTCCTACACTTTGTCCTTGACACAAAAGAGCCTGTTCTTACATGATTTATCTTGGTGCCCAATAATGCCTGCTCAAGCTGAAGTGGCTATGAAATCATTTGTCACTTGTCAGTTATGTGCCAAGATAGATGTAACACATACACTGTCATTACAGACTGTGCTTCTTTTAGATTCCACTTAGGAAAAGACTGTGATTGACACTATTTGAAGATGCCCTCACTACAATCCCTAGGCTATCACCCAGACAGGTTACTTCAGAAAATCTTCAGGTATCAAAAAGAAGAGTATAAATATTCATCCAAATGTAGGTGAGAAAAATAACATTGTTGTCATAAATTTCCAGATTTCTTGTTTCATTCTCTTTAATCAATATTGCTAACAATATTGCGATATGTTGTAGTGCAATATGATGTGTAGTGCTAATGTTGTGCTATGACAGTAATATTAATTGTTGTTTTTTCAGTTTGCTGTAAGCCACTCTGGCAATATTGTTATATGTACATTGTAAGCCACTCTGGCAGTATTGTTGTTTGCTGTAAGCCGCTCTGAGTCCCCTTCAGGGTTGAAAAGGGTGGCATATAAAAATAATAAATAAATTTAAGGATAGCCCTTGGTGATGTCATTCAACACCATACATTAAGTATCAACCACAATGGCTCTCAACTTGATTTTTTAACATACATACAAGCAGAACATATTTTCCTATTTGGAAATTATGACGAACGTCTTAGCTCAAGAGGCTGTTCTCATTTGAAGGTAAATGAGGGGATTATTCATTCTCACCAAGTTAGGGAGACAGAATAAGGAAGCCAAAAAGTGGACGCAAAGCAGAATGGAGGATGAGCTCTACTGCAGCAACGAATGTGGCCCCTTCCACACAGCTGTATAAAATCCACATTGGACTGGATTATATGGCAGTGTGGACTCAGATAATCCAGTTCAAAGCAGACATTGTGGATTATGATGCAGCTCGTCCTACCACCTGCTCCCTCGACCCGTGCCCCTCCTGGCTTGTTAGATCTTGCCTGGAGGGGTTACGTGGGCCTCTGTTGAATATCATAAACAGCTCCCTTGAGCAAGGAGTCTTTCCAGAGTGCTTAAAAGAGGCGGTGGTAGCTCCATTACTGAAGAAACCATCATTGGACCCTGCGGTTCCTCCAACTACCGCCCAGTGTCGAATCTTCCGTACCTGGGCAAGGTGGTTGAGAAGGCAGTAATGGAGCAGCTGCAATCCTTCCTAGATGATGCAACATGGTTAGACCCCTTCCAGTCCGGCTTCCGTTCGGGGCACGGGACGGAGACGGTTCTGGTCTCCATCACAGATCAACTCCGCTGCCAGCTCGACCAAGGCGGGTCTGCGCTGCTCGTGTTATTGGACCTCACGGCAGCGTTTGACACGGTCGACCACAATCTTTTGATCCACCGCCTGGCCATGGCTGGAGTGAGGGGACAGCCCTTAAATGGCTGACCTCCTTCCTCCACCAGCGGTCTCAGCGTGTGAGGAGGGGTGAGGCGGTCTCCGAGGGCTCCCCATTGGTTTGTGGAGTCCCTCAGGGGCCATCCTCTCCCCTCTGTTATTTAACATATACATGCAGCCGCTTGCACAGCTGGTGCGGAGTTATGGGCTGGTCTGTCACCAGTACGCTGATGACACCCAGCTCATTCTGAGGGTGGAGGGCAGACCGGGTCCGTCCCGATAATTTCCAGCATTGCCTCGAAGCCGTTACTGGATGGCTGCGAGCCAGTAGGTTGGGGGTGAATCTGGCGAAGACGGAGATCTTGTGGCTGGGCCGCCCGGGGGGGTGGAGGTCCGGCTTCCGACCCTGGACGGGACGGCGCTGCATCCAGCGCCGTCGGTGAAGAGCCTGGGTGTCCATCTGGACTCCCAGCTGTCCATGGAGACTCAGGTCTCCATGGTCAGCAAGGCTGCTTTCTTCCATCTCCGCCAGGCAAGGAGGCTGGCCCCCTACCTCTCCCGAGGCGACCTAGCCACGGTGATCCAAGCCACGGTCATCTCGAGGCTAGATTACTGTAACGCGCTCTACGTTGGCCTTCCTATGTCGGCGATCCGGAAGCTCAGGCTGGTGCAGAACGCTGCCGCCCGGCTCCTGTCTGGGGCTCCAGCAGGTTGCCGTATAACACCAATCTTGCAGGATCTGCACTGGCTGCCCATTGAGCACCGGATCGCCTTCAAAGTGTTGGTTCTTACCTTTAAGGCCTTATACGGCCTGGGGCCAGCGTATCTGAAGGACCGCCTCACCCCTTATTGCCCTCCGAGACCACTCCGATCTGAAGATGCCAACCTTTTGGTAATACCAACAATAAAGTCGGCGCACTTGACAGCAACCCATCGGAGGGCATTCTCAGTTATAGCCCCTACGCTATGGAACGCCCTGCCGGCCGGCACCAGGGCCTCGAGGGACTTACTTCAATTTAGACGGGCCTGCAAGACCCATCTATTTAGGCAGGCCTTCAATGAGTAAGCCCTCTAACATGCTGTTTCGCCTGCTCGGGTGTGATGCTGCTTCCTTATCTGTTTTATGCTGTATTTTAATGTATTTTAATGTTATTGCTGCTGTTTAATTGTTATGTTGACATTGATGTTTTTAATAAATAATAATAATAATAATAACTTTATTTCTTGTGAGTCGCCCTCCACCATTGGTGCTCCGGGCAACTTACATCATTTAAGAAAAAAAAACAAAACACAGGTACATCAATTAAAAACACAGGTACAGAGAACCATAGAGGGCCCAGCCTCCAGGTTATCTAGTCAATCCCCAAACGCCTGGCGGAAGAGCCAAGTTTTCAAGTCGGACAGGAATCTGGCTGGGGCCCTGTTGTGAGCCGCCGCGAGCCCTCGGGAGTCGGTGGCCTAAAAGCCACAATAATAAATAAATAAATAAATAAATTATCTGCCTTGATATTCTGGTTATATGGCTCTGTGAAAGGAGAGGGAAGGAGGAAGCTAAGTTAGTTTTTGAAAACTGCAGCAGAAAATTAATTATTGGAAATTATAGCACGATGCTGATCTCCCAGCTAAACTGGAAGTTTGCACACAACCTTCCAGTTGATGATGATGATGCACCGGCCTTCCAGCTGAAAGCTGAGCCCCAAGAGTCCTTTCTGCAGTCTCCCCCCCCCCTTTAAAAGAAAGGCGGGGGGGGGGGTTTCTTTTAAGATCAGAAATGTTCCAACATGAAGCAAAATTTCTGCTAAACACTGTGTTTTAATATTATCTTGCAGAAATACAGGCTAAATAGATTGATTTAATCTTGATGCGACTCACCTATATACTGCCCATCTTTGCTGTCTTATATAGTAATTTTGTTGTATTGCTGAGAAAATATGAATGATTTGTCTGCACTATCTCTCTGATTTCTTCATGGCTTCTCCTGGAAATGAATAAATAAATCTAGAGATTTCAAAGTTGTGTAAAATAATAAAATTTACAATGTACTTTATGTAGATTACATAATATGAATAAAAATCAATCTATAACATCTGCATTATCCTTAAGAGTAACATATATGGAAAGTGGCTATACAAGTTAGCTTCATGGCAAATAACTACAGCAAGTACACATATTTTCCTTAGACTGCTTCTCCAACCTTCAGAGCCTTGGAGACCTTTGAAGATAACTTCTGAGAAACATTAAACATTTCTTCTTATCCTTTCAAACATTCCACCAGGAACACACTTTTCTTGCAGTGCACCTAGCATCTGTCACAGTTTTACATGCTGAACAGGTTGGCCTAATTAATAATGTCACCAAAGAAAGAAGCAGACATTCTGCCTCAAAGTTCACATTCATTTTTTCTCTCTGAATGTATGCTCTGTGGAACAGTAAACAGTGCACAATCTCAACTGCCTTATATTTATATCAGTCCAAGTGGTTTATATCCTGTATTTATCTTCCATTGCATGATTGATGATGATGGTGTTGATGATGTTGATGCACTGGCCAACACACATTTTGGTGCCTCAAATGTTAGACTTGTTTCTGGGAATATTTGACCTGCTGATTTCAAAAATGACACCAGTTTCCCCCTATCCATGCCAATTTAGATATAGCACATATAACTTCTACCAGTCACAATCTGCTCGCACACCATGATAACCATGTCTTAGAAACTAGAACTGATAGTTTTTCGTATGCCATTTTCTGAATCAGCACTTCAAGTAACCCCAGAAACAGACACCAATAATTTGGGTGTGTGTGTTGGGCTGTGTAAAGACCAGCATTAAGAATAACAATTTTTAGATACATATGCCTCATTATTCAAATGCAAGGCAGAAGAGAAATACAAATGAATCCTAGGGAATAAGAAAAAACTGCTTTTCACAAAAGCACCTAAACATTAATCACAGATACATTACAAAGAAATGTTTATTAAATTTGTGTTAATTCTACATTGACTGTTAAATGTGTGTTTGTGTATGTGACTTTATTTTACTTGTCGACTTATTGGTGATCCCATGAATGTTATAGACAAAGAATACTCAAGAATACGGTATACAACACTTAGGACCTTATTGCATGGAGGTTCTAAATGTGGGCAACAGTAAGGGGATTTTCTGGGGCAAATCTGTGGTGCAGTGGGGAAAACCATCACCCCACACCCTGCATCGCTTTCCCCACCACATGGGGGAAAGCATACTCACCCGACTTCCCATGTGCTGACCCCATTCTAAGCAATGAGAACAGAGGAAGCCTCCCATGTTCTCTGGGTTCCATCCTAGGATGCTTCCAGGATGGAACTAGGATGGAAGTATCCCTGCGTCATGAGATAGGCTCCAACAGTCTCTGTCCTGGAAGCATCCTAGGATGGTGCCAGAATATAATGTGATGAGGTCCTTAGTATTATGTGACATCAATACACAACAAACTTTGCCTGAATGATGGTGACTAATGCCACCCAGGTTTTTCTGTTGTATGTTGAAAGAAAGGGAAACATCTGCATGAACTTTTAAAAACCACATTTAACATCCACCCCTGCACTAAAATAGAATGGGTGAGTTTTAAAAGAACTACATATGTACACAAGAAGAAACTTATTTTTTGCATGTCATTGTCGCAGTAGTCCATAAAATATGTGTAAACTTCAAACTGGAGAAGCAATTATCGCTAGTTTGTTTAAAAGCACTGTGTGACCAATAAAGCTAAATATGAGTAGAATCAGCAATATTGAAGTGCAGAAAGTAGCAAGGAAACAAAAGAGTTAACATCACTTTTAGAATTCAAGTCACAGACACTATTTTTGCCAAAAGGATGGCAGCAGAAAAGCAATAAAAATGTAAGGATAGTTGAGCAAGGTAGTGTGGATAAAAGAGAGTTGAGGAAGACACAGCTTAAAGAAACATATTTGATTGGGTGACTAAGTTAATCAGTTAATAGATGGGAAGAAAGAATGAAGACAACTGGAGTCAGAGAATGGGAAGAATTCTTTATTTGTTGTTTTATTTCATTATTCATATCCTACTCCATCTCATGGGATCCCCAGAAGTCTGAATAACAGCCAAGATCTGACCAACAAGCAACTAATTGGCAGCTGGAATGAAACAACTGATTGTTGTCAATAAATTTCACAGCAGGGGATGCCAAAAACATGCTCAGGTGAAGGCTGGGAAATAAAGCATAGAAAAAATGTGTTTTCTCTCCTTGTCTCCCATCATTCCAACTTTGTCTCTCCTCTCACTCTCTCTCACTCATGCTGCATTTCTGCTTTCTCTCTCTAGTCCTCCTTCCCTATTCCTGTGACTGTATGCCACACTTCATACCCCTGCTAGCCACAACGTGAAGAACTGTAGTCAAGACAGCAGTGAAGATGTAGCAAACAAAAATACGTTTTTCTTATTGTTCTTGGGAAAATGTCAAAAATTACCTTGAATGATGAAGAAAAATATATTTTAAAATGTAATACCAACATGTTTGTTCTGATCTCTGGGGTCCTGTTGGGAATTTACATTACCATGAACTAACTTACAATCATATAAAGTTGTACAATGTTTGCATTCTCCAGAGGGGAGGGAAAGGACCATTGCACAAGCATAGGTAGCAACATGCACCTCAATCACAAATATGATCTCCTATTACGCAATCCAATAGCTTTCATAATGTCCCATTGTGTTTCACCTGTTTACTACCATAGCTGCATATGATATCAATAACATAACTGTTATCATAAAGATACACATCAAAGTTCAGAGACCTGTATTTCCAGAATGGTATTAAGCAATAGATGTGTCCTGGTCAGCTCTGATAGTGAGGATGAGGGGTTGTTAAAAGGGCAAGAGCTAAAGACCAACAGCTCCCAACAGCCCTCCCAGCCCAGCTTAGTTATAGTGGAAGATGAGCTTTGAGTAGTTGCTAGTTTGCAGCAAGCAGGGCGCATTGATGAAAGGTTAAGTGCTCCATCCTTTTTAGAATACAGAAGAGAGTATGGTGTAGCCCATATGTCTGCCCAATTAACAGAGAAATGGGCTCGACACAGGCAACATCTGAAATACAAGATTCTCAAGGTGTTGGTCTTGTCAAAGATGGCAATGTCTTTGCTTTGTGGTGGGAATCTGAACTGTTTAATTATTGGCCCTGATGAATCTAGACTATTCCTTGGACTAGAGGAGAAATCCTGGTTTATTAAACCATTTATTTATTATTTATTTATTTATTTATTTATTTATTTATTCGATTTCTTGGCCGCCATTCCCAATTCAAACAGTAGATAATACAGTAAAACATTAAAAGCATTAAAACATTACACATTAGGACATTAATAACCGTACTTAACTAGAGATTACCAAGCTAAATCAACTTGGTTAGGCCAGTTTAGAGTGTAAAGGCCTGCCAGAACAGCCAGGTCTTACAGGCTTTCCTGAAAGCCAGAAGATCGCGGAGCGACCTGATCTCTAGTGGTGAAGAGTTCCATAATGTAGGGGCAATTATGGAGAATGCCCTCCTCCTCCTCGTTGAGGTGAGGCGGTAGACTTTGGCACTCGGGATGAGAAGTAGATCTTGATCTTCTGATCTCAGTGATCTCATTGGACAATATGGGGTAAGGCGGTCCCTCAGGTACACTGGCCCCAGACCATACAAGGCCTTGAAAGTCAAGACTAACACTTTGAAGGTGATCCGGAATTCAACAGGCAGCCAGTGCAGTTCCTGCAGAATAGGCGTGATGTGATGGCTTGTCGGGGTGCCTGTGAGCACCCGGGCTGCAGCGTTCTGCACCAGCGTTCTGCACCACCATAATTTCCCAATGATTCTCACAAGATCAACCTTATTGCAAACCATGGTCTGATTGTGGACTGTGATTGACACCAACAGTAAGTGAATGTATATAATACTGTAATCCCACCATACTTGCAGGGTTTGGAGCACAATGTCCTCAAAATAGTATAAAAACCAAGAGAATTAAAAATCACAAAGGCTCTTTTTAAAAAACTTGCAAACATTTTTCTAAGCATTTCTTTTTAAAATTGTTTTTCTTGAGAATAAAAGATTCCAAAAAAGATTCCCAGAAAAGAATAATAAATAAAAGAAAAAGGAATAATAATGAATAAACCGGTATGAATTGTTTGTTTACATGGAAAATGGGTGAACAATGTAATTAGGAAAGTAGGAAACTAACGGTATAAGAAAAGGAGAAAAAGAAGAGAAAAAGAAAAAAAAGAAAAAGTAGAATGTAAGATGAAAGTCTATGAATATAGTTGTACTTCCAGGTCTCTTCTAGCTGGAATGTCTTCTTTCGGGGGGGGGGGGTTCCCCCTCTTACGTCAGTTGTTTTATTTATTTATTTATTAGTTTATTTCAGTTTTACCTTTCTTTTAAGTAATATTTACATGTATCTTTATCTTTTCTTTATTTAGGAATTCCCTGAACATTCCCCAGTCCTTTGTAGTTGTGTGTTATTCTGTACTAGTCTTTTTGTTAGCAAATCCATATTCATGATGTCCATTACTTTTAGAATCCATTGTTGTATGGTGGGTATTTCTTGTGTTTTCCATAGTTGGACCAGGTTAATCCTTGCTGCTGTTACCAGATAAATAAAGATCTTATTTGTATTTTTCTCCATCTCAAAGTCTGTCATGCCTAGGACGAAATATTCGGGGTCTTGGACAGAGATGGAGAAACAAAAGATGAAAATTATGCAGAAAATTAAAATATACTCAAACAATGTAAATGGGCTTAATGCGCCGAATAAAAGGAAAAAATGGCATCAAATAAAAAGGGAAGGTATGATTTAATCTCATTACAGGAAACGCATATATCACACAAACACGTAGGGCACTTAGTGAAAAATTCGTTAAGGAAAACATATTACGCATCGGGCACAGAAAAGAAAAGAGGGGGGTAACATATGTAAATGAAAAAATACCTTCAGAACTAGCCTTTAAGGTTCAGGAAGGTAGAATGTTAGGAATAAAATTAAATATCAAGGGAAGGAAAGTATTAATGTGCAATATTTATGCATCAAATGGTGCAAAATCAAAAATTTGTAGAACAACTAAACAAGAAGATTCTGGAACAGGACTATAAGGATCTATTAATTATGGGAGATCTTAATGGGGTGGAAAATGGAGTAATAGACAAAACAAAAAAGGAAGGGAAAACAAGGTCCCCAACAATAGAACTCTCCCAAAATTTTAGACAACTAAAAGAATACCTGGGACTATGAGACATATGGAGATATCAACATGGAACAGAAAGAGACTACACCTTTTTCAAATTGCCATAAGAATAGACATGATTTGGGGATCCATTACAATCCTGACTAAAGTAATAAAATCCAAAATCTTTCCAATACTAAATTCAGATCATGCACCAATAGAAGCATAGATAGGAGAGACAGTGACAAAAGAAATACCAAGGAGATGGAGGCTAAATGACCATTTTCCTAGACATTTCTAAGGTCTCGCTCTTCTGACAATAGAATCACACTAGAGGACCTAGAAATGTCAAGAGGGAACTTTTTCTTTTTTTTGGTCATGTGTAGGGTAGCAAAAGAGGCAGTGGCAAATAAGAGTAATCTGGGCAGCACAATGTCTTGGTTGTTCCCGGAGTTCGCATGTTCCTGGAATCCACAGTGAATGCTTAACTCATAATGTGAAGGGAGGACTGCGTGTTATTTTAATATGGGTATTACATATGCTTACAAGTCCTGTGTTCCCAAGGTATGGATAGATATATTATATCATGATTTCATCAATCGGCTGAGCACTGTCTTGAATATGTGAGCAGCTACACAGAAACCTGCATAAAATATAGTAAAGGAAACAGGAAACTTGAATTTGTTCATCAGTGATTAATATTTGTACAGCTGAGTAAGCAAGCATGCCAAACACCTGGCCACACTTTCCCCCCATGATGGAACAATATATATAAATTAGCATATTCAATTTCTATGCAAATTCCAAGTCTACTTTTGTCCTCTTTTTAACAATGCATGCATTGGCAATGCCCTAAAGCTAAGGTTGTACTCAATTTTTTCTCTGTTTCTACTTTTGCGATCTCTTAAATTACAATATCAAAACTACAGGGCAAACATTGGTTTGGGCAGCTTGTCATCCAGAAGAAGCCTAGCCAAATACCAGAGCAAATGAGATTTGCTATCCAGTTGTCTACTATGGCATAATGGTTAAAATGTTAGTCTGGGAATTAGAAGATCTAAATTTAATTCTTTATGGAGTCATGAAATTCAGTAGGTATCCTTTCGGGAATCAGTTTCTCTCAACCTTTTTATTTCATAGGATAATTGAGAAAATACGAGAGGGGAGAATAAGCCCTATATGATTGGAGGAATGGTGAGATGGGAAAAAAAGAAGGAAGACTTACAGGTATGGCTTTGTTTGTCCCTCCTGTTATTTTCCAGAGACACGTTACAGATATGGCAGGAAAGAAAACAGTAGATGAGGTTTTGTAAAAGCATAACTGCAGGAAAAAATATTTTACTTGGAATGTTGTGTTTTGTGTTTGTGTACAACATAAAAAGAGCAGCAAACATTGATGTATGGAGATGCTCGCAAATGAATGAAGAAAATCTGTCTAATCTTTGTTTTTTGGGGAATGCTTCCTCAGAAGACATATGTAGAATATACTCTCATCCTATGAGAGTTTCTGACTTTCTCAATTATCAATTTCCATCATCCCTCTTGTTTGTAAAGTAAATGTCATGCATGTGCAATTTTTCAGTAACAAAATGGGAAAGGTGTGGGGAGGGGAGGTGAAATTCATTTTGCCAAGTTTGTCCCTACTAATAGGCAGAGTAAGACTGTTATCTTAGATATCTGTACTATTATTATGACTTTTTTCTTTCACATGCTAAAACAACCTAGCTTGCTTTGGGTAACATGCATCTTAGCTTGGATAGGGGACAGTATTCCCTGCTTACCCTTGGGCAGCACAATGTCTTGATTCTTCCTGGAGTCTGCATGAGAAAGAACTCAAATATTTTCAAGGAAATCTGGCCAAGAAACTCCTAGGACAGGGTTTCTATAAGTGAGAGGTGACATAAAGACCCATTAGCAATAACAACATTGCTTCCTAGTTTTGCTGCCAAACCAGTCTTTCACCCTCATGACTCACTGCAGTATATACCCAACATACACAAAATTATTGAATACTGGGAAACAGAAATTGACAATGATCAATTTCTTTTGTGATTTTGAGTTGTGGTGGATATGTTTTGATGGTTCTCCTCTCTACCACCTTTAGATTAGGGGAAAATTATATGCACAATATTATTTTCAGATAGAAAATGGAGGAGCTGACAAATATCAGTGGTGAGCCACATATATCCCATAGAACACACTTGGCCCATCCATGATACATAGCATCACAAACAAATGTCATATTACTATAGTATCCTACCCTCCAACATTTCACGAATGGAAACCAAGACAGATGTGTGGCTAAGCAACATCAGAGTGGATCAAAATGTCAAAAGTCATTTGTGAGGAGTAACACATGTTAGGAGAGCTTCCAGCAGTTTGCAAGATTGCCTCCTCTTGTCCTCAAACTTGCTGCATTTATGATTTCCAAACTACTTTTGCAATTTCTTCTCAGTTTGCACCAACTTCAGTACAAGGATAAAAGGAAACCAAGCAAAGAAGTAAGAACAACTTAAACCTTTTTAAAGCAACTGAAAAAATAGTATAGCAGTGGTTTAATCAGGATGGTTCTTGCCAAACCAGAACAACTGGAGGTTATATAGTAGACTTCCTAATTAGTTGAGCATTTTGTTTAGAAGAAGATCTGTGCCTTGTCACCTTCTTTTAGTCATGCCTTATCTACTGCCTGTCACTGTCTGAAGGTGGGCAGACAGTAGCTGCCAATCTGTGCCACTCTCTAATATTCTGTCTAGACAGTTCAGAAGTTGCCTAGCAACTGCAAGATACAGTCCCAAGGCTATCTAGATGTTGAAATGTTTGTTTGCCTTTGTTTTCAAGAGAAATGTTATAAATTGAATCAAAAGACTTCCTCCTATAGAAGTCATTAGCAAGCAATAATTTTAGGATACATCTTGCTGTAACACTGTTAGTAGTCACCCTTATCAGTGGTTGGATGGGAGATATATGAGAAAAAAGACCAAATATGTAGAATAAAAAACGAATAAGCACAAATGATCTGCATCATTCAAGCTTTTCCAAGTATTCTTCTACAGCATGTAGTTTGAAATAAATTAGCATATAATTTGAGTGCTTCAGTACTTAAATGCTGATTTTAATTGCTTTTAGATTACATATTGGTTAGTTTCTGTAACTTTAGCAATCTGGGGAGAAGCAAAGGTACCTCCAAAAAGGGGGGGGGATTATTTCTAAACATAATGAGAAAACTACCTTAAATTTACCTGTGGCTGTAATTATGAACCTGTTCTACAAAATAAGGAGAGTCCTTAAAGTAATTTGTTTTGGTATGCTTGATTGCACACTCTTAGTATGTATGCTTTGCTCCTGCCTTAGGTTTAAATTCTACTTATTTTTAGATTGTCAAAGTGAAAAGTGGGACATCCTAAGACTTATACAGTTCCTAAGAGAGGCAATACATCTTTTAAGCAGGCCTTTTCTTGTCTACTGCAATTTCTTGGATATTCTAGTTGAATGGCAAAAATAGGTTGCTTTGCAAAGAGAATATAAAAATAATCCAGAAGGCAGTGGTGCAGGGATGCTGGGGAATTAAATCTATGCAAATTCCCCAAACGTTTTTACAAGTTTATTATCAGGTGTTCCTTCATCGGTCCACATATTTGCATGGAATGCAGCAAACATCTATATTGCAAAAATTAAAAGTATCAGGGGGGGGAATTTAACTTACAATTATTCTGTCAGATTTTAACATCTGAATTCAGAAATGTAAAACATTTCCAACAGGTTAAAAAGAATTCCTTTAAGACATCCCATCAATGATTAAAATTAAGTGCTTGAATCCAGCAGAGCTGTAAGCCCATTCTTTTTGGTGATAGGAGAGGGAAAACCTTTTGCTAAATGTCACCACCGTATTTTGTTTCTGCAGATTTCCCTCAGGGGAAAGGTCCACAGCTGGAAGTTTTTAACTGACAAAATTGTACAAAGTAGTACCAGTCAGAATTAGATGCAAACTGGAGAAGATAGGCCTGCGCCTATCTGTGGGTGGCCAAAAACTCAAGGTGTTTCACTTAACATAGATTTCAACGACATGTCTGGTTTGCTAATTTCCATCCATGTCTGAAGATGCCTTCAAGGATCTGAAACCAAAAACATTTAAAGTATCAAATAACACTCCTGCACCAGAAGAGCATCTTTCTTTTTGAACAGATTGTGACATTGCAGAATTAAATAGGGCTACTTCTGTATGTCCAGAAAGAAAAGAACATGTCCTCCATGAGGAGGATCAGAAAGCTCATAGAAATATTATTAAATTGTCATTAAAATACATATAACCTACCAAGTACCTTGTAATTATGCTTAGAACTACTTATTGAGGTAGCTCTCCTCCAGCCTTAAACTTAATTTAGAGGAACAGTTGCAATCTTACTCAAAAGAATTACCGTATTTTTCGCACCATAAGGCGCACCTGATGATAAGACGCACCTTGATTTTTGAGGGACAAAATTGGAAAAAAAATTGGGGGCTGGCTAACATGGGGGAGGCGCTGGAGCAGAGGGGGCCGCAATGTACTTACGCTATATTCGCCCCCTCCAGCGGCTCCGGCGGCTCCTGCCGCAGGGGCCCAAGCCCTCGCCGCCGGCTGCATCCAGCCAGCGCTAAGAACGCTGCGGCCTCGCCACTCACGAACCCGAGGAGGAGGGGGAGGCCAGGGCGGCCCCCCGTCAGAGGCGCCGACGCAGCTGCAGCAGCAGCAGCAGCGCGCCTCTGCCGAGGAGGAAGGGGGAAGAGACCGCGCTGTAAGGAGGCCTAAAGAGAGGCCAGAGGGAGGGAGGGGAAGGACTCTTCCTCCCTTCCCTCCCTCCCTGCAGCCTCTCTTTCGGGCGTTCTTACAGCGCGGCCTCCTCCCCTTCCTCCTCGGCAGAGGCGAACTCCGTCTGCTGCTGCTGCCCTGCGGCTGCTGCTACGGCTGCGCGCTGCGGCGAGGGCCGTGGGGGCCGCCCCGTGGCCTCGTCCCCTCCCTCCTGGGAGGCCCCGTGAGTGGCCAGAGGAGGGAGGCCTCCGAGTCCCTGCGCCTTCCCGCCCCTCCTCCTCCGCGCCGCCGGCTGGATGCAGTGACACGGCGGAGAGAATGGGCAGGGGCAGGAGCCGGCTGGAGCCGCCGGAGGGGCGCGAATATTGCGTATGTACATCGCGCCCCCTCTGCTCCAGCGCCTCCCCCCCCCCCATGTTAGTGTATTCGCCCCATAAGACGCAGCTAATTTTTCTTCCTACTTTGGGAGGAAAAAAACTGCGTCTTATGGTCCGAAAAATACGGTACTGGACAAATTCAGACCTTCCTCAAGTTATTTAAAACTTGGGGTCTGAAGGAACTCTCTGTGGGTGCAACATAAATCCATTCTCACACCTTCCTTATGCTGGTTCCTACTGCAGAGGAGAAGTCACTGAATAAAACTGGAAACACACTAAAGGCTCCTAAGCAGACATGGAACACACTATCTGTTCTGAAAATCTCAACTTCATTCTTTTTGATTCCTCCTTGGTGGACAAAATGAACTGAGCACAGGGCTCTGCTGTGGCATGTTTGGAACAATAGGTACTTATCATGAGAGTCAGTGTAGCCATCCATCCAAAGAGAGTCCCAAACTGAGGCTGTTTTCTGTAAATTTAATGTGTCTCACCTTATCATTGAAGACCAAGCTACTCTTAAATATTTTGAGCTGCAACAGTGTTAGACTATACCAATATATTGCTACTGGGTAATAATTATTTTTCTTCCCAGTTATCCTGTGGAGATTTCAGGAAAACTGGAGGTTTTAGATAACACATGGTCCCTGCTAATTAAAACTGATAATTTGAACACTGAACATTCTGTGAAGTGTTTCCAAACTTTCCAGTTTCCAAATACAGCTCCAGTTTTCCTAATTTATGTACTATTTCCTCTTTCCCCCTCCAAATAGCTCTATAAAGCAAATGTGGCATGACGCAGCAAACCAAATACTGTTTGAGTTTCAGCCCTGTCCATATGAAGATTACCTTGTGAAATAATTTTGCCCTAAAGGCTAATGAGCATACATTGTATAAACAGCTGAAGAAAAGACACAAGTGAGATTTCAGTTCATGAATTTCCATGTGTATAGGAAGGGGGGGGGGGGGGAGGCAGGAATCAATTTTTTTAAAAAAAAATGCTGCAGGCAATTCAGTAATGTTTGCATTGCAATTACATCAGCAATTTGTGGGCTGGAGGCACATTATGTCTCAGCAACTCCTCCAACTATTTATACATTTCAAATAGCGTAGTCCTAATGTTTATCTGTACTCACACCTTGCCACACAATTGAAATTGTAATATTTCTACTCTCTTGAAAATGTGTTATTGCTAATGATACTTCTTTGAATATTGTTATTGTTTTGTTTTTCCTCCGAGAATAGTTTCTGCAAATAAAGCAGCAGACCAAATATTCCTTCTTTCTGTATTTGTTAAAAAAGAAATTTTGTCCACACACACAGACATATTTATGGATTTTCCTTTTTTGGTGGTGTGCGGGCTAAGATTTACCATACTTCTGATTTTTCTGATGTGAAAAAAGTGATCTCTCAACACTTTAGACAAACCTATGGGGTTTCCAAAGTGTTCAAGCAGTGCAAAACATAAATTCAAACAGAAACAAAAGTAACTTGAGTAATTTCTTTCTTTTGTCCTACTTGCTTTTGGGTAGCGTATTTGTGCATGTCTGTACATCTGGGCATACAAGCTTCAGGAAATTCTGTACTTTTGAAGAAACCGTGCTCTTCTAGTCACAAAGATTTAGCTAAGAACTCTACTCCAACACAATCACTTTTACCATTTGCTTCTCCATTTTGTCGCACAAACATCTCTGAGCTGCTGTGTACATTCTGCAAGCAACCATATACATATTTTGCTAGGCAATAGCAGATAGGTTGTGTGTGTGTGTGTGGTCCAAATTGGCAAAACAATCTGAATAAAAAGCTTAAAATCCCTCCTCCAGATCTATGCCTCCAATCCAGACTGAGATATTGCCATTACCATTTCTGTGTGATTGAGGCATTTGGAGTATTTCTTGATTTCATCTACTCAGAGATTCCATTTCCAACTTTGAACTCTGCCTGGCAATCTTGACATGCCAGATCTTGAGAGTAGCAAGGGGAAGGGAAATGAAATCTTGGCCATGGTTCTGATCAGAATTTTCTCCATTTCCCCTCTCTTGCCTAGGAAATAGTGTGGTACCGGGCCCAAGATAGAAACAGAGTGTTAAAACGCCTTCCTCTGATGGTTTGGCTCAGCTCTGGATATACCCTGGCTAGACCTTCCATCACAAAATCTCATTTTCATACATCCAAGCAAGATGAAAATTCAGGCTTCTTTATCTCATGCATCTGTGAAACTTGTGACTGACTCAGGTCCCTTCTACACTGTCCTTACATCCCAGGATCTGATCTGATCCAGATTATTTGAGGCCCTTTCTACACTGCCACACAAAATCCAGATTATCTGCTTTGAACTGGATTATATGAGTCTACACTGCCATATTATCCAGTTCAAATCAGATAATCTGGATTTTATATGTCAGTGCAGAAGGGACCAAAATCTCAACTGTCATATTGTATGGGATAAGAAGATAATCTGGGATTAGATCCTGGGGCCCCTTCCACATTGCTCTTATATCCCAGGATCCAATCTCAGATTATCTTTTATCCCAGATTATCTGGCAGTGGACACTCATGTAATTCAGTTTAAAGCAGATAATCTGTGATCAGATTCTGATATATAGGGCAGTGTAGAAGGGGCCTGAAATATAAGGACAGTATAGAAGGGACCTCAGAGAAAGCTAAAGTTCTCATGTGATACCAATTTGGCTAACAGATGCCCCTTCTACACTGCCATATAATCCAGATTATCAAAGCAGATAACCCACATTATCTGCTTTGAGCTGGATTATATGAATTTACATTGCCATATAAAAGCAAAGGTTTCTCCTGACATTAAATCTAATCATGTCCTTCTCCTGGGGGTCGTGCTCATCTCCATTTCTAAGACAAAGAACCGGCATTGTCCACAGACACCTCCAAAGTCATGTGGCCAGCATGACTGCATGGAGCACCGTTACCTTCCTGCAGAAGTGGTACCTATTGATCTACTTGCAAGTTTTCGCACTGTTAGTCTGGCAGAAGCTGGGTCTAACAGCAGGAGCTCACCTCGCTCCCCGGATTCAAACCACCATCTTCACTAACTGCCAACAACATGTTTGCCATTGCATGTGGCTTGAAGAGCAGTATTTCTCAGCCTTTGACCCTGCCTATTAAGAGGGGATTGGGAGTATCAGGCCAAGAATCACATTGCATACATGTAATTAACAGTGGTCCAACTTCTACCTTCTTGAGCTGTCCCAAAAAAGGTGAACTATATCTGCAGTGGTGGTAGAAGAATGTTGAGTCTACATGGTAGAAGACGGAGTGTTACAGTATTATCTAAATTGAAACCATGTTGTGTTATGTTTTTCATTCTGTGGATCCAGAAATTTTCCCTTCTTTCCATAGTCGTTTCAATACATAGGTTTTGACTTCCGAAAAATAACAAATCAGATAGCTGTGTTGCTCCAAATAAAATTGCCTAGCTCCTGACTGTTCAGGTTCCTGATCAAGATTGCAGACTTGTGATTCTTGCAATGTATATGCAAGTCTCTTGTTGTTTTACCTACATGCTGCAGATGACATTTCATATATCAACACTCAATCACACAAATAAGATTGCACGGCTGCCAAGAGATATTTTATTTAATATAGTAAGTCCTGCCAGTCACTGTGCTCTCAAAAGTAACTGTCGTCCTGAGATAATAGTCAGGTGATGCCGCACTTGGAATGACAACAGTATGAGCCAGGATTTGCTGACAGATGTTTTGAGGATAGTTCTTACCAGCAATCTCCACAAATTTGGCAGCTGACAAAAAGCTATAATGGGAGGCTTGCTGACAGTTTTAGCAAAACCTTCAGAATTTGCTAGTAATGGATTGCTGGATGCACTGCTCCAATCATTCTCTTTGCAAATAGAGCAGTGGCAGTATTGTTACAGGGCATGATTTCCTGGATGCCACTAATGTCTCTTACATTTTCACTTTACTCAGCCAGCCATAAATTGCAATGTATGGCATTGACGATGCAGCTAATTAAGCAATCTTCACAGCTTCTCTCAGGAGTCTATGGTTTTTTTAAAAAAAAATCCTTTGCTTGCACTTCCTCTTCCCCTTTCTTCTCTCTTTTGTGGACAGTCACAACTCTCATAATTTATGACTTCCAGCATTTAATTTTAATTTAACTTTATTGCAGTCAATCCCACCCCAGCCTTTTATACAATGTGTCTACCTTTAACTCTCTTTACTAGCCAGTGTCAAGGTATAAACCTACAGTGAATATTCAGAAGAACCAAGTATGTTTTCCTAAACATACAGCTTTAATGCTGCTTGCTCACTTAGTTTGGAAATGATATTCTGAGTAGAACATACTGGAATTTAGTGCATTTCACTGCATAAACCTTGTCTCAATCCAAAAGTCCTGGTCAAACAAGGATAATATTTCCTGATTGCAAACCACATGTTTCCATCCAAATGAGATTTAAGAGAGGTTGGTTCATTTGGCAATTTATAATAATAAAATGGGACTAGGTAATAATAAACCAATTAGAGAATGAACTAGGACATGTGTAAACAAACATTAAACATATATCATTAAAAGCAGTTAAATGACTAAATATGAAATGGCTAGCACGGGTGTTTATTAAAAAATGATATTTATGAGTAGAAATCCGCCACAAATGGGAATACATGATGGCTGTTATCATCAATAATATAAAGGAGTCCTCTGTGAAGCAGCTGGTTTTTACATTCATTGGTCCCTTTACAGTATTTTTCCCAATGTTACAGATGTGTCTGGTTCTCTAAACTTCTATAACCAGACACTGAAAAACTTTGTTTCTCCATACGTTTTTCATTTTCACACACTCACCCCCCAAAGACAACATTGATTTTAAAAAAATGAAACCTTCCACATAGGCAGAGAACAATAAGGAAAAATAGGTGGGTAGTCATTAAAACCCATTGTGAGAAAAAGAGCTTCAGTGTTAATTTGGGCTTTGCTAACTGTGCTTGTACTTCCCTTTTATAGGTTTTGGCAAGCAAGATCTCTGTTCAAGTGTTGGCATTTGTGGTCTTATTGTGAAGATCAATTACAATTTTGGGTTTGTTTTAGTGATGAAAAAAGGAAATTAAGAAAAGTATCTAGCTATATATCCATCATCCATCTATCTATATATCTAAAATGTTAGTAACCCTTAAGGAGCACAGTAGGCTGCTATTGTCCAAAAACACTCATACTGTAATAAACATGTAAGCCTTTGAAATTCCAAGTTAATTTTGTTTGAAGACTGGTTCATCACTTGATTTTACAAGGAGCAATAACTTGTAAACTAGATTATACTATACTTTTCTTTAATGATCTTAATATAATGGATCAATAACAGAATCTTATATGATGACTAAATTAAGAACACCTTTAATACTTGATCCTTCCCTGCTTCCTCTCATGTTGTAGTTGCCACCCCATCCAATCCATCCCCCACCCAAACCCAGGCTTTCCTAAGGGTCAAACAATGCCCCCCCCCAGCTAAATCTCTATTACAAACTTTTAAATATCTTCCTTTGTCAAAATTGGAATGACTTGGAACAAACATATCATTTTGGGAAGTACATTCATTTTAATGGTCAACATTTCTCCAAATAGAGACAAATTGAAATTGTTCTATCTTTGCAAATCTTTTTGCAACTTTTCCCCATGCTTTTTCATAATTATTTTTGAATAGTTCAGTTATTATTTGTTAATTTAATTTCCAGATGTTTTACTTTTATTGTAATAACAGTTGTTGTCTTTTGTTTCTGTCGCAATACAGGGAGTCTTAAAGGGACAGACCAGATAATAAGTAAAACACAGTTTATTCAAAAACAGCACCATCAACTCAAAAAATGGCCAAAAGAGCCAGAAACACTTAAACTTCAGTGGAAATGGCAAAATAAAACAAAAACAATGACCGAATGGTCAAAAAGTCTCTAGAACAGAAAACCCAAATAAAGCACTACACAAAGAAAAGGCACTCGTTGTCGCACTCCAGGGGACGTAGACCCTCTAGATGTAATCACACAACACCATCACTTGGAATATAGTCATTTATTGAAAGCAGGTAATCTCAGCAATATATTGAAGAATAAAAAGGTAAAAGGAAAACACATCTATAATCCAAACAGGAAGGTTTCAGGAGACAAAGCAGTACATGTAAAAATAAATCCAATAGAATCTCAAAGAGTCCAATAGAGTCCAAGAGAATCAATAGAGTCCAAGAGAATCAAAGTCCCAGAAACTTAAACTAGAAACTTCTATAGGCAAAGCAGAAAACTTAAGTCCATGAGCATGAATGCAAACCTAAAGCAAGAGGATCTTCCTGCATTGACATTGCCAGAAAACTGGGGGTCTCTACAGCAAGCAGAAGTAAAATAGTCAACCAAATCACTTTCGATTCCCTAACTGAAGCATAGGCCTTGAATTTTGCCAATTAAAATTCCTTCTCTGCTGACTGTACTATCAGCGCAGGTGTTACTATCTCACTCTATTTTAAACAGACTAGTTCCCAGAGAATTTTAGCTCATGAAAATTCCCATCCCTTGTCTGATGAAAATTCCCATCCCTTGTATCTGTTTGCACCTCAGGTCCCACAATTCTGGTAGTCAAAGAAGCCACAAGCCCAACACTCATCGTCAATCGCGCCGATGTCATCATCAAATGGGAGGAGCAGCCAAAAGGGAAAGAGACGTCAGTACAGGCCAATGGTCAAACACGGGAAACCAGTAAACACTCAGCTGAATCAAGCCGATGCCAACGGGGGAGAAGCCGCAGTAGCAATACAGCAAACTGGGTCGATGCGAGGGAGCAGACAGCAGCAGCAATCCAGGTCAATCACAAAGCAGCAGCAGCAAATTAACACATAGGAAGGAATACAAAGTGTAGTCAAAAGGGAAACAACCCGCAAAACCCAACCCATACTATACCCCAGTCTATGAATATCGCGTAGGATCCAATCTCATGTCCTAAGGAAAGTCTGCAAAAAACCAGGAAACACAGCATATAGGGCACCCAGCAACACCTTACCAACTGCAAGGAACCCCAGACTCCAAGCCCCTTTTTTATTCATAAATCTTAATCAGAGCTAGAACAAGCCAACACCCTCTCATTATCCCTCTCAGCTGTTACGGCAGCCTCACCTGTAGTCCTTTGCCTCCCTCTCCAATCTCTCCATCTCTTGTCAAGACTTAACTCTCCCCAGGATGAAGCTTGATCCTCAGAACTCCAATTCCCATCCTGTTAGGCCCCAGGCCTTAGTCTCCCTAGAACCACACTCTAGCCATGTTGGCTTCAAGGCATTTTCCAGGCCTGCCTGCCTTTCTCCTGTGAATCCATCACAAGGCAGGAAGGGTGAAACATTCAAGGCCACGACTGTTATTCCTGGCGATAAGCAGAGGCGCCTGGAACCAGGAGATGTGTTGACTCCTTTCCACAGATGTGGGCACTAATTGGGCTCACATACCTTGCTGCTGAGGTTAGCTAAACAGCAGCTGCAGTCCATCGTGTGAACCATGGCACTCGACGTAAACTACGTCGTCAGATCAAAGGGTTACAGAACTATAACCGTTTGGGATTGAAAGGGCTCTCCATCTCGAGCCAACTTTTGCATCTCAAGACCATGGATTCCTGAATAGGCCATTTGGCCTTCCTGCTTAAGAACTTTACCTGCCCAGCTTGCTGGCTGCCCTGCTTGGATCTGGCCCATTTGGGCACAAGCCTTCGCTTCGTTTGCTTTGTTCCTGATTGCTAAAGGAGTGCAACTCTTTGCTGCCAGTGAGAGACTTTGCCTGTTTAAATCCTGCTTTGAATCCTGATTGCTACGGGACTATAATCCATTGCTACCTTCCTGGAATACTGCTGCTATTTTGCTGGTGCTGCTTTTAGGCATCTTAGATTGACTTCTAGCCTCTTTCCTATAACCAGTTATTCTAAATAAACCTTTTGTACCTCAGCTGAACTCTGTGGTTTATCAAGGGAGGTTCCAAGTGTCTAGAGGGCGACACATTCCTGGAAAAAACCCCAAATGTATCACCACTTGTTGTTTCTGTAAAAACATTGTGCCCCTCCTGCACTCTAGTCCAGTCCATACAACCAGATCCATCTTCATTATCCCCAACCACACTTCCCATAGTTGGCTCCTCACTGGCAGACCCATCATCCCCAGAGAAACCCTCAAAAGAGTCTTCATCAGTAGATTCCCCAAGTATTTGCAGGATCCTTTTCCTTTGTTGCTCTTCATCTGATTCTTGCTCACAAGTAACCCGCTTTCCCTTCCTAGCTCCCAATTCCATACTTTCAGAGCTACTTAAAGGCTCAGCTACAACTGTTTCACCATCTCTTGATTCTCTTTATTCATATTATGAGTTATAATTTTGTTTTGTCTCGATTGATTGACAATCCGGTCACATTTCCAAATTTCTTTATTATTTTTAATGCTTTTGGAATATTCTGTAGAGCAGGGGTGCTCATTAGGTAGATCGTGATCTACTGGTAGATCTCGAAGGGCGGCCTGGTAGATCCCAGACAGATCGCAGGCACAGTGTGTATGGCTCCCATGCCATTTGTGAGGAATGCTCAGGGGCTTATTATACTCACATTTAGTTCAATTCAGTCTTGAAATGTATTATATGGCTCTCACTGAAATAAATTTCCTAATATTTTGCTTTTATGGCTCTCTGAGTAGTGGGTAGGTAGATCTTTGAGACCTGGCTGTTTTATAAGTAGCTCGCATGCTGGAAAAGTGTGAGCACCCCTGCTGTAGAGGATTTTGTGTCAAGATCACAATGTCAAGAGGTTAATCTTAAGTGGAGAATTGCCTCTTCTGGAAGCTTCTGGGGATGCAACTCAATTTCTGGGGCAAGCACTTCTTTGTCAAGAGAGGGCTAATATGACCCTGGAACAAATCCCTGGGTTTGTAACAGAGGCCACATGCAGCCAATCGGTGCACAGTTCCCTTCTGAAACTATAAAACTTTACTGATGCAAAGAACACATGAGAATTGTAGAAAAAATCACAACATAAAATATTTATATGAATATGGATAGGACCAGATGGAGGGGGACTTGGGCAATTGATTCATTTGAAAGCAGTAAAGAATTTTGACATTTGTTTCCAAAGAAAGAGCACTCTTATTCTAGCAGGAAACAACTGTTTGAATACCAAAGTGCATGTGTTTTGAGTGATGATTTGGAGTGTCTAACTAAAAGGTAGGCACCTGACTCATGGTAAATGGAGGCAGAGAAAAGGGTACATCATAGTGATATCCATATGCCAGTAAGGCAGTAACCCATATATTTTGATGCCATGTTTCTTCTGACAGGCTTCTCAGTGGATATAATGTATCTTACAAAGTGTTTTTGTTCAGTTTAACTATTCAATATTCATAGCATCTTAAAAAAAACACAAGTTACCATCAAGTTGAAGAGAGTGAATTTGTTTGTTTCCCACTTTTATGCTGAAAAGGAGCCTTTTAAAAAGAGACATCTTGACAGACCCAATATAAACCACTTTGGAGCCTGATATGTATCCGCCAATGACTCCCCTTTCCTCATCCTTCTAAATCTAGCACTCAACGCCCAGTCAAGTTACTTCAACACCTGAAGCCCATGCAAAAAATAACCATCTTGCAAAACATAACCATTTGCCTATTTTTTCTGTGCAAGATCATTGTCTGGTTGCAAGATCTCATCGTACAAAGTTTCTGTTGTGCAACATTGCACAACAGAAGTAGAAAATTGAAATCTTGTGTGTGTGCACGCACACACATGCAAACAAATAAGCAGGCCTGCCTATAAAGAGTGTTTGCACTCTTAAGTGCTAATCAAAATGGCCAACTGAAACATTCACATTCGTCTCCAATAGACAAGAGGTCTTTCTCCCACCCTGGACATTATTCCACAGATATATAAACCCCATTTTCCAACAAACCTCATAAACTCTGAAGATGCCTGCCATAGATGTGGGTGAAACATCAGGAGAGAATGCTTCTGGAACATGGCCATACAGCCCAAAAAACTTACAGCAACCCAGTGGTTGTATTATTTGTACAAATCCCCACAATTCTGACACATGAAAAACATATGTGCAAAATGCTATCCCAAAACATTACAAGGTGTGCAAATTCTGGATAAAAACCATCCAAAATAATTGGTTCTTTACCATTTTTCCTGACAGAATTTGCCACGTGTTTTGGGGCAAAAAAATAAATAATGATGGATATTCCTTCATCTCTGCCAGGGAGCATGGATGGGATGGGTGATGACCCAACAATCTTGGGATCCTGGTGAGCCCTAAATTCTGTTATTAGTCCTGACTAGAACATCACCATTGAACCATTTGCTCAATAGATCTATCATTGATTGAGACTATACAGTAGAATTCTGACTTTAATTAGGTTTTCTGGCATAGAGTTGGAAGAGACTGTAATTCAACTCTCTTGCCATGCAGTAACACATAGCAAAAGCACACTTAAGAGGTAGTTATCCAATCTCTGTTTAAAGACCTCCAAAAAGGAGAGTCCACACACTCTCTAAGGCAGTCTATTTCATTGCCACAACCTTTACAATTATGAAATTATTCCTAAAGTTTAGGTGGAATCGTTTCTCATGTAGTTTAAATCTAAATTACTCTCATGCATTGCAATGTTTTTATGGACTGAACATTGTTTTAATCCAGAGTGAATGTGTATGGTGCTAATGTAGTTGTATTTTAATGTATTTTTAATGTATTTTAATTGTTGAAGTGTTTTGGGGTTTATATTGTTATTATGTGGGCATCGAATTGTGCCGTACTGTAAGCCGCTCTGAGTCCCTCCTTGGGGGTTGAGAAGAGCGGGGTAAAATCCCGAAATAAAATAAAATAAATCTCAGGTGGTCAAAAATATATCCATGACTTTTTGGTATTTTTCTGAAACCCATCAGGCATTTTCTTTTGTCCTTGTTTTATATCCTGTTTTCTTCTTCTACAGATATTTGTGTACATTTTGGACACATTTTTCCTCAATGTACATACATTTTATGCCTTTTCACTATATATAATTTTCTGGTTTATTTTACTAATGGACGAAAGCATGTCTAAGTAATAGGCCTGGTTAGGTTTGCCGGAATGCTCCAAAAGTTGGAGTAAATTCGGATGTAATTCAGTTCCAAAGCATTTTTGAAGGGCTTTAAGCAACCCGGAAGTGAATTTGCGATTTTGAATCCGGTGCCGCCATTTTCGGAAGGGCTTCAGGGCCCTTTGGATATGGAGGGAAAACATGGCTTTGGAAGCCCACACCTTTCCTCCGGATCTGGATGCGTCCTCCGGGGCCATCCAGATCCAGAGGGAAGGCGTGGGCTTCCAAACCGGGTTGGGAAGCCCACGCCTTCCTTCTGGATCTGGATGTGGGGATGTTCAGATCCAGAGGAAAGGCGTGGGCTTCCAAACCCATGCCTTCCCTCCAGATCTGAAGGCCCCCGTTCAGATCTGGAAGGAAGGTATGGGCTACCAAACTGGGTTAAAACACCCAGTTCGGAGTGGATGCTGTCATGTTTAAACTGGGTTAAACATGACAGCATCTGCCATTATTGAAGCCATTCCAAATTTCGGAATTATTTCTGAATTTTGAAAATACTGCAGAAAACTTCGGATGTCAAACAGATTCGAAGCGCCAGCACCCCCTACATACTAAACAAGTTTTGAACCATTTTAAGGGTCAACCAGCCCTACTAAGTACATCACAAGCATATATTTCACTCTTCTTGCATTATTCTAAAATTTTAAAATTAAAAAAAGGATTTTGGGTTTCATAGTATCCTCCAGTAATACGAAACCAAAAGATATGTTTTCAAAGAAATCTTTATCCAATTCCTACAACTGTGTAAATAAATGCTATATGCCTGAGTATGTAGGACCACCAGGTGGTGTAGCAGGTTAAACCACTGAGCTACTGAACTTGCTGACTGAAAGGTCAGCTGTTTGAATCCAGGGAGCAGGGTGAGCTCTTGCTGTTAGCCCCAGCTTCTGCCAGCCTAGCAGTTTAAATACCTACAAATGTGATTAGATCAGTAGGTACCACTTTGGTGGGAGGGTAACGGCATTCCATGCAGTCATACTGGCCACATGTCCTAGGAGGTGTCTACGGACATCACCGGCTCTTTGGCTTAGAAATTAAGATGAGCACCACCCCCAGAGTCGGACACAACTAGACTTTATGTCAGGGGAAACCTTTACCTTTACCTTTTTACCTGAATATGTATTATCACTCTATGCTACATCCAAAGAAGCGAGTTTATATCCACAAAAACTAATGAAAAAATAAAACCAGGTTGCATTCAATGTGATGCTCCATTTCTTTTCTTTTTTCCCCTCCCACCTTCATTTTTTCCTCACAGAACAACAATGGGATGATGCCCCCCCCCCCCCTAAACCCTCTGTTAATAAAAATGTCATTTTCATCTCTGCGCCATCAAGGCAATTCTCAGGTTAAAGAAGTTATTAGTCCTATATTGAATGTGCTGCAGGGCGTTCATATGATAGCTGTAGAACGTACGGTAGCTAATCAGCTCTGTCGGCCTAGGTGACATCAGAAAACAATGCTAGTCTGATTGCACTTGCAGTATGTAGCTTCTGCTTCAGGTATAGATCTCCAATTTGAACAACTAATCCATGATAAAAGCTGTGGAATAGACTTGAGACAACTTGCCCTGCCTTCTCCAAAGCCAGACCACCATCCATCTTAGATTGTATGCATCCAGACATTTACTGTGTGATGGTGATGGAACTAGTCTCCCAACATTTAATTTAAAATACCTCTCTGTAATAAAAGTTTTAAATTTTATTTTATTTTATTTTTATTTTATTTTGGGATTTATTAATCGCCCATCACAGTTGGCTCTAGGTGATTTACAGTAAAACACAAGCTGAATGTCTGAACATCTAAAAACATCTAAATATTTAACATCTAAAACATCTAAAAACAATTGACAATCTAGCAGTTCTCAGCCAAACGCCCTCTCAAATAGCCACATTTTGCAAGCTGTGCAAAATGTCTTCTATGTCTTCTAATATGTAGTACTGCTAAATGCCAAAATCATCTTTAAAAAGTAGTCTATTTGGATAGTAAATATGGATCAGTTCTGCTGATAAAAAATAATGCATTAATATAAGCTGCCTCTGTCGAGGTGCAAAAAACCAAATTTTCCTGCCTTGGCCTTGAATAGGCAATTAAGACTTCATTAATGTTACAGATTACTTTCTCCTGATACAGATGAAAACTACTATAAACTGGTTTGTAAATATGGTTCAACACAACTGCCTGCCTGTGGGAATGTGACTGCCATGATAAGCACCCACATTTCAAAATATACCACTACACCACTGTATAAGAATTCTATTAAATGTCAGCAACAGAACATTATCATAATGTATTGCAGAGATACATTTTAGTTTCTGACAATTTAAATTAGCATGTAAATGGTATTTATTATTTTTGTAAAAAAACCTACAGGTATGTGATTATGAATAGGTTGCTCTCAAGCTAAAGCAGCAACAAAAAAGTACAATATGTTCTCGCAGACAAAGTCTAAGCATTTTGTTTGTTGGCTAAAAAGAAAGCCTAATTGATTTTACAATTGCTTAGCACTATCAGCTTAATTTTCATTTTCTCAAATATCTAACTCCTAAAGCACCACTTGAAGAGAGAATTCAGAGAAGAATTCTTTGCAACTCCATTGAACTGCCAATGTGTCAGACTCTTCTAGACTCAAAACACTGACAGTAATCACTGGTGCAGAGATATCTATTGTGTGCAAAACTAGCTAAGCTTGACCTATCTGTGTCAAAGTGACACATGGTAAGTCGATGTGACCAGGGAGAAGTGCAGGTATGAGCTGGAAATGAGAATTTACAACTCTGTGGGTTCAGGAGGAGGACAGTGGAAACTGTTTGGTATTTAAATAATTCAGCTTTCAAATAATGGCAATTAATGTAGTAAGTAACTTTTGCTATATCACAATTGCTATATGCAATTGTTTAGGTAGTAGTGTTCATATGGTTGTGCACGCAAGAAGATTGATGGGTAGGTAGACTGATAGATAAAAAGCATACTTAATTTATATATCCCTCTGTCTAAGCAACCTACTTTCAATCTAATGGATTCTCAAGACATGGAACAGTAGACATTAAACTTCTGAAATAGAAGGATGATAAACAATATCCTTCATAATTTTATTATAATCTAGAACAGTGGTTCCCAAACGTTATTGGCCTACTGCCCCCTTTCCAGAAAAAAATTTACTCACTGGCCCACTACAATTTTTTAAAATTTTTAATAGCAATAAAACAGATTATATATATATATATATACACACACACACACACACACACACACACACATATACATATATATACACTCTCTCTCTCTCTCTCTCTCTATATATATATATATATATATATAAAAGTTGTAAATTAGAAACACTGAAGTTTGAAATTATGAAGCTATTTATTGAACTTAGAATAGAAAGGTAATACAAAAAATGTTAAAACATTCGAAATCATCTTAATAAGAAGGATGAACCTGGTATGCTGCTACCAATCTAGTAATCCTCGGCTCTATTTTCATTAGCAGTAATCTCAAATCATCGCGATTGACTATTTTGTTAATAAATTAGTTACCACACTGAATCCATGTTCCACTAAATATGTTGAAGGGCATTATTATTGTTGTTATAAGACCCAACCAGTTGGAAGGGAACCCCAAAGGTATTATTATTATTATCCCTTGCTTGGCGAGAGGAGCAGGAGGGAGCAGGAGGAGGGAAGAAGAGAGAGAGACACACACAGAGATGGATGGTAGCCTGTCACCTGGCTCACGCCACCGCCCCCACCGCTCCCTTATAGGGGTTCAGTGCCCCCCAAATTCTCTTGGGCCTTCCAGCACCCCCCTAGATTGCCTCACCGCCCACCAGGGGGTGGTGTCACCCACTTTGGGAACCACTGATCTAGAAGTTCATAGATAGACCAATTTTGTTGATGTTAACTGTGGTCAAGTTTACATGGGGCCCTTCCACACAGTCATATAATCCAGAATATCAAGGCAGAAAATCCCATAATATCAGCTTTGGATATCTTGGGTCCACACTGCCATATATTCCAGTTCAAAACAGATAATGTGGAGTTTTATTCAACTTTCTGGAAGGGTCCATGATCTAATGTCAACTCTATGAATGAGTGTTCTCCAACTCACTCTATTTTCAGCAGTCCTGCATAGGTCTTGCAATCTCAGGTTCATGGCTTATTTGATTAAGTTTCTTCATCTGTGATGCAGTCTTCCTCTTTTGCTACTCCTTCTACCTTACTAGGCATTGTTATCTTTTCTAGTGAGGCATGTTTTCTCATGAAATAACCAAAGCACAGGAGTATCAGTTTACTTATCTTGACTTCAAGGGAGAATTCAGGCTTGATTTACTCCAGGATCCATTAAAATGTTTTTAGTAGTCCATGGTATCTGTAATAGTCTTCCCCAGCACCATATTTCAAAGGAATTAAAGTTTTCTATCAGCTTTATTCAGTATCCAGTTTTCACAACTATACACTGGAAATAAGATGACATGGGCATTCCTAGTGTTAGCATTTAATTATATATCTTTACATTTTGGAATCTTTTCTATTTCCTTCATAGCTACCTTTCCAAGTTCTAGTCATCTTCTATTTCTTGACTTAATTCTAATTAATGATTGCAGTGGTTTATCTAGATCAGGGGTGCCCACACTTTTTCATCATGCGAGCTACTATATGAACAATCAAGTTGAAAAGATCACCTGTTGTGCATGTGAGCGTGCACGCACACGCGTGCGCACACGCTCCTACTGCAGCCTTCCATCTGCGCGTGGCTTCTTTCTTGCCTGCCCATGAACTCGCCGCCGCGCGCACCCGGGAAGGGGATCCTCCTTGCCTGCGCGCGTGCTCTCTCTTAATGTCTTTGTTGTCTTCCTCCTTCCTGCTGCGTGCTTTCACGAAGCAGGAAGTCCCCATCCCGTCCTGCTTCTTGCATGCACAGCAGGCCCCTCCCACGCATGCAGCAGGAGGGTATTTATAGGCGCACCCGCCAGCATTCCGGCCAGATATGGCTTCGGTGGCGGCTCGGAAGGCACAGGGCTGGGAAGAGGGGCCGCCTGGCTGCTGCCTGGGCCGGGAAACTCAACCGAGAGGGGGACCCACGTGAGGCTGGAGCCTCCCCACGGCAGCCTCCCCCCCCCTCGAGGTTTCCTTACCTGGGCAGGAGAAGGAAGAGTGGAAGAGGTGCTTCCCCAAAGTGACAGATGCAGCTGGGGGGACGCCGCCGCCGCCCTTCCTTCCTTTCGAGGGTGTCACTCAGAAAGGACGCCCAAGTGGACGGCTGGCAGGAAGGAGGACCCCTCCCACTGGTGGCAGTCCATGCCCACGGGAGAGAGAGAGAGAGAGAGAGAGAGGGTGGCTCTTCCTAGCCGGCTCTGAAGAGCCACCCTCTCTCTCTCTCTCTCTCCCGTGGGCCCTCGCCGCCTTTCTCCTTCGAGGGCGAGGGAGGGCGAGGCGGAGAAAGGCGGTGAGGGCACAAGCAGCAGCAGTAAGTGGAGTCTCCATCCTCGCAGCCCCCTCCTCCTCGGGTTCAGCCCCAGGAACACGGCGGAGCCCTCCCTCGCCCCCAACCAAGGAAAGAAAGCAGCCCCACACAGCTCGCTCGCCCAGGTCTCGGCTTGGAATGGGAGTCCCGAGGGCAGCAGCAGGGTTTGCGGCGGGGCTTGCTTGGCTTTGCCCCACTTTGCCTGGCCTCCTTCGCCTCTCTCTCTCTCCTTCTCTCCTTCCAGCGCCCGCCTGCCTGCCAAAAGGATCCGAAAAAGTTCTCCGGATTTCTTTCTTCTCTCCTTGGCTCTCTCTCTGTCACACACACACACATTCCCTCCATCCCTCCCACAGCCTCGCATCCTATCCGCGCACGTGCCTTCGCCTTGCTCCCCCCCCCCAGCAGCAACCAATGGGCGGGCATGTCACCACACCGTGCGTGGCAAGACGAGCGCCAGGGTCCGGCCACTAAAGCCTCATTTTGGCAAAAGAAGCCCCGCGAAGGCGGCGGTGGAAGCGTACGTGCACACGCATGGCAAGAGCGCGCCATCCGCCTGGTGAGGCCCAAAGATCACCTGGAACAGGGCCGAAGATCACCTAGGTGCTCCCGATCACCGTAATGAGCACCCCTGATCTAGATCAATTTCAAACTGGTTTCAGGTTTTATGTTATGGCAACAGCTTCAGTCACCTTAATGTACAAGCTATTCAGACAAGGATGGGGATGTCCCTGTTGGCTGACCCTATGAAGAAATCACTGATCGTGTCTAGCACATTCAGAGCCATGGCATCCTTGATTGAATTTCCTGTAGCATTGTTTCCCTATTTTCTTCTGCTTTTCACTTTAAAAATCATTGCGAATAAGTCATGTCATCTCCAGATATACCTAAATATAATAGTTTAGTCATCTTCACTTGAGCCCAAAAGACTGGCAGAAAAAATTCATTTTGCACAACTACCAAACTGCTGCGGTATGCTACAAATCATATGTCTAAAAACTGTAAAATCATTGCCAGCTAAAAACAGATTTTTCAGGATTTTACAAAGAGTAAAATGGCTTATCTACAGCTTTGCACAACCTTGGAACAGCCCATTATATTAAATCAAGCACATGTACATCTTTTTGTTTTATATGACACAACCTGATTTTTCTCATGAGCTGCTTAATCAAGACTTTGGTAATGTTCCTGATTAATGGGTTTATTAAAAAAGGCAAACTTTTTAAATCAGAAGAAACAAAGCAATTATGTAGCAGTTACAGCTACTGCCAAGTCTAGTTACACCAGAAGGCAAAGGCACAATTCCAACTTTTGTAGTCTTTGCTGGTATATTTTATTTCCCATTACACTGTGAAAACTTAACTTTGTTTTAGAAACAAAGGATTATTGAGAAAAAATTCTGATTGAAAAATAATATTTCTGAAGATCAGGCTTTATTCAGCTTTTACAGATTTATGTAAAATTAGGTAAGATGAGGTTTCTAATCAATTTCTGCACAAAGATATGTGCATGGTTAATAAAATATTTTTGTGTCTTCAAGTATTGAAGTGTTCATCATTAAGCTTGTGCGTGAATCCATTTTAGCCATTTCCTTTGGCCAATCTGGCTTCTTCAGCTTGGTGGAATGGCCATAACGGCAAGGGCCAACTGCCATGGTTTACTGTCCGTAATGGGACCACATGCCAGCCAATCATGGCTCTTCCCCTTTTTTGGGAGTACATGGCATGTAATAAGCCTGCTGTGTGCTCCTCCTCACACAGGATTTCTCTGTGAACACTGTCTGTTAGGTCAATTGGAGTAGAAGAATGCCATGATGTGTCTTATGCATATTGTGTCTGCTTCCTTAACCCCATTGCTGAAACTCAGGCTTCCTTGAAGGGGAAAAAGGAAGTGTCCCAGGAAAGGAGCTTCCATAACCCTGTTGCAGAAACCCAGGCTCTCTTGTAGGGGAAAAAAGAAAGGCTCCCAGGAAGGATGCTTCCTTAATCTCATTGCTGAAAACTAGGCTCTTTTGAAGGGAAGAAAGGAAAAGGTCCCAGGAATGGAAAGGGGAGCCTTGTAACTGCTGCCAATGGGCTGGCTAGCTGTATTTTTCTTTTTGCTCCTGAATGAAACTGGCTATCTGGCTGCCCTCCTGTTATCGAACAGCTGCCAATCCCCCAGGCCGGCTGTCTGACAACCGGGCAAGCCCCGTGGACCGACTACGGGGCAGAGACCGCGAGGGTTCAGTTAACCTGGCGAGCCCGGAGCGACTAGGTCCTCGTAGCCTACCCGCCTCCCGTAGATCCAATTATGCTCACCAATACTGTAAGCTAGAAGCCACGAAATTGTTTATTCTGCTCAGCTGAGAGGATGCGAACCGCAATTCCCTGATTCCCGCAAAGAACGCATACATGTACAATCAAAACATTGGTTTTTAAAGGTTACAGAACTGTCAAAACAATTGAATTTCCTGCCTGCCCCCTTCTGGGCCGGCTCCGTCGGTGATTGGTCGGAGCGTTGAGATCAGCTGAAGGGCGGGATGTTGACCGGCTCTGGGAGCCTATCGGGCGCTTACTCCCATTCGCCATCCCAGCCAATCAGGAGTCTACGGCCATATATGGAATGTCCGGGAAGGGGAGCTCAGACGGAAATCGCTGTCAATATGGCATATGAATAAAACAAAAGAATCCTGGCCAGGTAAACGACCTGAGGTGACACCTGGGAGTGATAGGATTAATGGGATGGTATGTCATTCTTGAGAATGAAAGAGAAAAAGGGGAAGAGGCCTGATGATAGTAATTCACTCAAACCTTTTGGGTGACAAAAGGGCCTATTTTGGGGCACACCTGGGTTTCGAAGCCAGTTGCGACACCCGCTGTGAAGAGCAAACTTTTATTGTCCAAGTTCCAAAGATGAGTTTAGTTAGTCTAACCTCAGTTCCAGGCAAAGTGATGGAAACCATTATTAAAGAAAAAATTACGAAGCACATAGAAGAACAGGCATTGCTGAAGGAAAATCAACATGGTTTCTGCAAAGGCAAATCATGTCTTACTAACTTGATAGAATTCTTTGAGG
Source organism: Anolis apletophallus (assembly GCA_030556195.1). Classification (NCBI taxonomy): domain Eukaryota; kingdom Metazoa; phylum Chordata; class Lepidosauria; order Squamata; family Anolidae; genus Anolis; species Anolis apletophallus. Next base: position 109,908,985 of record JARBWK010000007.1, on the reverse strand, counting down.
GTGTAAATAAACACATAGATAAAGGGGACCCAGTCGATATTGTTTACCTTGACTTTCAAAAGGCTTTTGACAAAGTCCCTCACCAAAGGCTCCTAAATAAGCTCTTCAGCCATGGAATCAGAGGACAGGTCTTGTCCTGGATTGGAACCTGGCTAAACTGTAGGAAACAAAGGGTGGTAATAAACGGACATTTCTCTGGGTGGAAAGAGGTGAGAAGTGGCATACCCCAAGGTTCAGTTTTGGGTCCGTTACTTTTTAATTTATTCATTAATGACCTGGATGTAGGAGTGAATTCTGAGGTAGCAAAGTTTGCAGACGACACTAAATTGTTCAGGGTAGTTAAAAATGAATCTGATTGTAAAGAGCTCCAGAAAGATCTCTCGAAATTGAGTGAATGGGCAACAAAGTGGCAAATGCATTTTAACCTAAACAAGTGTAAAGTCATGCACATCGGGGCAAAGAACCCCAACTACACCTACCAATTGATGGGGTCAAAGCTTTCCGAGACAAACCAGGAAAGGGATCTTGGGGTTTTGGTGGACAGCTCAATGAAGATGTCAACCCAGTGCGCAGCAGCAGCAGCGAAAAAAGCAAATTCTATGCTTGGCATGATCAGGAAGGGAATCGAAAATAGGTCGGCAAATGTTGTATTGCCTCTCTACAAATCTATGGTAAGGCCACATCTGGAGTACTGTGTACAATTCTGGTCTCCGCACCTTAAGAAGGATATAACGGAACTGGAAAAGGTACAAAGAAGGGCAACAAAAATGATCCAAGGGATGGAGCAGCTCCCTTATGAAATCAGGTTGCAACGCCTTGGTCTTTTCAGCCTTGAAAGACGGCGTTTAAGAGGTGACTTGATCGAAGTGTATAAAATCATGCATGGGATAGAAAAGGTAAATAAAGAAAAAATATTTTCTCTGTCACCCAACACTAGGACTAGGGGGCACTCCCTGAAGCTCCAAGGTAGGAAAGTTAGGACTAATAAAGGGAAATATTTCTTCACCCAGAGGGTCATTGGGTTATGGAACTCACTTCCAGAGGAGGTTGTGACAGCTGTCAGCCTGGACAGCTTCAAGGCAGGATTAGACAGATTCATGGATACCAAGGGAATCAGTAGCTACTGAAATGGACATCCAAGTGCCACCTCTGTGTTGATGGAGGCAGGCAGGATTTTCCCCGGGTACTGGTTGTGGGGGGTCAGGAGCAGGTGAGGGTTTTGCCCTCCTTTCTGCTAGAGATCCCTGTGTACAACTAGTGGGCCACTGTGTGACACAGAATGCTGGACTAGATGGGCTGAGGCCCGATTCAGCATGGCTCTTCTTATGTTCTTATGTTCTTAGGGCGCAGTCGCATTTCCTCTTGACAAAACATAGTAAAACACCCTCAAGGCAATCTTTCTTAACCAAGGGCAAGGAGGGGAAGGGAGAGGTTACAAGGGGTCAAGGGAGACATGGGAACAATATAGTACAGATGCACAGATACAGGGATGAACCTTTATTATGATTTCTGCTTTCCTGATGTCAGCCCAGACACAAACAGATACGGCCCCCTGCTTCATAGGCCAATTCCTTTCTCAAAACTTTTCTTTCTGAGCTCAGAGGTGTCCCAAGAATGAGGGGAGAGGGGGAAAGAGGAGAATGAAGATAAAAAGTATAAAAGCAAAAATAAGTTCCTTTCCTCCCTTTGGGGGTCCCGAACTCGGGATTCCCATCCCAAGCGGCCTTGGCCCTGCCGCTTGAGCTACCGCACCTTTCCCTTGGACGCAGCTCTCCTCGCAGTCTTAAGGCGCCCGGGAAGCGGGAGGAGAGAAAAAAAATATAAAAATTCAGAAGAAATAGGGGGAAGGTCAGAAAGAGAAAGAACCCTTCTGGACAGACTCCTTTTTTTTTAATTGAGGTTTTTACAATTTGTAGTACAAGAAAGAGAGAAAGAGAAGAAAGAAAGAAAGAAAGAAAAGAAAAAAAAAGGAGAAAGAAGAAAATGGAAATAGATTAGTGAGTAGCGGGAAATAGAGAGAAAGTGGGGAAGGAAAAAAAAGAGGAAAAAAGAGAAAAGAGAATAGAAAAAAGAAGAAAAAGTTCTTGTCCTCCCGTCCGGACGACTGGGGATTAGTCCTTGCTTGACGCTTATAATTACAATTTTACACTTAGATCACCAACAGTCTTTTTTTTTTATCTGTTCCATTCCTCCCTAAATCCTTGCTTTGGATAGGTAGGCTATGACGGACTGCCACTTGATCTTGTTCCTAGGACCTTGATTATTAACTAAACAGTTCAGTTGTTCCATATTCATAAATTCCACTAATTTTTCCGCCCATTCGATTGGTTCAGGGGCATTTTCCTGCTTCCATTTCCTGGCCAGCACAACCCTTGCTGCCGCAGCCATATAGTAAAAAATCTTATCATTGTTAATATTTAATTTGTCATTCGTCAAATTTAGTAAATAATATTCCGGCTTAAATTCTAATTCGGTCCCCAAGATTGCTTGGCTGTGTGCATGGATCTTACTCCAAAATTGCTTGATTTTGTGACATGACCACCAGCAGTGCATAAAAGTGCCAGTTCTCTCCTTACACTTCCAGCATTTGTTGTTAAGATTTTTGTAAAACTTAGCTAGTTTTGCGGGGTCTGATACCATCGATAAAACAACTTGGTCCAGTTTTCTGAAATCGGCGTTGCGCCTGCATATTTCAGATTTTTCTCCAGATTGATTCCCATTCGTTCAACAAGATGGAGTGCCGAAGTCCTGCGCCCACTTGATCATGTTTTC
>JARBWK010000007.1:109843666-109906113 GCA_030556195.1 Anolis apletophallus | reverse complement strand
AGACTTCAGGAGCAGGGCGCAGTCGCATTTCCTCTTGACAAAACATAGTAAAACACCCTCAAGGCAATCTTTCTTAACCAAGGGCAAGGAGGGGAGGGAGAGGTTACAAGGGGTCAAGGGAGACATGGGAACAATATAGTACAGATGCACAGATACAGGGATGAACCTTTATTATGATTTCTGCTTTCCTGATGTCAGCCCAGACACAAACAGATACGGCCCCCTGCTTCATAGGCCAATTCCTTTCTCAAAACTTTTCTTTCTGAGCTCAGAGGTGTCCCAAGAATGAGGGGAGAGGGGGAAAGAGGAGAATGAAGATAAAAAGTATAAAAGCAAAAATAAGTTCCTTTCCTCCCTTTGGGGGAAGAAATAGGGAAGGTCAGAAAGAGAAAGAACCCTTCTGGACAGACTCCAACGGGGTTTAGGGAAGGGATGTGTGGGTTTCCACCCGGGAACAGGCGTGCGTGCTGAAGTTGGGACTTGTTCACTCGCAGAACGACCTGCAGCTTGAGACCTGTTGCCCTCGGCAACACTCCTGTTTTCAGGAGGCACACAAAAATGGATACCGGGGTCTACCAGTATCCAGCCAACAGAAAAAGGATCAAAGTTCAGCCAAAATGCACAAGCTTATTCGTCATAACCCAGTGGGTTGCAGGGTTGGGGATAGGACTATGCAAATCATGGTGGCTCTACCATAATCTACATATTTAAAATGTGCGTCTGAACATTTATTGGGAACCTCCATCCAAGTTCCAAGTTCCCCATCCCAAATTTGTCTTAGCAAAAATCTTAGCAACATCAGTTTCAGAGATAAAAATGATATGGAGATTTCGGAAAACAGTTCTTGATGTCAACACCTTTCCCCAAAAATGTCTTTTGTCTCTCTCAGAAGGCCTTTACCACTGGAAGCCTAGATTTGGGGGAATGGGATCACAAGTTACCATCACAACCATGTAGTAACTGGCAATTCAACATGTATGTCTGCCACCCTATTAGTGAAACACGTATATGTAAGTGTGGCCTATTTGCACATGTCTCATTTTGGACAGGGTTCAGGGGGGGGGGGGGTTCTGCCTAATTGCTTATCTCATCCCAGTACCCCTGCAGCAGGCCCATTCCGTATTCCCTTCTTTCTCTCCCTAATGGTAAGTACTAGCAGCCCTTCCCAAGGCTTGACTGCTGGAAGGAAAGAAGGATATAGAATGCTCGGTTGAAGTGCCCATAGGAAAGCATAGCTTCAATCAGACAAGGGGATCTTGTAGCACTTTAGAGACTGAGACAACCATCACCCAAGTCAAAAAAGAAGCACCATTAAAGCCTTGGCAGACCGTGCAAAATGAATCTGTGAACCCCACCTCCTCCAAGATGAACTGAACCATCTAAACTGGGCTTTACAGGCCAATGGATACTCCACCTCAGACATCAGAAGAGCTGCAAGACCGAGAACAAGCCTCGAGAGTAAAGACAAAGATCCACCCAGAGGAAAAGTGTTCTTGCCATACATCAAGGGAACCAATGACCGCATAGGGAAGCTGATTAGGAAACACAACATACAAACTATCTACAGACCCAGTAAGAAAATCCAACAAATGCTACATTCAGCAAAGGACAAGAGGAATCCTCTCACTTCTGCAGGAGTCTACCGTATACCATGCAGCTGTGGACAAGTCTACATAGGGACCACCAAACGCAGCACCCAAACACAAATCAAGGAACATGAAAGGCACTACAGGCTACTTCAACCAGAGAAGTCAGCCATAGCAGAGCACCTGATGAACCAACCTGGACACAGCATATTATTTGAGAACACGGAAATGCTGGACCACTTTCACAACCACCATGTCAGGCTACACAGAGAAGCCATTGAAATCCATAATCACGTGGACAATTTCAACAGAGAGGAAACCATGAAAATGAACAAAATCTGGCTACCAGTATTAAAATAACTCTAAAATTATAAAAGCAAAACAACACCCCAACACAGAGAAACTCCAGAGAGGAAACAAGCAGTGACAGCTAATCACCTCTCAACAAAAGAATCCCCCAGGTACTAACAAGCGACACCAAAAAACTTTGAGTCCATCAAATTCTAATCAAGGTGGCTGGTTGAAACATTCACACCTAGCTCCAACAGACAAGAGCTATGTCCCACCCAGGACATTCCACAGATATATAAACCTAATTTTTCTAGTTCCAACAGATCTCACCTCTGAGGATGCTTGCCATAGATGCAGGTGAAACATCAGGAGAGAATGTCTCTAGAGCATGGTCATATAGCCTGAAAAAACCTACAACAATGCACTGAGACAATGAAGCTTGTAGCATAGGCTTAAAGCTTCTTTATCATACCAGGGCTTTAAAGTGGGCAACCCCACATTTCAGCCACCTGCAGAATTCTGAGAAATGTATTTTGGGAAGGTAATGACCTCTGTAGCTAAGAATTCAAAACTACATTTCCCAGAATTCTGCAGGGGGCAGAAATGTGGGGCTGCCTACTTTAAAGCCCTGGTGTGGTAGCATAGTAAATCACTTCACTCCAAGCATCTGAAAATGTAGATTTAGTCTATGAAAGCTAAATCTTTCTTTCAGTTAGTCTCTAAGCAGCTGCAAGATCCCTTTGCTCAGTTGAAGCTGTGCTTTGATCTTAGTACATATCAAGTGAAAACTCTGACCATTCTTATATGTGCTAGCGAAATAACATGATGCCTTTGCCCCTAAGAAGAAGCCTAAGATTTTTCATACAAAAAATTAAAGCAAGTTAAAAGGATTTAAGGTATAAAGTTGGAAAGACCTGTGTATGAAAAACTGGGGAGTTAAATGCCCAGTAGGAACCAGTAGTATGGCTTGGTTTCTTCAGATAGTTTCATGCACATTCAATGTCTCACCCATTCTTATATCTAATTGCAATCCTTTCAGTTATTTTGCTTGAATTCATTGGTTCACATTTACCTTAAATGCTTCAATGTTGAACACTTTTGCACTTCACTTTTGCTTAGAAACACATGAGCACAGAACCACATGTTTGGCTAATTGTTTTAATAGCACTACCAACATTAGCTCCAGGTATTTTTGAAACAGTTTGATGCATCCAACCATGTGAGATTTCTTTCAAGCCAAATGGTCCTAAACTGGCTAACCACATACATCAGTGCCACTAAAAAGTGTTTGTAGGCTTAAATGTGATCTCTACAAATCCTGGAAAAGGGTTTGTTTTCATACATCTATCTTAAGTGCACAGGAGATATAAAGATAATCAACATTTGGCTGATGTAGAAAGTGGTGGGTCAAGTTCATGATAAGGTCCCATTTTAAAAGGTTTAAATAGTGAGTACACATTGCAATTATGCCGTAGGAATAAGAATTATATGCTGTTGACTATAGTGTAGTAGGATAATCAATAGTCTTTTTGTTCAGTTTCCTCTATTCCAATAGATGGACCTTTCCTAAAAAGTATTAGTCTTGAAATTCCAAAAACAAGCCAAATTTTCAGATATAGTTACGTTGTTTGTTCTGCTTGCAGTGGAGCTGTCCATAAGAATCAAACTAGTAGGACCTCTTGCCCATATCAGATTCTTGTAAGTTGCCAATATTAACAGGTTCTTGGTCCTGGAAATTAAATCAATGTTATCTCTATCACCATCAGAACTGTTGTGAAAAGCCAGACATTCTGCAATGCAGAGACATTTGGTACTTTATTGGCTTTTAAATGATATAGATCAGAACATAGTATTTATGCAACTCTCCAGATGTTGGTAGTTTGTAACTCTTAACATTCCTCACTGCTGTTTCTTTTGGCCAGTTTTGTAAAAGCAAACTATCTAAAGAAACCATTCTTTCATAAAATGATACATGCTGTGAAAGCATGTTTGCACATCAAGTCTGTGCTACAAACCATGTTTATTTGTCTATTATAAGTATTTCAAAACCCTTTACCTCCAAAGATTTCTAAATAATGAGCAATAGTAATAAAACTTGTAATACAAATAATATAAACCCCACTGAAAACAATATATAATATCTGTATTATCATTCAGATAAACATATATGATAACTTGATCTACAGTTATTGAGGAGAACACTGTAATAATCGGAGACGTGGAACTATATAACATTATTGACATTACTTTATTATTATGTGCCTTCAAATCATTTCCAACTTAGGGCAACATTAAGGAGAACCAATCACAAGGTTTTGAGATGCTGAGAGTATATGACTTGCTCAAGGTCACTCAATGGGTTTCCAAAGTGGACCAGGGAATCAAACCCTGATATCCACAGTTATAGTCCAGTACTAGAACTATCATTAACGGTTTACAGTTTCTTTTTCTTTTGATAGCTAAGAAAATTAGTGCGTACAAAGCACAGCTCTATAGCCCTTAAAACATAGCTAAAATGAACATGCTCCATGCTCTCAACTCAAAATTCTCTTTTCTGGTTGTTTTCCACAAATTCTCTGTACATCACATGCTTTATTTAACTATATAATAAAACTCCTGATATTTTGGAATATCAATAGTTGGGAAATGGTTTCACCCTATTGACAGATGATACACAAAGGAGCATCAAATGAAATAATGTCTTTCTCCAGGGAGAAAATTCCATGTGAAAATGTGTCCTGGAATTCCAACTGCAGTGCTAGACTTCATCATCACCTAGTAAAAATTTAATATTTCATCGCCATCACATCTATTTTTTATTCTGCTATAGTTGCATTAGCATAGACAATGGATACTTAGCATGCTGTGCATCTTCAATATCATACCTCTCTTCTGTTGCACAGATGTGCCAGTCTGTGGTTCTGCGATCATACTTCAGCAACATCCTCATAACCCTGGTCCCTGCATCACTGCAGTGGATCTTATTCTTATTCTTCCTCTTCTGTCTCCTCCTCCTCTTCATTTCAGCATTAAAAACAAAAAGGCAAGGACATATAAAGTGAAAGGAAATCACTCTGCTTGGGAATAGTAAAAGGGATGGGTGGGAGAGAAAGGAAGATGATCCATTACATTGCTTCAAGAATATCGGTACAGAAGCAGAAGGGACCCATCACACCAAGGCAGGTGACAAGAATGTATCAGGATTGTGAATTACTGACGGGATCTATTTGTCAATACCTAGGAGCAGAAGAATCATGGAGGTCATTTGTGGAATGCACACAGTGTTACATGACAGCAGTTTGCCAATCTTGTGTGATAAAGTCCTTAGACCAGGGGTGGGCAATTTCTGGCCCTCCAGGTGTTTTGGACTTCAACTCCCAGAAATCCTAGCCAGTTTACCAGCTGTTAGGATTTCTGGGAGTTGAAGTCCAAAACACCTGAAGGGCCGGTAATTGCCCACCCCTACCTTAGACTGTGATTATAATATTATACAGTCAGTACTGCTAGGAAGTATGTTCTTCAGACAATTGTCCCAGTGGCCTTCTTAATCCAGAGCTCAGCCAGATAATTTAAAATACAGGTGGAAATTATGAAGTCCATTCAATGTTGCTGGACTGCATCTATCAGCATTCTCTGCTATTGGGTCTTTTACCTAGGAATATTGTGAGTTACTTTACAACAACATTTGGAGGACTGTATGATTTCCCATCACTAGTTTAAAACCATCAGTGTAACGTCTTTGTGATTACTTGATGGCTGGCATGCAGTCAATGCTCTAAAGCTAACTTATTATTCCCATCCACCAGTTTGACTGTTCCAGGAAATGGTAAAAGTTTCTGAGGGATGCTGTTTATTCTCCAAACTGAGAAAAATAACTTAATGCAAAGTGGTATCACAGAACAAACAGAACTAAAGGCTGTGGTTTACATTGTAGACATCTAAACTTTGCCAGTTCATTTGGGCACTTCAGCAAAGATGTCACCTTTTCTGGATAAAATATGGAAATAATATTTTCAACAGGCTGTCCTATTTTGTGGAAATATTAAAATCAGAAAAGCTTTAGCACTTGCACAGCAATAAAATACTTTTATAATCCAAAAGACTTGAAGTGGGAGTCAATCGGGGATTTTATAGGCCTTGCTTTTGAAGTTCTGCAAGTTTTTAAGCAATTAACTTCCCATAAAGTCTTGGGGAGAAGGAGATTTGTATGCTATTAAGCAGTGTTAAGAACTTCAGTCCACATTCAGTAAGTTTTAATATATAGTAGTCAAATTTTTACTATGGCAAGCCAATGGAAAGCCATTTGAAAAACCTGCACATTAAGATTTAAAATTCAGAAAAGAGCACTTTTTTAAATAACAGGTGAACATAACATGTGAGACCATTCTTATCCTTACTGTGAATAATGAATCATGTGATGTGTCAGAATTGGAGAGATAAATTGACATTGGTTACTTATAACATTTTTAGAGGTATTTCTAACCTTCTCCTTTAAGACAAAGTTAACACTACTGATTTTGTCATAATAGAAATAATCTCAGATTGGTGAAGCATTGACTTCTATATTCTAATTTAGAAAATGTAGCAGAAAGGTAGGCGCATGGCATTTTAAACATACAGAATTCTTTCATTGAAAGCCATATCTTATTAGCATCATACAAATGTTGAGAGTTAAGTAAATAAAATATTCACAACTGCACTTTTCCATAGCTGTTAATATATGCCAGGCAATCACATATGCAGTCTGGAAAATGCAACTGTGTATACCATACTTCTAATGAAGAACAGAAGTCTTCTCTGTACTTCTCCATGCTGCCGGCATCCTGGTGACATGGAGTGCCCCAGAGCCCATCAAATGACTCAAAGCTAATTCTAACAAGGCTCCCTTGGGCTCCATGCCAGTAACATCAAGAAACAGAGCTCAGAGGTGTCAGGTGTACATTTGACTCCTCATAGAAGAATCCAGGGAGAAAATAGGAAGCCGAGGACAGTATGGAAGCATTGTGTAAGGGGATCCCATGACTACTGACTGTATAGCCTTATGCTGCCCCATGGTTTCTCAGCCTCCATATGATGAAGCTTTTAGCTGTGTAAGACTACCATACTTTGGCTTTAAAATGTGGTAGAGAACATATATAGGGAAAAGTCAAACCTCAAAATGCTGTTCTAATAATAGTATAATCAAGGTATACAATTGGTCCAGCGAATGAAAATACACCCTGCATATCAGATATTTACATTATGATTCATAACAATAGCAAAATTACAGTTATGAAGTAGCAATGAAATAAATTTTATGGTTGGGGTTCACCACAACATGAGGAACTGTATTAAGGGGTCGCAGCATTAGGAAGGTTAAGAAACACTGGACTAGCATGAGTTTTTGCACATTCACCCCATCTTCCAATTCAAATCAAGTTTGCTGCACCACTGAAAAATATTCTCAGCATGACTTCAGGCATAAACACTAGTTCAGTCATATGCTGAGGACACAATGAAGTCATCAACAAGACCAGTAGTTGTTGTGCTATAATCTAATGCTGTGTAGATCGATTCAACCAACATCTGCAATGTATTTATTTTTAAATACATTTTGTCCTATTTTTTGACTAGAGACAGCTTACAAATCAAAGCATTAAAAACCCCTATTAGCAGAAAGAAATAATCAACAATCAACACAAGCACTGCAAAAGCTTTTAGGCACAACTAAAATATCACTAGGGAAACTCCGAAGTGAAGTCAACATGAATGGCACTTGCTATCTTTCTAAACCAAACCCCCATGACCTGATCCCCTTTGGTGTTGACTTTTTGATACCAAACTGTATGAAGGAATTTGAGAACAAATAAGCCAATCAGGCCAGTAGATCTGTGCCCATTATGAGGAAAGAGGGTCAAGATCGTGCTTGAAAATGCAGATCTGACTTCATCAACACTTGCTGTAGATATTTTGCCAAATTAGTCAAAGAACAAACTTCCAGACCTTTTCCTTCTGTGTTACTGGAACCATCACTTTAGAAAATGAACTACAATTTTTAAAAAAACCATCAGGCTGGAAATTGGAAGTAGTAGTTAAAATTCAACTTTCCCAAGCTAAGATTGGAGGTGACTGAACCGGCAATTAAATCTTAATTTGGGACTATCAATGGCATAGCACAGCTGAGAATAGGAGACTCACTTGGAGGTCATGGGGTGGATGGTGAAGTACAAACACCTCTGTCCTCTAGCACCTTGTTACCATTGCAAAAACTAATGGTAGGACTGAATGTGTGGTGATGGCATGAATAATGGATAGAAAGGTGGTAAATAGAAGATTTCTTTACCTCTGGTTTGTCACTTTTGTTACACTATTGAGCTTGGGATGGGAAATGGCAGTCCGATTTTTATGTTTCTGAAGGGAGGATGTGAAGTGGTGCTATGAAAAGAATAAGAAATTCTATCATTCCTTCTGCCTGTGTGTGTCAGGCTTGAGAAGCTTTTAGCTACTAGCAAATATTGGTCAGACCCTGCATGGCTGAGAAGCTAATTGGATACAGACTCACCGCCTTGCCTTGTGCTACATTAATCTTCTTATTTAACAGCAGGTCATGATGTTCAATTAACGGGAGTGCTTTTAGTGTGTTCAGTAGATGAGGAATATAACTAAATGGCCATTGTACATAAAACAGCAACCCAATAGTGAGCCAGGTTAATCACCTCTACCAAGACTTGGGCTGGGAAGAATGAAAGGAGAGCTGATGGAACAAATAGTTCCATTTGTTTGGGCCTATCAGCTTCATCATGGCCTGATTACTGTTTATAAAATGGTAACTTAGAGGGGTTTTCAAAACATTTATTTAATTAGTCACAGCCTAAACCAATGTCCCGTTCATTAGTCACAGATGTCAATAGTTATTAACAAGTTCCCAAAGGCATTTCCTTGTTAATCTCTGTTACGTTTATTTCTCAAGCATTTTAATTATGCATTAGAATCTGCACCAAGTATTATAATCGAAGAAAGATGACACTTCCATTACAGGGTTTTGTTTTTTCTTAAGGATTTCATTTGTGCCCAACAAAACTCTCTAAGAGAGGTGTCTCTTTGCAAATCAAGAAAACATGTTGCAAGGAAATGTACTCATGCAAAATTCTTCATAAAAAGAATAAAATTGCATTTAATATATATGCACAAACTACATCTAATAGATCTTTAGGTGGGTTTTTTTTTTACCCAGATGGGCTTTAGCATAGCTGGTAAATCACCAATAATGATAAGATCTACCAACCAAAAGGTTGCCAGTTCAAAACCCTGGGTCGGCGTGAGCTCCCAACTGTCAGCCCAGCTTACTGTTTACCTAAGCAGTTCAAAAACAGCTTAAGCTGTAAGTAAAGAAAGTAGGTACCACTAAAACAAGCGGGGTGTGTGTGTGTGTATTTTTACGACATCATAAAGAAAAAGATCAGAAAATGTCCAGTGACCAAAAGGAAGGAGGAAGTCCTGATGGCTCTTCGTCATATAGGCTGGAGCAACAGCGCCCCCTGTGACTGGATTTGAGCACAACCTCCAAGGTCCCAAAAAGCTGAACGCTGACACAACATACCTCCTTTCTGTTCTGTCTGTCTCTGTCCTGTCTATCCAAAATGGCATCGAAGGTTTGCCATGGTTCAATACCAAAAAAATTAATTCATTTCACATACTGCGATCTGCCCTGAGTCCTCTTGGGGGGGGGGGAGGAATATAAATAAAGTGTTGTTGTTGTTGTTATATTTCCATATAAGAAGGCAACGTGACTAAAATTTTGTAACCTTACATTATTTCAACAATGGAATGGAATTCTAAACAAATTGCTGCTCCTTTTTTTCCTCTCCCCCTCCCCCTTGCTCCAATGTGTGCATTTTTGAATCACTATAGGATGATTTTTATAGGGATCAAGGATGATGGCTGGGAAGAAGCTACAGATCCATTGACCTAGTGTCTGTTCTGGCACTAGGAAAACTTGAAAATCTGAAAATATTATCTACATTAAAGAAACAATGCTTACTGGGGAAGAATTAGTCTGACTTCTGCAAAGGGAACATCTTTTTGCCATTTTGATAAGGTCAATATATATAAAGAATGTATCTAGATTATATGGCTAAACGGGTGAAAGAAGTAGAACCAAGTGAAAATGTTGTAATGAAGGAAAAGGGAATGGTGCAGTCTCCCAAAAATCCTATTGGGCTGCTGCTATTTAACATTCTTAAATATATATTGATTCTGCAGAAATCAAGAAAATGATTAAATAAAATTATGACACCAAATTATTTGCCATTGTGTGCAATTCTCTGATGAGAATAATAATAGTAATAATAAAATCCCCACTCTTAATTTAAAAATACCCTGTTCTCAAGGCTGCACTCAGACTCCTTGACTCCACCCTGTGTACATGGGTGAGAAGTACATGTGTACATGGGTGAGAAGGAGGGGGGCTTCTTTGATTAACATCTGTTAATTTCATTCTTCAATTGCATGCATAGTTTAAAGCCAGATTTTCTGATGGAGACAATACAAAGTTCGTGTTGCTTGACTTTCATGTACATTGAACCTTCTGTCTACTATTACAAATGGATTTGAACAAAAAAGGGCATTTCCTGGGACAGTGCTTTGAGCTAAGTTATCTGATTACTTACATAAAAAGAACAACTTATAATATATATGTAATGTGGGCTCTGAAGCCATCTCTTTGGTCCCATCTACACTGCCATATAATGCCATTTCAGAATGCATATTAACTGCATTTAACTGGATTATATGGCAGTGTATACTCATGTAATCCAGTTCAATCTGCATTATATGAGTCTACATGGACCATATAATGCAGTTAAAACAGCACTATATGGCACTACATTGTTATTATTAGTAGTAGTAGTAGTAGTAGTAGTAGTAGTAGTAGTATTTGATACACAACAAGATTAATCCACAGCAAACAAGATCACTATGCTGGCTTTTCTTATTATTACTACTATATTTATTTATCCTCCCCCTTTATCTCTTCTGAAGGAGACTCAAAGTGGTTTAATATAAAAGCATCAGCATACAAGTGAAAATATACAAACATGCAAACATTGAAACAGGATTAAATATAAAAATTATTTTAAATTCCCAGTTAAACCAAGATGTAGATGGGGCCAATCTCACTTTGGACCTTCGCTAAGTGAGCACCTATGTCTGCTGCAGAAATTCACCTTGTCTTTTTCCTACACATAGCTCATGTTTCTTTTACTAATTTGGACCAATCTGCTATGCAAAAAACTCACTCATGGTTTTTTTCTTGGTAAGATACGTTCAGAGGGAGTTTGCCTTTGCCTTGCTCGGAAGTTGAGATGGTGATTTGCCTGTGAAATTCTGGGAAATGTATATGAGTGGAGGTTTGGGTTACATGGGCTGCTACCACTGGCTTACCGTAGGGTCACTGGGACTCCTTGGATGGCAGTAAACTGCTTCATTTGGCTATGTGTACTTGAAGTGCTATAAATCCCAGAGGGGATGTCATGCTCCACAACACATGTTCAGGCTAAAATATTATTTTTTCCTCTTTAACTTGACATATTGAAGCCATAAACCCTCATAAGCCAAACCAGCCTCCCTTTCTCTGAAATTCATTTATCAGGACCACAGGCAATTTGGAGAACATATAAACTACTATAGCAAGGCGAGTTATTAGTCAATTTATTATTATTATTTGTAGTAGTAGTATTATTTCACAGTCAGACTCTTAAGGCCTTTCTGATGAGCTTTTGCCTCCAAATTTGAATTGTCCTTAAATGAGCAGTGTTATATTCCAGCCAAGACACAGAAAATAATTGAACATTCTGTTCCATTTGTTGATATTCAAACTCTGAAACCTCAAAGCACATTTTAAGCATAAACCTACCCATACGTTTGCTCTGCAGTCTGCAAAACAAAAGAAATGATGGCAAAGAAAGCAGTCACTGGAACAGCCTGTCTTTGCAGGAGGTTACTAAATACCAGACCTAAGCCCTGATTAAACAACTAATTGGCTTGAACAGTCATGGCAAAGGAAGCCAAATGCCTTTAGCTTTTAACTGTAAGAGACCAGAGGTTTCGGAACAACTCTGTAAGTGAAAATGTTTAACAGGCTGAAAGCAAAATTTACCAAAGTGATGCCAAGTCCATCAGAGGAAAAAGTGAACCATGATCCAGACCCTCCAAAGCCATCACCTCCACCTCAGCCACCTCCAGGCCAGGTAGGACTTCATAACAGATTCTATTTACTGACCTTATATTTGTTTCTGACAATGAGTGACATTATTTAAAGCTGAAACTAAAAGGCTGTCAAAAGACTTTGCTTATTCATTTCAGTTTTGACATTTCTGCTCCTTGGTACCTATATTTTAGTATGATTTTTATTTTGTGCATTCTGCTTCCTATCACTTTATATGATTGGACAAGTATCATTTTCTGCAACATTTCAAAGCCAAACAGAGGCCCCAAGTGATCTTTTAACAGGCAGACTGTCAGTTTGTGCAGATCCAATCATATTTTTGCTTGGGACTGAAAACGCAAGGAGACACGAAGTTGGAATGACCTAATTCAACTCACGCTATATCATTATGGCACCAGGAGGAAGGAAATTTCAATCCACAGTTCCAGTGGGCTTCAGGATAGAGTTGAAATTTTCCAAGAAATAAATTCTCATTTTTCTCCTGAGTAAATTTGCTTCTTAAGGTTAATCTTTGTCCCAGAATCCCATCAACAGGATAAGGCTTGGGGAACATGGGATATTGAAAGAACATGTCCAACTTTTTTTTTATTAATAGGGGATAAAAGTGACTCATTTATGGAATCAGATTAACCGGTGTTCTACATTGATCCTTAGACTGAGATGAGCTGAATGTACTATTTATGGAGTCTCAACCAGGTTAAAAGAGATTCTGCATTCAAGATCCTTTTCATTTTTCTTCAGTGCCATTTGCCTCTAACTCCATCAATACCACAGTCTTAGAACTCACACTATACATAAAAGTCAAAAAGAATCATCTGGTCTAAATTCTCATAATGCTATAGCTTTTATTGCTAACAGCAGAACCTGGAAAAGTCTCTTTTCTATGTAGCAATGAGAATCCACCCCGGTCCTGCCCAGGTGGCTTTTAAGAAACCACTATATTTCCAGCTCCAACTTGTATAAAGGTTAGCTAATATGCCAAGTAACTAGTCCATCTCCTCTGTGGATGAGGTCAGCATCAGTCAGCATGGGCACTACTTATCATCCATGACGCAGATGAGATGCCCCAATGTTACCCTGGGCACATGGAGATGGAGCACGTGGAAGGCATTATTAGCAGCACCACGCTGGTCTGACAATGTTTGAAAATCTCCAAAAAGATTATTCAACTGAGTTAAGGTGGAGCTTCAAACAACCTAGGACAGAATGTGTAGTATATTAGGTCCTTTAAATGATATTTTATAATTATGAACCATTTCTGATGTGCCATAAAACAGCACAAACCTTCCATTTAAAGGCCAATAAAGCAGTTTTTGATTAACCGTATAATGATGATGTGGCTTAAAATTATTTCTTTTTTAAAAAAGAAGAAACAAATTATTTGCTGCTAGCTTTGAGCCATTCATCTTAATTGCTTCTTTGTTAGCGAAGAGAAATCTGCTTCTGTCGGTTAAAGTGGCTTAATTGAGGCTGTGATCCCAAGTACATTTGATGAGAAGGGTAATTTTCACAGGAAACTAATGTCACTCAACATCCAAATAAATGTGTTTGTGATTGAGATGTAAATGTATGTAAAAAGGCTTGACATGAAGGGAACTTGTTTTCTTCCACACAAAAAACAACAATCAAAGAAGCTGAAATGAGGACTGAAACAGATGTGAGAGTGGAGATTTGCTATCTTCTGATGGGTTATTTATCTTTTAAAGAAATAAGCAGAGGACAACAAATTCAGAGCCACCATGGCAAAGGAGAGCGTTTGAAACCTGGATTAAGGCATATTGCAGCTTGAAGTGAAGGGTAAGATGATCTTCCCCCCACCGTCCAAATTCTGTGTATAAAGGCAAACTACTTAGGAGGTTTACATTTTTACACAGATGATGGGATGCAATGTTCTTCATTATCTTTGGGAAACAGACTGTGTGGGACACAGAGCTCTAACCTCCCGCCACCTGTCGCACCACAGGGACATCAGGCATCACTTTTGCTCGGGTCTACATTTAGCCACTGTGACTTTAAGGCAGTTTCCAAGCCAGCTTGTTTTCATCTAGGCCCCATCTGGGCCTCACTGCCTTCCTGTGAAAAGCTGGTACGGAATGCCTAGCTAGCTATGTTCAAGGTTACCTAAACTAAGCCTCCCTGATTATAAGACACCTTGTAGAGGCCCATAAAGAACTCCCTGTGAAACATCTGCGCCCGTTAATTGGCAGCGCATTCCGATGGACCTTAGGTAACAAAAACATATAGCTTCTCATCAATCACTCAGCTTGATGTTCGACGCACCGGAACTGGCCAGCGAACCCTATATCTGTGGTTGGGAGACAACGGGATCCATCTCGGATCAACGTCGATGCTAGGAAGATGCTTCTTTGAAGCACCGGCCGTTACCGGCCTACCTTAAGCTGCACCAGCCTTTCCCAGTGGGCTGCCTTGGTTCGCTTGTTCCTGACAGTGTTGTGTTCAAGCCGTGATCCTGAAGAGACTCTGTTGCTTTGTATCCACTGCTTTCCAAGTTGCCACAGTTGCTGATGCGGAGGGAATCTATCCAAGGACTCTGTATTGCATCCGGCTTGGATTCCCTGCTACAGGACTATACCTACCTGTGGATCCTGATTGCTGCTACTTAAAGGCACTATACTTGCCTTCAAGCTTTCTTCCTTTTACCTGCACAATAAATCTTGTTGTACCTCAGCTGCTGTGTGGTTTGTTCAGGGAGGTCAAGTGCCAGGGCCCAAGGGGGCGACACCACCAAGGAGAAATAAATCTCACAGCAGCTACCACTGGCCTTTCAGCCCTTATGTTGTTTGAGAAGGCAAGGCCCTATGTAGCTGAGAATTCAAAAGGTCCTGCCCTAAACTACATTTCCCAGAATTCTGAAGGTAGCAGAAATGCAAGGCTGCCCACTTTAAAGTCCTGGTGTGATAACATGGCCAGTCAAACAAAGACTTCTGTGGCACAAAAGACAGAACATGGCATTATGTGACTGAGAGTGCCACAAGATTGTAATGTACTAAATGTTTGTGCATTTGTTTTGTATATTAAATAGTAGGTACTATTCTATCAAAACTTCAGGATAAGATAAATCTAGTTTCTGCAGGAAGGTGTAAGTTTTTTTTACAAAGAATATTTATTCAAGTACAAAATTTGTTAACATTACTCAAAAATAATCCTTTCAAATATATGAGTTACAATACAATTTCATCTCTTCCAAGACTCTTGTTTTATTTTCTTAGCGGCAGTCACATACCAGGCAACTTGATGAGATATGTGATCATGTTTGTCACACAAAAGTAGATTATTGTATATATACAAACTCCTCTGGGACACAAGATGAGACATAAAACACTCTGGGATAAGCATTTAGTAGACATCAGAGTAAATAATGCACTACCTTCTCCACATAACCATTTCAACAAATGTAAAACATATTCCACTTGCAGGAATGTGTAAATATCTTCTGCCCAAATAGGCAGATGAATGTGATTCTGTGAAAAGCTTTCTCCAATTTTTTTCAGCCTTACTCCAATCAAAAACACTTTCATTGCAATTTCATTCATAGGAATATCTAAGAAGTGCACTCTCCCAAACAAAATAGAAAATCAAGGTTTGGATTACAAGCAGTCCCCAAGTTACAAACATCTGACTTACAAATGATTCATTGTCACAAATGGGGGTGAGATGACAGGAAGTGAGAGGAATCTACCCCCAGGAAGGAAAATGTGCTCCTGAAAGAGTTGTCATGGGGAAAAGGTGTCTCCACTGAAGCATTTATTACCAATACTTGTTTCCACAACAAGACAAATTTTTCAAAATCTAGTTATCACAGGGACAGAAAGTGTGATCAAATCTTCTGAACCAGGGCATGGATGCAAAACAAACAACACAGGGGTATTAACTCTTCCCCGCACTACTCAAAGCATAAATACACACATACATGTATATATTTGATAGGAGTTACACTTTAAAAATATGTCTGTTCTGACTTACAAACAAATTCAACTGGAGAGCAACATACAGAACCTATCTTGTTTGTAATTTGGAGATTGCCTATTGCCCACTTCTGGTTCTCATTTTTAAATCCTTTTTGCACACCAAAGGAAAGAATAGTATGTCTTAGGAGCTGATAAAGTTATTCCCAGATGTTCCAAAGTTGCCCATCCTGGTTCAGATGCTTTAAAATTAATAATTCCACACATATTACTATGGTTAATCTCTCAAATGAATGTAAACAGATCCTCCAACCAAGACTCAAAATGTAGTTGTCCCAACTGATCCTTGCACTAATTTGCTGGTCATGAGGCAGAAAAGAGCAAATGCTTATATGGTGTTGAAAACCTCAGAGTTAGATGTCTATTAGAATATAACAGGGGTGGTCTTTTGTGCAGGTGGTGAGGCCAATTTTTGTCCTGTGACCATACTCCAGGGGGTCACGCATATCTATGCATCCAGCTTCAATGGAAGTGATTCAGAGTGATTTCAATTTGATCCATTTCTTCAGCATTGTCCAGTGTTCTAGGGTTCAATGATAGGTAGTTTAAAGCACTGGAAACCTTTGGGAAATTGGTAGGAGAATTGGTAAAAGAACTGGAGGCTTTGTTGGCTTCCAGAGATTTTTAAGGGTCATAAAGATGTGGCTCAGAAACTCCAGGCGAAATGGCACAAACTGCTAAATCCTGATTATGCTATGAGTTAGGCCCAGTATTGTCTTCTTTTGTCAGTGCTT
This sequence comes from Anolis apletophallus, assembly GCA_030556195.1. Taxonomy (NCBI): domain Eukaryota; kingdom Metazoa; phylum Chordata; class Lepidosauria; order Squamata; family Anolidae; genus Anolis; species Anolis apletophallus. The sequence goes on along the minus strand of JARBWK010000007.1, from coordinate 109,889,312 downwards.
CCTAGAATACCCGGGGGGGGGGGGACACCTCACAGGATTTTCTTAATTGTTTTCTGGGATCATGGCAAAGATAAAACCTGAAACCTTCTAGATAAAAAGTATGTTCACTCCTACTGAGCTATGGTTTCTCCCTTAAATCTAGGTACATATAGATTTCTGGCAACCCTACTAGGCAGATTTAAACCTAATCTCCAAATCTGCCTTCTAGGCTATAATATTATTCCTTCCAATCAGGCTAAGCTTTCCTTCTTCTTTCCAAAGTCTTTTCTTCCTACAGAATGGTGCGTTTCCTCACCCCCGCTCCCCAATTATCTCTTTTATCTCTTAAAGATTTATTTTTTAAAAGAGAATTATTTTTATTGAATTGTTTCTGTATAATAGATGAGAACTATTGACTTGAGGAAAGAACTCATAACTAAACCGAAATGTAAACAGGAAGCAAAACATGTTCTGTATTTGTGGATTATTGTTTGTTTCATTTTTGCTTTAGTATGTCTGCTGGTACATGTATTCAGTTGGAAATTCTGCATTTAAAAACTCAGCGTGTATAGAAATGAACTGAGAAAAATGCAGTGGAACATAATAAATTTATCATGGGATGTGAAAAAGGAAAGATACAGAATGCTGAGTATTATACTTTTCATCATAGGAAAAAGATTAGCAATATATTTTGAATGCTGTTCTTGAAATGTATATACTACAAGTGCCTCTGTTGCTCTTTTAAAGGAAGAAAATAAGCAAGAAAAGAAAGAAAATGAGGGTGCAAATGGTGTTCCAAAGAAAGAAAACACCACCCAGCCTAATTCAAATCAACAAGGTCAGTAACAGAGATAATGGGCTCCTCCATATCAGCAAAAAGCTTAGGATTGGGCAAAATGATCGCTGTAGTTTATCCATGGGATGTGATGGGTGTCTGATAGCCATACAATGCTCTTCTTGTGGTATTTTTCTTGTGAATTCCTGGTGTTAGCAACAACTAGAACCTTCTACAGCATCTAGATTGTTGTGTGTTTTTTTTCCCTTCCTGCGGGTTTCCAATACAGGTTGGGGTATCCATTTTCTCCATTGCTCCTGTTGTATTTTTATGTGTTCCCACTGATGATCATAGAATCATAAAAGTTGAGAGAGACCCATCCAGTACAACCTCCTGCCATGCAGGAACAAATAATAAAGCACTCGTGATGGATAGTCATCCAACATCTGTTTAGAAACCTCCAGAGGATGAGTCTGCAACATATTCCACTGCTGAACTGCTCTTACTATCAGAAAGTTCTTCCTAATTTTTAGTGTGGAATCTCTTTTCCATTACTTTAAATCCACTACTCTATGTCCTAGTTTCCAGCAGTAGAAAACAAGTTTGCTCCTTTTAAAAATGAACACCTTTCAAGTATTTAAACATGGCTATCATCTCACTTCCTAACCTTCTCTTCTCCAAGCTACGTGTATTCAGCTCCCTAAACTGCTTCTCATAGAACTTGGCTTTCAGACCTATTACCATTTTGGTCACTGTTCTCTGGACACCTTCCTATTTATCAACATGTGTTGGCGTTCCGAATTGTAGTGTGACTTTTGTGCTTTGCACAAAATATAATTCTCTCATTACATTTCTGGATTCCAGATTCAACATTGTTCCATCTCCTTCCTGCTCCCCCACCTCCTTCTCCCTTTGTTTTATAGTTGTAGTGCTAAAACAGTATAGTACTGTGACTGCAACAAAAAAATAAAAACCCAAAATATGCAAGACAGAAGACCCTGATACAGTACTGGGGGAGAAGGATCGGGAAAAGTGTTAAGTTTATCTATCAACCACTCACTTTATATACACTCTGCACTTTATTTATACCCAATGTGAAGTATTGATAGAACTTGTGTATAGCCTGTTTCCCACCACCACCATAGTCAGAATTGACTATACCATAATGTTTCCAGGATCTGTGTAGGAATATGAATGTTTGGCTGTGAAGAAAGCTGTCTCATTCACAGGGCCACCTTAAATAAAAGCCAACAACAAACCAGCAGGTTTGTACAGCCATATAGTGTGAAATACCTCCATGCCATAAACAACTTCACCTGATGATTTTGATTTGGATGCTTTTTCTTTTTGGTTGGCAGCCTTGAGGCTGAGAGCATAAAAGCAGCAACACAAATGAAGCAATGACCATGGAAATCTCTTAATAAATTGTTGAGAAATAACCCAAATGTATAGCTTTTATATTTTTCAGAGAATATTTTATCCTTGAGATGTGTTGAATTGCAGTCTCCATCATCAACATTAACAATCCCAAACCTGATTTTCTACAAATATTATAGAGTAAAATGGAAGCTTCCTTGAATAAGTGGAGTACAGACATATAGCATCAGCAATTCTCCAGAATATTTATACAATGGGAGGGGAACCTATGGTTGATGGATTTATTCTAGCCCAAAGAGGTCTGGAGGAGACTGGTCCCTGAAGCTTAGTTGCAAATTGGGTTTTGTGATCCACGGCATTAGAGATAAAAAGAGGGGAGGACTGACATAAAATGTGAATAATTTTGAAAGACAAAGATCATGATCCAGTCAAGCAATTCATTCTGTTATGTTTCTCTTGTTTATCAAATGCTTATATAAACAAGTAACCAAATATAAGGGGGGAATCTGAAAAAAATGAAATGACTATAGAACTGGGTGATCAATGGCAGAATGATTCAGTTGCCATACATGCACACGGAGAGGGAGAGGGAGAGGGAGAGGGAGAGGGAGAGGGAGAGGGAGAGGGAGAGGGAGAGGGAGAGGGAGAGGGAGGGAGAGGGGAGGGAGAGGGAGAGGGAGAGGGAGAGGGAGAGGGAGGGACAGGCAGACAGACATGAGGCTTTAGTAAATAAAACAAATAGAATTTCAACATCAGTATCTTATGTATACTTAAACTAGTGTTTTATCTGATTTTGGGCAGAAGATACAATAGCCATAATTAAAGAAAGGAAAACTACTTCTGAGACCAATGTAAACGTGTTGCAGCAGATATTTTATGTAACTGATGTGTTATTTGGACAGAATTTGTATTGGCAAGCTGGGACTCCTCATAATTAAATGTATTGACAAAATCCTTAGGTTTGCTGCTTGAAATGCCATGGTGGCTAATGGCTACTGAAATGTTGAACTCCTCCAGTTTGTAGGAGAGATAACCAGGGAGTTGACATGTGCCTTCAGCACTTTGGATAGTTAGTTTGAAGTTAATCTAAATAAACTCAAAATGTATTAATTGTCTCCTTGACATGGAAGCCACTACCCACTGTTGCTGAAATGGGAAACTAAGGTTACATCCACACTGTAAAATGAGCATTGAGCTGTAGCAAATAATCTGGTGTCAAACTGTATTAATTTTACAGGGTAAATGCACTCTGAGGACCTCATCAATGGGCAGGGGGAAAGTGGGAACAATGCAGGAAAAGCATGGGACAGTGGAGGGAACCTCTAGGCTCTGTTCCCTACCATCCATCCTCTGTCTTCCCTTGTCATGTCCCCCTTCAGATCTGTCTTTCCTTGCTACCTCCTCACATTCCTCCAGGGTACTCTGGGCTCAGCTTCTCTTGCTGCCATAACAGAGCCCTACTTAGTCCCACTGGAAGTTGCCCAGTGTCATGTGATGGGAGACTCCATTCCAGAGTGGAGAGAAGCAGGGAGAAGGTGCTCTTCCTTCTGCATCTGATGAGGTTCTAGGTGGTTACCTTATAATAAATCTACATTTAGCACAGTTTAATGGAGGGGGTAAGATAAGGCCAATTTGGTTTAGGATGAAATAAAGTTCTAGATTGGAAGTGGCAAAGAGATACAGAAGATCTATTGAGTTTAGATAACAGCTACACTTTTATCACCTTTAAGAAACATTGCAGTAAATGTATTGTCGAAGGTTTTCATGGCTGGAATTACTGGGTTGTTGTAGGTTTTTCGGGCTATATGGCCATGTTCTAGAAGCATTCTCTCCTGGCGTTTGGCCTGCACCTATGGCGAGCTTCCTCAGAGGTTGTGGTAAATGTTTGATAATGTATGTAGTGAGTCAGAAACTTTTGTTGATCCCAGCATGCATTTCAGCTCTGGTCAGCTGTCAATAAAGAAGACAGCTGAGAAGTTTGGGGAATAAATCAACAAGAGAATAGGAAACTGGCATTTAACGCTGTCTGTACTGATTATTTAGATGCACTTAGCTTCTGTTTGTATCAATTAAGGAATTACTAGTCAGAGAGTTATGAGCCCCATGGTGGGGACAAAACCAACTCAGCTGAAAGATAAATGAAAATATAGAGTCCAACAGAAATATCAGGATTTTAGATAACCATAAAGACAATTTCTGGCAACAATTTTTACCTTCTACATTTATGGTATTTTAAATACAAAGTAATATGCACTGGAAATGCAGCAAAGATCTCTGAAAGACCTTTACTCCTGCCACTTACCACAACCACAATCTATCTAGTGCTCCCTGGCAATGGCCACCCCTCAAAGGGCCTGTGGATTGAAGACAGATATGACCCAAAGCCCAAAAGGCTCCATCTGTTTCTCCTTTCCTCCAAAAAAAATTACATTGTGTGTTTCAGCCACCACTTTGAATGGTTGGAAGTGGCAACGCATCATGTCTGGTTGCGTCTTATGGCCCTTCAAGATAGACTCAAAACGTGGGACATAGGAAATTTTATAGCAAGATTCTTTGGGGGGAAATGAACATTGTTCATGCTCACATGCCACCTACAGTGAGGATTTCAGTTATATTCCATGGGAACAGTGAAGCTGGAGACTGACAATAGTTTATCATCTTTCATTCTGTGTCTCTATAAGCCCAGGTTCTACTAAATCAATGAGCTTTATACAACCCAATGCCACTTAGGGAGGCTCCAAGAGTCTACAATGCTTTTAATTCAGCAAAACTAAAATGTCATGGAAGAATTTGCTGGGTGGAAAAGACCCACATGATGGGTCTTACATTGCAACTAAGGACCCATACAAACACTACATAGACTAGGAACTTGGTAAAGTAGCTTTCATCCACTTTTTGTGCTTGTGCAAGATGCCTGAGCAAAGAGGTCTCAGAGGCTGTGGAACTTGAAGCATTTAAGAGATATGATTGATATTATAATGAATACTCAGCAGACATCGGGTTTCAGGGTTGCAGCTCAGTGAGTACTGTCAATCAAGGGGGGAAAAGCCCTTTGAGCATTAATTTAATTCCTCTTCATCTCCTGGACACTTAGCACTGATCCTCTGTTCTTTCAACCAGTCACTATGTAGGCTTGTGGTCTTAGGAAAATATATGCATTGTCACTCAAGATTAGTTGGAGCTTCACATATTTAATAAACTTGCTTTCCCTTCTTCAGCTGTAAAAGACTAAAATGTAGGAAGCTAATCCTCACTTCTGATTGTTGACAGGAAAATTCCGTTCTGCATGTGTGTGTGATTCTTCTCTTCCCTTCCGCTCCTTCTCTCTGTTCACAAATCTTCTTTGGCCTCGCTAATCCAGGAAAGAGAATCTCAGAGTCAAACAAGACACTATGCTAAATGAGCATCTAACAATGCATTTGGAAACTTTTCTAAATTTAATCTCAAGGTGGAATTGTGAGGTTTCATTAAAAGATCAGTGTACAGAAATAGCTTTTTTTTAAAAAAAAACAACAACAAACCATTATACGTTTGATTTTAATGAGATTGTTTGCTTTGCATATTTGACTTCTTCTACCTTTGTTTGTTTGTTTTTAATCAGAATATGTTTTCATATTGCGTCCAACCCATAGGGTCCAGGGAAAAGAAGGGGTCTGGTCCACCCTCCTTCTCCTTGGTTGTGCAGGTGTATTTGCTGATGTCAGCAAAGGTGATCAGTGATAGCTAGGAGCTCTCTGGAGCTGACAGTTGGCTGCCTGAACAACAAAAACAATAATCTAGGTATTTATTTATTTCAATTATTTATAACCCGCCCTTCTCTACCCCTGCAGGGGGATTCAGGGCGGCTAACAAAAAGCAACGATTTGATGCCCCATATACAATCAATAAAACAATGATTACATCATAAATGATTACATCATAAATAATACATTACACAGATTAAAAACCAATTAAATACTAATAGTTAAAAATACACACTGTCCAAGCTCTGTAATCCCAAGTTTGTCCAAAGCCAGTCCACAGTCCGTTTTCATAACACTGTCATCATTTTGTTGTCCGCCTGCTGCCCAATATCTAACCAAATGCCTGGTCCCATAGCCAGGTCTTCAACTTTTTCCTAAAGGAAAGGAGGGAAGAAGTTGACCTAATTTCACTGGGGAGCGAGCCACCACCAAGAAGGCCCTGTCCCTCGTCCGTACCAAATGTATTTGCGACTACGGTGGGATTGAGAGTAGGACCTCCCCGGAGGATTGCAAATTTCGAGGTGGGGCATAAGGGGAGATACGTTCAGACAAGTAAGCTGGGCCAGAACCGTATAGGGCTTTAAATGTCAAAATCAGCAGCACTTTGAATTGTGCTCAGAATTGGACAGGCAGCCAGTGAAGCTGACGCAACAGGGGGTGGTATGCTCCCTGTATGTCGCTCAAGTAAGTAACCCGGCTGCTGCCCATTGGACTGTTTCCAAACAGTCTTCAAAGGCAGCCCCACGTAGAGTGCATTGCAGTAATATATTCAAAGTGTAACAAGAGCATGGACCACTGTGGCCAGATCAGACTTCCCAAGATACAGGCGCAGCTGGCGCACAAGTTTTAATTGTGCAAAGCTGTCCTGGCCACCACAGAGACCTGGGGTTCCAGGTTCACCGATGAGTCCAGGATCATTCCCAAGCTGCGAACCTGTGTCTTCAGAGGGCGTGTAATCCCATCCAACACAGGCTGTAACCCTATGCCCTGTTCGGCCTTTTGACTGACCAGTAGAACCTCTGTCTTTTCTGGATTAAGTCTCAATTTGCTAGCTCTCATCCAGTCTGACACAACAGCCAAGTACCAGTTCAAGATCTGGACAGCCTCCTTGGTAACATGTGGGAAGGAGTGACAGATTTCGACATCATCTGCATAAAGATGACATCTCAATCCGAAACTCCGGATGATCTTCCCCAGCGGCTTCATGTAGATGTTAAACAACATCAGGGACAGTACTGAACCCTGTGGGACTCCACAAGACAAAGGTTGTGGGGCTGAACAGGTGTCACCCAGTAACACCTTCTGACCGTCCCTCGAGGAAGGATCGGAGCCACTGCAAAACAGTACCTCCAAGCCCCATATCTGCAAGGCGGCCCAGAAGGATACCATGATCAATGGTATTGAAGACCACTGAGAGGTCCAGCAGAACCAACAGGGACACACTCCCCCTGTCTAGTTCCCGATGCAGATCATCTACCAAGGCAACCAAGGCTGTCTCAGTTCCATGTCCCGGCCTAAAGCCAGACTTTGCCGAATCTAGATAATCAGTGTCTACCAGAAACCCCTGGAGTTGCGAGGCCACCACACATTCTATGACATTGCCCAAATAGGGGAGATTGGAAACTGGCCAATAGTTGACTAATTGAGTGTCACAATGCAGGGTCTCGGCCCAGCCCCTTAATCACACACACAGAGACGGTAATCAGCTAACTATTTATTGAATAATAAAAAACAGGTGAAAAGGATAATTGTCCATAAAAGTATCAAAAAGGCAATCAAAAAGATGAAGAGTTCTTAAGTATCTCCAAAGGCAAAAAGCTTGGCAAAAGTTCCGCAAATGCAATGCGGATCAAAACAGACTTGGTCCGTGGCAATTCAAACAAGGCAAAGTTCAAGGAATCAAGGCCCAAGAAACTTCTTGGCAAGGCACGAGCCTCAGTCCTGGCTCCGTGGATCTTCACTCGCTTCACTCCCTTCAAATCAGAAGTGGCTGAGCAACTGAGGATCTGTTCCCACGGATCCTATACTTAATTCCCTTGGTGAGACCCCCGATGCTCTAGGCTTCTGCGCCAATCTGTGCTACGGGACCTAGCGCTCCTCTGGCACTGTAGGCTTCGGTGTCATTCCCTCCTACTGGACTCAATGCTCTCTCTCCTATCAAAGCTCCGTCCTTGCCTCCCAGCACCTGGGTCGCTATCTTCATGAGAGCCAGACTCCCTTTCAGCTTCCATGGGCTCATCCTCCGCTATCTCCCTAACCCTTTCCTGCGACCCGTAACCACCTGGTTTCTCATACTGATTATCTGAATCAGCACTTTCAATGTCGGCCTGACTTTCCCAGCTTTCATAGCCATCAGGCCAGCCATCATCCCAGGCCAAGCTCTCTGTGGGAGATGAAGGCCCAGCTACCTCATCATCCCCTTCCTCCATGTCCTCATCAGCTGCAGCTGGCCCTAATGCAAGCGGGACCCCCGGGGCCATCCCCTGCCCCCCAGGCACGAAAGGAAACTGGGTTGCTACAATATAACACCTCAGGTACTGTTCCAATGTGGCATTAACCCTTTCGGTCTGCCCGTCGGTCTGGGGGTGATGCGCCGTGGACATCCGCGCCTCAATCCCCAGCACCTTCTGAACCGCCCGCCAGAACTGGGAAGTGAATTGGGTGCCTCGGTCTGTCACCAAACTCTCAGGAAGTCCATGCAAACGAAACACATGTTGCACAAACATATCAGCAGTCTCCTTGGCCGTGGGCACCCCTACACATGGTATGAAATGACTCATCTTGGTAAGGCAGTCCACCACTACCAGGATCGTGGTGAACCCCTTGGATTTTGGCAAGTCTGTGATGACATCGGCTGAAATCATCTTCCACGGTGCAGATGGAGTGGGGAGCGGTTGGAGCAAGACCGCCGGCTTGCCCCCTTGCTTCTTGGCCCTCTGGCAGACCGGGCAAGTGCTTACATTAGCTTCAATGTCCCTTCGCACCTTTGGCCACCAGAAATCTCGTAGCACCAACTGTAGTGTTTTGAACAACCCAAAGTGCCCTGCTGCCCGGCTGTCATGGCATAGTTTGAGAATGTCCTCTCTCTCAGGCCCGGGGGAAACATAAGTACAATCACGGTGGCACAACAAGCCATTTTTTACTTGGAAAGGGAACTGCACCCCCTTGGCGAACTGCTCTTGCACCCAAGGGTCTCCCTTCTGTTGAACTTGAATCCGTTCGTTCAAAGGCCTCTTTTCCCCCGGGTCCGGATTGACCGCCGGAGGTGGCGCCTTGGCTCTGCCTGCAGCGGCAAAGTTCTCGGCTTTGAGCAACCGTGACTCTGCGGATCCCGTCTCTCCTCTGACGAACTCGGGCTTTCGGGACAAGGCGTCAGCTTGTTTCATCTGAGCGGGGGTGACATAGTGAATGCGGAAACTGAATCTCTCAAAGAACAGGGACCACCTCTGTTGTCTCTAGTTCAACTTCCGCTGGTTCTTCAAGTGCTCCAAGTTCCGGTGATCTGTGTGGACTTCCACCGGAAATTTGGCCCCCTCAAGCAGATGTCGCCAAACTTCAAAAGCCACTTTGATGGCTAGTAGCTCCTTCTCCCAGATCGTATAGTTCCTTTCCGGCGCCGTCAATTGCCGGGAATAGTAGGCACAGGGCAATAAGTCCGACCCCTTGGGCTGTAGCAGGATCGCTCCCACTGCCACATCCGATGCATCAGCTTGCACAATGAAAGGGGTGCGGGGATCCGGATGCTGCAAAAGCAGCTGTGTGGTGAACAGCTGCTTAAGCTTCCGGAAACCCACCTCTGCCTCCGGTGTCCACTGGAACTAGGCCTTTCCTCGCAAACACTGCGTGATAGGGTCTGCCCATCTGGCAAAATCAGGAATGAACTTTTGGTAATAGTTGGCAAACCCCAGGAACCGCTGAATGTCCTTTTCGCTGGCAGACGCCTTCCAGTCTGCCACTGCTTGTACTTTGGTACCATCCATGGCAATACCCGTTTGGGAAACACGGTAGCCCAGGAAATCTACCTCTGGCAAGTCAAAAGCGCACTTCTCCAACTTGGCATAGAGACCATGATCTCTCAGCCGCTGCAACACTTCCTTTACTGGTATAGCCCGGAGCTTCGGCTTCCTTTTTGGCTGGTATAGCCCGGAGCTTCAGCCTAGGGTGCTACCAATATGCCGATGACACTCAACTCCTGCTGAAGCTGGAGCCTGGCGCAACTTTGGTGCCCGAAAACTTCACTCGAGGTCTGGAAGCAGTAACAAAATGGCTCCGTGCCCACAAACTCAAAATAAATCCATCAAAGACGGAGATCTTATGGCCGGGCCGCCCAGAACCACCTTTCCCACTGCCCCCTTCGAAGGGGGAACCATTGATTCCGTCCCCTCAGTAAAGAGCCTTGGTGTTATCCTGGACTCCAAACTGTCGATGGAGGCCCAGGTTGCCTCCACGAGCAAAAGGGCCTTCTTCCACCTGCGCCAAGCGAGACAACTGGCGCCCTACCTCCCGACGGATGTGCTAGCTACAGTAATCCATGCCACGGTTACATCACGGCTGGATTACTGTAACGCCTTATATGTGGGTCTGCCCCGGTCACTAACCCGCAGGATCCAGATTGTGCAGAACGCGCCGCCAGGCTTCTCACAGGAACATCGATGAGATGCCACATTACACCATCCCTGCAGCGCCTGCACTGGCTGCCCGTTGAGTATAGAGCCTTACATAAGACCTTGACCTTGGCTTTCAAAGCCCTACGGGCCGGGGCCCAACATACTTAAAGGACCGCTTGCTGATGCCTGCCTACTCAAGGACACCGCGGCCGGCAAACAAGAACCTCCTTTGCGTCCCGGGCGTGAAAGAGGCCCACCTGGAGGCCACGAGACGGAGATCGTTCTCCATTGTGGCCCCGTTCTCTGGAACTCGATGCCACCGACCAGAGAGCCTCCTCGACCTGCCCCAGTTCCTGACCGCTCTAAAGACCTGGCTATTTAGGAAAGCCCATGGCTAATGCAGAACCAGGAACTCAACTACCTGAGCCTGGCCCTTGCATTTAACCCCTAAATATTTTAATCTAATTTTTAATATTTTTAATATTTTTAATTGTTGAATTGCTATGTGTAAGTCGCCCGGAGCACTAACGTGGAGGGCGACTCAGAAATAATAAAGTCAGTCAGTCAGTCAGTTTACATGGCGGTCATGGGTCGCCTGGTCTGGTGAGAAAATCATCAAGTCGTCCAAATACACTGCTAGATATCGATCCAGCAGATCCCGAAAGATGTCGTTCATGAAGTGTTGGAAGCAGGCAGGGGCATTACATAAACCGAATCCAATTACGAGGTATTCAAAACTTCCCCATTTGGTCTGGAAAGCCGTCTTCCATTCGTCTCCTTGACAAATCCGCACCAGCACCTCTCAGGTCCAATTTGGTGAAGACTTTAGCTCCCTGCATCCGTTCCAGCAACTCAGGAATCAATGGCAGGGGGTAGCAGTTCCGGATCGTAATCTTATTGAGCTCTCGATAGTCATTACACAGTCGCAACTCTCCCGACTTTTTCTTGACAAACAGGATCGGCGCCCCGGCCGGGGACTGGGAAGGCCGAATGAATCCCTTCCTAAGGTTCTCGTCCAAAAACTCTCGGAGGGCCTTCTGCTCGGGCTCCGAGAGGGGATAAAGTCTCCCGCGTGGAATAGGTGCTCCTGCCTCCAGCTCAATGGCACAATCGTAGGGCCGATGGGGAGACAAGCGTTCCGCCTCCTTCTCACTGAAGACATCCCAAAAAGCGGCATACTTTTTGGGCAAAGTCGCGGCCTGTTCCACATCATGCGCTTGGCACGCCCGGGCCGACATGCAATGTCCCTGGCAATGTTCGGAAGTAAACTGCAACTGTCTCTGAGCCCAGGAAATCTGCGGGTCGTGTAAAGTCAACCACACGATTCCCAGGATTACGGGGAAATCTGACAACTTAGTCACTAGGAATGAAATGTCCTCCTTATGTGAGCTCATCCACATCTTGGTGGGAGCAGTATAGTGTTTCACTGCCCTGGCTTTCAACGGTCGCCCATCAATGGTTTGTACGCCCTTGGGCTCCTGAAGATCATGTAACTGTAATCCAGCAGACTTGGCATAGTCCGCATCAATAAAGTTGTTTGTGGCCCCTGAGTCAACCATTGCATGTACCATCATCGGCCCTTTCTCCCGGGACCACAAAGTGACCATGATTAAAAACAACTGTCCAGTCTGGGGTTCTGGGGGAAGATTAGCTATTGCGACCGAGTTTGCGAACCCGTTTAAACTCGGCCGGCCTCTTCCCCCGCCGTCTGTATGGCCTCTTCAGCCTCTTGGGGTTCCTCATACGCAGCAGAAGCCCAGGGGGTCTTGCCTCGCGGCTTCTGGGGACACTACTTGGAAAAATGCCCGGATCCTCCACAGTACCAGCACAGGTTCAGCCGCTGGCGCCGAGCTTTCTCGGCCGCATACACCTTGGGCCTCACGTGTCCCAACTGCATGGGTTCCGGTTCATCCAGGGGCTGAGGGGCTGGCGTGAACAGCCGGAACGGCGGCCGACTGGCCCCCGTCTCCTTGCGGCCAACCGGCCGCTCTCTGGGCCCTCTGTCCCACCGTCTTCGGGTGTGGAGCCCGGCCTCCACGCGTAGGCTTAAGGTGATCGCCTCCACCAAGTCGGCAGGCCGAGTAGCCCCTCTCAGGATCTCCTGCTGCATCTCCTGTGACAGGCCCTTCATGTGCTGATACCGCAGCGCCGTGGGGTTCCATTCTACTTGGGCAGCCAACACTCTGAAATGGGAAATGTACTGGGACAAGGACATGTCTTTCATAGACAACCGGTCCAGCTCCCTCTCCACCAGCTCTGCATTCACCGGGTCTCCCCAAGTCGTCTTGATAGCATCTAGGAATGCTGCCACAGTAGCCACTTGGGGTGAGGCCGCCTTCAGCTGGGTCGTGGCCCAGGCTGCTGCTGTCCCTTCCAGCAGGTTGTACACAAAGCCCACCTTGGCTCTTTCACTGGCGAATTCCACGGCCCGAAGTTCCAGGCACATCTCACATTGTCCAATAAACACATTGACCTGGGCCGGGTTTCCGTCAAACCGGGACGGAACAGTCAGGGAGGGCTGTCGGCCTGCCCTGGCCCGAAGATCCACCACCTCCTGCTGTAATTCCAAAATCTGAGCTGCGGTTAGCTGAGCCATCACGCCGACTCGTCTCCGCCGTCGCCTTCCGCGTCCCGTGGTGTGAAAAAGGGGTTCGTGGAGTTGCTTGGCCAACTGTCACAATGCAGGGTCTCGGCCCAGCCCCTTAATCACACAATCAGCTAACTATTTATTGAATAATAAAAAACAGGTGAAAAGGATAATTGTCCATAAAAGTATCAAAAAGGCAATCAAAAAGATGAAGAGTTCTTAAGTATCTCCAAAGGCAAAAAGCTTGGCAAAAGTTCCGCAAATGCTATGCGGATCAAAACAGACTTGGTCCGTGGCAAAGCAAACAAGGCAAAGTTCAAGGAATCAAGGCCCAAGAAACTTCTTGGCAAGGCACGAGCCTCAGTCCTGACTCCGTGGATCTTCACTCGTTTCACTCCCTTCAAATCAGAAGTGGCCGAGCAACTGAGGATCCGTTCCCATGGATCCTCTACTTAATTCCCTTGGTGAGACCCCCGACGCTCTAGGCTTCTGCACCAATCTGTGCTATGGAACCTAGCACTCCTCTGGCGCTCTAGGCTTTGGTGCCATTCCCTCCTACTGGACTCAATGCTCTCTCTCCTATCAAAGCTCCATCCTTGCCTCCCAGCACCTGGGTCGCTATCTTCATGAGAGCCAGACTCCCTTTCAGCTTCCATGGGCTCATCCTCCGCTATCTCCCTAACCCTTTCCTGCGACCCGAAACCACCTGGTTTCTCATACTGATTATCTGAATCATCACTTTCAGTGTCAGCCTGACTTTCCCAGCTTTCATACCCATCAGGCCAGCCATCATCCCATTCCAAGCTCTCTGTGGGAGATGAAGGCCCAGCTACCTCATCATCCCCTTCATCCATGTCCTCATCAGCTGCAATTGGCCCTAATGCAATCGGGACCCCCGGGGCCGCCCCCTGCCCCCCAGGCATGAAAGAGAATGGGGTTGCTACATTGAGTGGGGTCCAGTGATTTTTTTCAACAGCGGTTTTATAACAGCTTGTTTTAAGCTGGCTGGAATTGTGCCCTCCTGTAAGGAGGCATAAACCACCACCTTCACCCACTCTGCCAAACCCCCTCTGGCTTCCTTTATCAGCCAGGATGGGCAGGGGTCTAGGATGCATGTGGTAGATCTCGCCTCTCCAAGGATTCTGTCCACATCCTCAAGCTGAACCAATTGAAATGAATCCATCATAACTGGACAGACAGGTGCTCATGTTACATCCTCAGAGACTGCCGTTAACGTGGTGTCGAAGTCAGAATGGATCGGAGTGTCTTTGTCCACAAAGAACCAAGCAAATGCTTCACAGCAAGCTGCCGAGTTGTCAGGGATCTCACTCTGAAGCGGATTTAACAGCCCTCTGACAACACAGAACAGCTCAGCCGGACGGTTCCTTGTGGATGCAATATTGGTCACAATGAAGGATTTTTCTATGGCCTTTATTCCCACATCATAGGTCCTTTAAAAGGCACCCAGACATGCTTGGGCTGTTCTGCTATGCTTCCACTTCCACACACACTCTAGCCTCCTATTCTTTTACTTTATCGCTGCCAGCTCCAAGGGGCTGGTTTAGCTTGGTTACTCAAGAGGGAGCATTCCGGAGCAATCGTGTCTATTGCCCTAGTCATCTCATTATCCCAGAGAGAGACCAGAGCATCGACAGGGTCACTTACCGAGGAGACGGGAAAATCCCCATGAGCTGTCAGGAATCCATTTGGACCCGCAAGTCTCCTGGGGCGGACCATTTTAATGGGTCCTCCACCCCTGCAGAGGTTAGGAGGCACAGTAAGTCTAAACCTGATCAGGTGGTGGTCGGTCCATGGCAACGGAGCGATGGTCAGCTCCTCCACCCCTCCACCTTCTTCCCATCCCTGACAGAAAACCAAATCCAATGTGTGCCCAATTGGGGCAAAACAGATTTTGCTCAGCTGGATTGTCTATTTCGATTCCATTTCTGCTGTTCATGTTGCTTTGTTGCAGAGCATCTGAACAGCTCCATGGAATCTGGGACTGGTCTGAAATATCAGTGCTTCAGACTTGTCCTGGATTTCAGTAGGTGAGTTCTCAGTCTATGAAAGCTTAAGCTAACAACTTTGTTTTCTTGGTTAGCCTCTAAGGTGCCACAAGACCCTTTGGCATACTAACTGTCCATAATAACAAGTCAATGTTTTCTTATTAATCTTACTAGCACCGCACTCTTGAGTCTTCTCTTTACACAGCTCCCTTTCCACTTCCACATCTGTCCAGGGTTAGAGTAAACTATTCCTTACCTACCCAATAAAAAAATCAAAATTGCTGTTACCTACTCAATAAAAAAAATCAAAGTTGCTGTTTCAGTGTGTGTTTATGTGTGTTTGAAAAACATAGAATTTATAGAGAGAGAAGGATGGAGATGGAGGAAGGGAAAGCACATATTTGAGTCACCAGTGTTTTTTTAGAACTGATGTTTATTGCAAAATAGGTTACAAAGCAGTGTGCTTTCCAACTTGTAAAATACAGTTTCTGGATGGCTAACTGTAGTTTACTAATATAGACCCAAAGCAGAAGTATCTAATCTTTGCAGAACAAGATGCTCAAATGGAGGTGGATAATGCTGGACACTATACTTTGGTTAATGCAGCTTAAGATTGCACTAACTTTCTTTAGTAATCACATCATGCTGCCGGCTCGTGTTCAGCTGTGATTGACTGAGACATTGAAAATTACCATATAATGAGCAAGGATTCTAGCCTGAAAGCAAATAAATATATTTATTGACTTGTCCAGATGGATAATATATTTTCAGCAGTACTAGGGGAACTGAGATGCAGAAGAAAATACTCATGTTTCCAAACTTAATATCAAAACCATCATTCTGGAGGCAACCATTTAAATATATATGCTTGACTATTCAAGGGTAACAGATATTTACATCTCTTGAAATTTGCATACACACTTCTTATACCAGTAACACAGACTCTATACACTTAATTGATTCTCTTCATTGTTTCCATAATTACCAAGAACCTTGTAAAGAAAATATAATCTAATTTGATCTCTACATTTTCATTTACCTAGAGGGGAAGAACAAAGTAGAAAAATACTTTATACTTATATCAACATTGACATTAGGGATTAGCATTTGAAATGGTTATTAAGATGCAAAGTTTCAGTAGTTACAGAGTACTTCAGTTTTTACGTACAGAGCTATCAGAGTTCCTCACTGAGAGAAAAACAGACACCTGATTTTTTTCAAACGGTAATATAATTTTAAAATGTGTAAAAGAAAAACGAATTATTGGGGAAATTGCTTATTGTAATTATTAATGTGACTCGGAATGGTGTAGTGCAGGGGTGCTCATTAGGTAGCTCACGAGCTACTAATAGATCTTCGGCCCTCTTCCAGGTGATCTTTGGGCCTCACCAGCCAGATGAGGCGCTCCTGCCATGCACGCGCACACCCTGCGCACACGCGCGCTCCTGTGCGCTCCTGCTTTTGGCTTTTGCTCTTGCAGTGCTTCTTTCGCCTGCGGGGCATTGCAGGAAGAAGGAAGCATGAGGCGAGGCCTCTGGAGGGAGCGCCCTGCCTCTCTCTCATCCAGAAGCAGCTGTTGCAGCCTCCATTGCCGGTGAGACAGGCAGGGCGGAGTGCTCCCTCTGGATGCCCCACCTCGTGCTTTCTCCTCCCTGCAATGCCCCGCAGGCGGAAGAAGCGCTGCATGGGCAAAAACAGCAGCAGGAGCATGCGCGGCCCTCCGCGTCTATCCATCATGGGCTCGGCTGCCTACCACCTGCAGTGAGATCGCTACACCTTGGCCCCTACGGGAGCACCTTATTGCCATTCACGGCATTATCACATTGTGCCGGGGACGTCCATTCCGGATCTTTCACAGCGAGAGCGACCTCCTCCTTCCCCTGTCATGCACTCCCCTCCCCTTAGTTGTGGTTTTGAGGTAAGAGCATCATTCGGACTGTGGGATTTACCCATGAAGGGACATTATTGACTCGTGAGTAAGCTCACCGCATCGCTGTGGAATTCAACCCTTCCCCGTCGCACACCCATGGTCCTTTATATTCTCTAGTAGCTGGTATTGTTTGTGTACGACTCGCTGCTCATATTTACTATGCATCAGGCATGTAGCCGGGGGGCGGGGCTAAGGGGACTTCAGCCCCCCCCCCCCGAAATTCTCAGGGTGGTCCGCGAAAAGGCCTTACTGGTACATTATTTAAACTGTTATGTTTATTCATATCATGATCTGATCACCATGCTCATTATATCCCACATTAATGGGGTTATTGGGATAACAATACAAAAGGTTTGCTAGGGTAGACCCTCTTCCACCCAGTCTCAGCCCCCCGAACCAAACTCAGCCCCGAATCAAAATCCTGGCTACGGCCCTGCTATGCATGTATGTACTATTGTATTCTATGACATATGAAGTAGGCTTCTTAGCCCTCACCTTGATTTATATATTATATTTTATATAGCACATTGCCTATGTCCTTGATTATAACTGTCATACTGCAAGAAAGGGAACAGGCAACATTTATCATTCATATCCCAAAGGGGGCTCAGGGCAGCTAACAAAAAAGGCAGTTTGATGTCACTTTTACATACATAAAACAAAACATATACATTAAAAATCAATAGTTAAAACACAAAATCTTAAAAACAGTTACATTAAAAACGACACCGTCCAAAGGCATATTCCAGAAGCTGTTCCATAAATTGCAGTATTCCATAGTCTCTTATTTTGCAGATAACATATTGCATTGCAGATTGCTGCCCAAATACTTGGTCCCACAACCATGTCTTCACTTTCTTTCTGGAGAACAGGAGGGAGGGAGCTGAATTAATTTCACTGGTGAGGGAAATCCATAGCCAAGGGGACACCACTGAGAAGGCCCTGTTTCTCATCCCCACCATTTGTGCCTGCAAAGGAGATGGGACTGAGAGCAGGGCCTCCCCAGAAGGTCTGGATCTGGGGGGGGGGGGCTCTCTAAATGTTTAAAAGTAGAACTCCCATCAATTGCAACCACTGGTTTTCAGGAATTATGGATGCTATAGTCTACAACATGTGGCGTTGTTTACTTCATCATTGTTCAGATAATTTCCTTGAGTCTGAGAGGAGCTGTAGAACTAAATTGGTGGGGACACGAAATAGGCAGAGATAAAGAGTTCTCGTTATTTATCTAATTACTTATTATATCCAAATCAACCACTAGAATTGAAGGTAGTAAGTCTATATTGATTGTTTCTTCATAGACATCTAATGTGGGCTGTGTGGTTTTATTTTTCAGGTATTGTTTGTTTCGAGCAATTATTTTGATTTGTCACCAGCTCAAACAATAAATCTTGCAATGTGAGCAAAAGTAATTGTAATAAAATTAATCAAGCCCTATTAATCAAAAGGCCTGATTTATGACTTGACTGTTTCTGAAATCCAATGCATCTGAAAAACTACAGTATGGATTTATGTCTTACAATCTCTCCGCCAGGCTTTTTCCCAATAATCATCTCATGGTTTTAAGATTATGCTGCATCTTCTTTATGCAGAACATCAATATGACAACAGAACCTATGTTTTCTGGATTAGTTTTAAAATACCAAGTAAGATTAATTAGAAAAATTAATAATCTCTTGGCAGTAAAATGTCATCTTAAAGGATGCTTTTTCAATGAGTCAGTTACACAGAATTTTGGTCCAATTTGCATTTCACATACCTATATTAACATCTATCTTGTAGCTGTTTTACAACCTATTTTTCAAAACACAAAGAAGTGTGACAGCCATTATTAGTGTAACAATCATCGAGCTTTATAAACATCATTGTGTCAGAATGAGTAAATCAAAATACACCTGTGGGTGAATTCTTCAATCTCATCATCTTCCAAGAACATTCATCTGAAAAGGAGATAAAAAGAAATCTCTCCAGGCTCTTTGTGTACCTGATGCAGAACTTATCTTTTCTGTTTTTATAAGGGAAACAATCAGAAGTGTGAAGAAACATACCTGTGTCTGCTCTATCTTAAACAAAAGCCATTGCTTTTTCAGTGTGATTGTCAAAGACTGCCTAGTGCCAACTTAGTAAGGAAATTGTGGTGTATGTAATCCATACACCACAATGATGATATCTGGAAGACACACAATCCACAAAACCTGGGCCTCAGGTTTATTTATTTATTTATTTCAGTGAGCTTCTATGCCGCCACTCCCGGCGGGCTCGGGGCGGCTCACAACACAATAGGCACGATAAAACAGCAATACAGATAAAACAGTAGCATAACACATTACACAATAAAACATCAAAAACAATTTAAAAGGTAGTGATACCATGCATAAATGACCTAGTCGGACTAGGTTGCAGAGGGGGGGTGCGACCCAAGGCCTATGTCTGGAAGGCCAGCTTGAAGAGGTGGGTCTTGCACGCCCGCCTGAAAGGGAGCAGGTCGTGGATGGCGCGCGTGTCCACCGGGAGGGCATTCCAGAGGGTCGGCGCAATTACCGAAAAGGCCCTGCGGCGGGTCGCTGTGAGTTTAGCTGTTTTTATAGGGGGGATTGCCAGGAGGTTGGTGTCTTCCGAGCGGAGGGATCTTGCAGGGCAATATGGGGTGAGACAGTCCCTCAGATACACTGGCCCCAGGCCGTGCAAGGCCTTAAAGGTAAGAACCAAAACTTTGAAGGTGATCCGGTGCTCAATTGGTAGCCAGTGCAGATCCTGCAAAATGGGTGTTATGTGGCAGCCTGCTGGAGTGCCAGACAGGAGCCGGGCGGCAGCGTTCTGCACCAGCTTGAGTCTCCGGGTCACCGACAGAGGAAGGCCAACGTAGAGCACATTACAGTAATCTAGCCTCGAGATGACCGTGGCTTGGATCACCGTGGCGAGATCGTTCCGGGAGAGATAGGAGGCCAGCCTCTTTGCCTGCCTGAGATGGAAGAAAGCAATCTTGCTGACCTCAGAGACCTGGGTCTCTAGGGTCAGCTGGGAGTCCAAATGAACCCCCAGACTCTTTACAGAAGACGATGGGCATAACGCCACACCGTCCAGGGTTGGAAGCTGGACATCCCTACCACCTGGGTGACCCGGCCACAAGATCTCCATCTTCGCCGGATTCACCCTCAACCTACTGGCTCGCAGCCATCCAGTAACGGCTTCGAGGCAGCACTGGAAATTATCGGGGATGGATTCAGCCCCGGCCCCCACTCTCAGAATGAGCTGGGTGTCATCAGTGTACTGGTGACACTCAAGCCCATAACTCCGCACCAGCTGTGCAAGCGGCTGCATGTAGATGTTAAATAACAGAGGGGAAAGGATGGCCCCCTGCGGGACCCCACATGGTAGTGGAGAACCCTCAGAGGTTCTGCCATAGTGTTACACCACTGTGCATCCAAACTCCCTAACTTTACCCACTGGAGGCCAGATGGCCTTGAATTTTATGTAGAGCATGGCATCCTTTCTTTTAAGTTGAACAAAGTACTTTTCAAGAAGAGTACCCTCACCCTGAGATTCCCCCCCCCCAAAAAAAACTTCAGCTGGAGGACCCTACAATCCCCTAACCGTTTTGCTTCTAGTCTTCAGTGGCTGTCACCACTAGTAGAACAATATCACCAATATTAGGTGGTACTCAAGCAAAAGATGTGATTGGGGAAAAATACAAGCCTTTATTTCAACTTTCTGGAAGTGAAGAAACCTTTCTGCCCTACCAAAATTACAAAGCCAGCATGATCAGTGGCCTTGTTTGCCGGGGATAATGGAAGTGGTAATTTAAAGTAATTTTCTCAGTTTTTGTGGAGTTTATGGGATCAGCAAAGAATAGCTCTTAGCTTTCAGCTTAGGCAATGTTCTGTAATAAACGCATCTATTCATTTGATCCTAGATGCAGCCAACACTACAGAAAAAGTTCCTGAACCCACCCAAGATGAAAAATCAGCAAACCCTCCTGGAACAACAAACCCAGAAGAGGTACAACCAGTCAAGGAGAAAGAAGAGGCAGCTGAGTAAGTAACATGGATGACTGGTTCATGATAACTCATAATTAATCTAGTACAGGAGGATTGAAGCTGAATAATAATACATTCAGAACTAAAACTGATAAAATATTTTTGGTTTGGTACATCCAATCAGTTTTGCAAATAAATATTTATTGAATGGAACTGAAACAAATCTCAAAGAAATATCATTATTAAAAGTATGTAGATGACTGCCACATTTTAACTCTCCAGTTTTTTGACCTTTTCACACTGCTCCTGGGGCCATGTCATTTCGCCAGTAGTCACCTGGGAAACAGTAGACATGCTGGGCACCTCATGGCACCCCACACACACTCCCTTCCCCCATTATATGGTGGGGATGGGACACGGTGTGATGGTGGCTTGTCTCTGTCCCCATCATTTGGGTGCAAGGGGGACAATGTGAATTGCCATGTTGCCCTTTCCCCCATCATATGGTGAAAAAAACTGATGGAGCTACCCAAAACATGCTTTCCCCTCCACTTCAGGAGGAATGGGAGTGGGGCCAAGCTATACTCAACTGCATTTTGGTCTCTGCCCTCTCTTTATGAAACACCGTTTTTAAAGTTTCCATTCTGAAGGAAGCCTTTTTTTATTTTATTACTTTTTTAGTTTTTGTTTGTTTGTTTGTTTGTTTGGGTTTTTTGCCATATCACCTCGGGATGAAGAAGCTAATTTGTTATTCTGTCAAATGATTCAGTTAGCTTCTGACAGACAAGGTTCTCACCCCAGAATATCCTCACAGTCCATTAGCAAGAAAAATGACACCCTTTTTCTGGTTTTCCATCTCAGTACTTCCTCATTTAAAAAATATACAGAAATAGATTGTTATGAATATTAGCAAATAGTAGTTGTAGACCTAGCTAGCTAGAGTTTGTCTAGTCACATCTGACTGCCATGTCTGAAAGCAGTTGCCACACATGAATGGTTGATGGACTGAATAACAGAATGATGATGAAGCTAAAGATAATTTTAAATGCCAGTTTTCTAATTATTTCAATCAGGATTCCCTCTGAGTCCCGCTTGTTTATCAATGTGTTGTTATTTTGTCTCATAATAACAGCACAAGAGTATTTCCATTAAGAACTTTGTGGGACAGTGATATTTTTAACTTTACCAGTGTGTGAGTCATGGAAACATGATGCCATATATGCCATGTTTTGCTTCCAAGTGCGATGAGTAAAATTAGTATACCATTTTTGTCAACAAACGAGACAATGAATCCTTAATAGCAGGAAATGAAGCTGAAGAAGAAACCTCTGCTATAACAGTTTTAAATATAACTCTGAGGATACTCAAGGAAGCTTGTTCAATGGAATCTGTTATAGTCCTATATGGAGCATTCCTTAATAAATGTTTATGTCATTGGAATGAAAAATGGCAATAGTTAATTTCAGCACAATGATTAATTACACAGTTAAAGAAATGCAGGAAGTTGCTTTTCTGTAACAAAAGGAACAAAATCATCTATTTTCTAGCTTAGATCAGAAAAAAGGAAAAATGATATTAAAATGCATTTGATGATTCCTTCATAGTCACTTTTTAAGCACATTACAGAGAGTGAAAATGCAACATTATCAAACAAACGCTGACAGATTGCAGCACACACCTATACAATTTGAATCAGACACATTCAAATGCACTGGTCATACCCATCCATGCTTTCAGACTGCTGCTAGTCTACTCACATATTCCAAATATATGAATGAATTTTCAAGAGCATTCAAATATCTGTAGCTGCTGCTTGTTTTCCTTCTAAGGCTCCCCAAAAACAGACTATGCAATATATGGATTTTCAATTGGGTTGGCCATTATGAAGCATTCCTGAATAAATTTAGCTGTTGTGAAGTAAGGGATTAAAGGTCACCTCATGAATTGTTTAAATAATAAGAAGCAGAAAGGAGGACTAAATGATCAGTCATTATATGCAGCTTTTCATCACTTCAATCTCTGGGGGATATGTATTTGGAGAAGCTCTAGTATAGCTCTATCCCCTGTCTTAGCCTAGCTTTGACCTTTCAATTGCCCACAAAGAGCTATTAAATAAGAGGCAGGGAGGGGAAGTTTGTGGTGGACTATATTTCCTGTTTTTTGTTTGTTTGTTGTATTGATTTTTCATTTTTCTCTTGCATTGGTTGTGATAGAAGGGGAAGAAATGGGCTAGTTCAAGAGCCTAAGGAACTTATACTGAGTCAAATTACTTGTCTAGCTCAGTACTGTCCTTTTTTCTTTTTTGCCGTGTCAGGAGCAACTTGAGAAACTGCAGGTCGCTTTTGGTGTGAGAGAATTGTCCGTCTGGACATTTCCCAGGGGATGCCTGGATGTTTTAATGTTTTACCATCCTTGTGGGAGGCTTCTCTCATGCCCTGCATGAAGAGCTGGAGCTGATAGAGGGAGCTCATCCATGCTCATTCAAACCTGCAACCTGTCAGTCTTCAGTCCTGCTGGCACAGGAGTTTAACCCATTGCGCCACCGGGGCCTCCACTGTCAAATTTAACTGGCAGTATATTTCCAGGATACTTTTGCATGACAGCTTAAACCTCTGAGCTGCTGAACTTGCTGATCTAAAGGTTGGCGGTTCAAATCCGGGTAGCGGATTTGATAGATCAATAGGTACTGCTTCTGCAGGAAGGTAAAAGCACGACATACAGTAATGCCGGAAACATGAACTTGCAGGTGTCTACGGACCACGCAGGCTCTTCAGCTTAGAAACGGAGATGAGCACCGGCTTAGAAATGGAGATGAGCACCACCACCAGCCCCCCAGAGTCGAACACAACTAGCCTTAATGTCAGGGGACATCTTTACCTTTACCTTTTAGTCATATCTGGAGATCCTTTGACCTTATTCCATATGTGTGTGTGCGGGAGGGGGGGAGGTAGTGTCTAGTCTTGTAGCATTGCAAATCAGTATGTTCCATTATTCATTACTTATTACATGCCATCTGAATTTGCTGGTTTCTCCATTATTAACTGTTTTCACCCTTATCCCATGTGTGAGTAAATTCTCCGTCTTCCCCCCCCCCTTTTTTTTAAAAGGTCTTATTTCAATATCTCTCGATATCTAAATGTGTGTTATTAAAGGCAAAGAAAAATAGTGATCTACTACACACACACACACACACACACACACACACCCTCCCTTTTTATGACTGTTTCTGACATTTAACTGACACTTTGTGAAGGAGCTGACAGGAAGTTCCACTGCTTAGTCTTTCAATAGATTAGAACTGTTTTTAAATGGGTGGAGGAGGGGCTGGGATAAGATCCCTTGATATTACCTGGTGATGCCCCAGCCCCAATTGTAATGCCTCCTGCTGAACATCTAAAATCAGATGTTTTCAGAGTGGTATTACCTCCTTTCTAGGAATAGGATATTATTGGATTAAATCTAGCATAACTAATTATATGTTTTGCAATTTGTCACTATCAGAGTAACAGAACTTTCAACCAGATCTTACAGGGAGGCATCTGATAGCAGACTCTAGAGAAGGAGGAACTTTCAATAAATCCAGACATGACCTCGCTGCCAAACAAAGTCACTCCAGATTTTGATTTCTTCTTTGCAATAGTTACCTTTATTTACAACTGAACATTGTTTTTGGATGAAATGAGCTAGAAAAATTGCTTTGTAGCTTCTCAAAGCCCTATTCCAGGATGGTAGGTGATGGCATGGATGTAAATGAAGCATAGCTGAAGGTACACATTAACGAAGTGGAATATTTTTCCCATTATGGAGGGTTAAAATTGGATAGTCACAGGATGTTGGCTGTAGTATCAAGAATTGTTATATTGCTTTGCATCTTGTGGCATGGGTACACATCTCATGAAAAAAAATCACATTGTATGGGAAGTCATCTTCAAATATTCTTAGCTGCTGCTGAAACTCTCTCATTCAACATGGTGGAATGTTATGCAGTGCTGCTGCACTTGGACTCATCTTGCCATTTGAGTGGAGTATTCGTTACTCATCTTCTTGATGTAGAAGCTGTAGTGGCAGCAGCAGCACAGAAACCTAGGAAGGGGAGATGGCAAGTCTTGTGCAAGACCAGAAAGCAGCATATATCCTTAAATAAATGTCAAATGTGTTATAATTGTTGTTATTCTTGTGGCTTCAAGTCTGAATGATAGTGACTCTTAAGCAAATCTATTATAGGGTTTTCTGGGGATGAAAATGTGTGACTTCCCAAGGGTCCCCCATTGGATTTTCATTGCCAAATAGAGATTCAAACACTGGTTTTTAGAGCCATAGCCTATTACTCAAACCACTTTGTTGGCAAGTCCATTTGGGAAGCAAGACATAACAGGAATGACAGCAACTAATATATCTACTGGACATATTTTGCTGCCTCCAGTGGGCTGCCTTTTACCTAACTAGCTAGATTTTAAGCACACTCTTCCTGTTTACCCATACTTTTCAGAAGTAGTTCTGGACAATCTCCCAATCCTTTTTTAAACAATCCCAGGATGCCATAAAGCTCAATTGCTGTGATATCACAAAAATCTATTATCTGAAGTGTCAGGAAATAGGATGATACAGACCTGGCAAATCTGTAGACGCCTGAGGAAGAGCAATGATTTGGGATTGCTAGGATCGTCTTTCCTTAGTTGGGGCATTTCACCCCCAAATACCTGGCAAGCCATAACATATGTCCGGTGAGCTGCACTCAGCTCTGCAATGTAACTACTTTAAGGAACAGCACGTTCTATATAACAAATAATATTAGATGCCTCGACGTTGAGGCCATTTGGTTTTCAGTCCGACAGCAAAATAGGTTTGAATTAGAGGGAGGGAGGGCAGTTTGCTTTTGAATCTGTTTCAAAGTACACAAAGCACAGGAGAAGGACAAACCACCACATCAGTGAGGTAATTTCAAAATCCACCTGAGGGATTAGTTACAGCAATGCCGATGCCATAGCCATAGCCAGCTATTACATCAACAAGGAGGAGGTTGAAAGACTTACACAGGCTGACCATATGTCCTGACTTACTCAATCACAGAGGAATTATATCGCATAACTGGAACAGGCATTAAAACCTAGCCTGCCTCGTTACTTTTCTTTTTCTACTTATCACTGTCTCCTATTAATGCAGGCTCCTGCCCTGGAGTTTTGTGGTAATATTCATTTCTTCAAGAATAATCTTAACTGACTTGTGAGGATTGCACCCATCAAAATGAAGAATTTTTAGATTCTAGGTCTCGCACAAATTTTCTGCATATTTTAAAACAAAATTAGAATTGCTTGTCCAAACTAAACCAAATTCAAAACTCCAAAACTCTAAATAATCTATGCCGTTTTGGGTCAGATTGTTCCATTTCGCCCCAGACAGATTTGTTTGCAAATTCCTTTTTTAGGGGTGGGGTTTGGCAAGCATATGCCAAGCCCCACCCCTAAAAATGGAATTTGCAAACAAATCTGTCTGGGGGGAAATGAACCAATCTGACCCAAGATGGCATAGATTATTTGGCAAATAAGTGACAATTCCCCTTAAATGTGTATGACCCAACAAGTTTCATGCCTGTTAACTGCAGGGACTGAGCCATCCATTTTAAACCCATCAGAATGTCTTGACCAAAAATTAAATAAAAATGCACTCTAGTTTATTGATTTATTTATATTTGCAGATGATAATATATCCTTATCTTGCAGTAGCTATGTCAAAGTCTGTGTGAAAAGTTTCTGGTTTTTTGTTTGTTTTGTTTTGTTTGTTTTTTGTAAACCACTTTGAGTCCCCTCAGGGGTGAGAAAAACGGTATATAAATACTGTAAATAAATAAATTTAAAATCATTCTGTCTACTACAGTATAATAAGGAATTGTATACTCTTCTATAAAAATATTGGAGACGTCCTTTTGTGTTTCCTCGCTCTCATTATCTTCCTATGCACCCAACACACATTTTCCTTAAACATTCTAAATAATTAGCTAAAATCAGAAGATTTGGTCATCAGCAAACTTGAATTGTCTGCAGCATCATGTCAGGTATAAATCGGTTAAAAAGCAGTGATCTTGCTACAGATGCTTGAGGAATTCTACTGTTTATATCCGAACAGGCAAAGCTATTTATTCTATTTTCCTTGTCCTTATATGAACAGTGGCTAGGATTTACAGGCTCAATGAAAATAATAGTAGAACTTGTAACTCCTATTGCTTCCTTTATCTAGAAGTACCTTCAGTGGTTCCATTAACATTTGGAGTCGATAACAAATATACGTAATATAAATAAATACATTAAGGAAGCAAGATCTGTTCATCTCCAGATCTCAGAAGATTAACTGAGGGCATAGCATGAAGCAGAAATACCTACCTGATGGACTTGTATAACCTTTGCACAAAATTCCAGGCCCATCTTATGCAAACAGAACCCCATGCAAAGTTGAGGATCTCAGTGATACTTGAACTAAAGGGATGGCATCAACACAAGAATGATAGAGCTGGAAGTGACCACAAGGGCCATCTTGTCCAACCACTGCCATGCAAGAATCCCAGCACTCCTGAAAGATGCCAATCTGACTGATGTTTCATGACCCCTAAAAATAGAAAGTTAAAAATAGAAAGTTAACCATTCCAGATGGAGAGTCCACCACCCAACATTCTTGCATCATTTAAGACCAGCTTAAAGTAGTTGAAGCTCTGGAGAGTTCCAACACTAGAACTAATTTCCTTTTTGCATATTGTGAATTAGGAGTGCTACGCGGCTTCAGCTGCAGTGGGCCCGTCCGTTTCACCGATAAACGGCTTTATCAAGCAGCCAGGTGTTATAATAACAGGCGTTTCATGGAATAAATTACATCTGTAACAAAATGAACAATTCAATATAGGTCTATGACATGCAGTAAAGAAGAGACATGGAGAACACTATTCACATAATAAAACATACTGTGCGATATCATGGCCCCATCATAGGTAATTCCATGGACCCAAAGGCAAGTACTAAAGGAGAGGGTAAAGCTTAAGTAATCTACAAAGGCATACAGGTGGGAATCACATCAAATTAACAATGAATTAAGACTGAGAGAGTCATTCAAACCAGTTGGATGTTCTGTTTTAAGGAGGGCAATTAGTCTGCTTTCAGCCCTAATGAGGTTATTCTGGTTGTTGCTATGGGGATGCTGTTCCACCTTTTCCAGAACTGTAAACTTAAAGGAACCAGGTTGATGGTTGACTTCAAGAAAATGTTTGTACAGTATAGAATTGTCAGCCCTCGACCTAATTCTCAAACGATGCTCAGCCAATCTTAATTTTAGGGCACGGGAAGTAGGAGTGCTAGCACAGAAATGAAATAAAAGAAATGAATACTAAAAAGAAAAAAGCATAATAGGTAAATGCAGATAAATCTTCATGCAAGAACATACTTTCAGTTTTGTATATTCAGTAAAACTAACAATCTCATCCCATGCATTTTCATACCTTGACAACTCCATTCAGCCTAAAGTGCTGAATTAATTTTTTCTACCTCAGTGTTACCATTATACCTATTTAAGCTGTTACGTTTTTGCAAGGATTTGAAACAATAGCCCACATTTTCTAATTACTCCTGAAAGGCTCATTAAAGATGCTTCAGACTGGAAAAAATTAATCACTGTTTAATAGGAAAGTTATGTGACACAGTTCCTCCTAATTTCTGTGAAAAGCGAAAGTCCTGTAAAATATGATTTCTTTCTTATTCTGTAGATATTTAGCTTGGATTTTTAAGCAAAGGGAGTGGGATACATATATCTATGTAAATACAATAGAAGTTCATTTTTGTATTGCCTCAAAATGAGGAACCTAGAACACTAACTGATCATGCTTGTGTTCTTTACTATTTCTCCTACCTTGCCCACATCATAGTTAGTAATTAAAAGGGGGGGGGGAATTTGACACCTCAGTTGGAAAAATATATGCATTGCATAGCAAGGGAATTACTTTCCTTAGAAAATTCTGTAATGAAGATTAAAAGATTTCACCACCTGTAGTGACAGTCTGTTAAAGACAACTGGGGAGGAAATGTCCATGGCAAACCTTTAATCGAAGCCGAAGAAATCTCTAGCAAGTCACATATGCTTTTAGGGGAATTTGAATTGTGATTAAAAACTATCATTTATCATTAAACTAAGCTTCTTGTGACACCTTTTGTGGCATAAGCTTTTATGGGTTGAAGTATATTTCATTAAATGGATGGAGCAAATGATTACCTAAGTAGGTAAGCAAGCGGATATGTCACATAGGTAGGCCAGCCTTCTTTAACCTGATACCTTATTGGTCTTACCTGGAGTTTATGGAAAGGGGAGAATTATGGCCCAGTATATCAGAATGGATCAGACTAAAGGACACTTGCCTAATTATATTTGACTCAAGATATCAACCTACAATTTTTGCATTATCCCAGTAGGCATTGTTAGATATAATGTAATATCTATACCTAGTAATGACTCGTCCATTCTACATTCCTCATCTTGAGACTTATTTATTTATTTATTTATTTTATTATTTCCACCATTTCTACCCCACATCTTCTCAACCCCCGAGGGGGGGACTCAGAGCGGCCTCACAACGGCAACAATTCAATGCCCAAAACACAGTAAACATATGATAAAAAACCACCAACAGTCAAAAATTAAAATACATTAAATGCAGTTAACATTAAAATACATTAAAATACGATTAGCATTAAAATACATCAAATACATTCACATAGGTTAAAAACAGTATTCTGTTCAGTATTCCTCTGTGGATCTCATGACTTAAACATTAAGCTCAATTATTTGATTTTCTGTACTCCTCCCTGTTTATTATTTGTTATTTATTTATTATTATTTTGCCACTTAACCAGCTTGCACACTGCTGTCAAGTTATAGTTGTTCCAAACAATGGTATTGTCAATTCTGGATGTTGTTTTGTTTTCAGGGAATGACACAGTGAGCTTTGGTTTTATAACCACACATTTAAAAGTTATGGCACAATATATAAAATTTGACAGATTTCCCCCTCCTCTTCTTCCCTCACTCATAAGATTAAAGAGCTAAAATGAAGCAAATGATGGCAGATGTGTTACATTAGTAAACAAAACACAAGTAGTGTGTGTGTTGAGTGCCTTCAAGCTGCTTCCCAATGTAAATTGCCCAGAGCCAACTGGGATGAGCGATTAATAAACCCAAAATAAATAAATAAATAATAATAATGACCCTGAGAGGAATCTATCATGGGGCCTTCTTGGCAAGATTTGTTGGAGGGGCTTTGCCTCCCTCTGAGACTGAGAGAGAGTGTCTTGTCTAAGGTCACCAAGTGGATTTCCATGACTGAGCAGGAATTCAAACTCATCTCCAGAATTGTAGTCCAGCATTCAAACCATGACTCCACATTGGTTCATTCAAATTATTACAAAATTTTTAAAAAAATAGTAAGCACTCAGGAGTAATAGACATAGCAGCTCCACTGGTTGCTGATAAATTTCCGGTCTCAATTCAAAATGCAAATTATCCACTTCAAAGCCCTTAACAGTTCAGCTCCTGCCTATATTCACGACCACATTTTCTCCTATGAATTAGCACGGGCCCTAAGATCTGCTGGGGAGGCCTTCCTTTCACTTCTGCCACCATCACAAGCATGGTTGATGGGGATGAGAGAGACAGCTTTGTCAGTGGTGGCCCCCCGGCTCTGGAACTCCCTCCCCAGGGAGATTCGACTAGCCCCCACTCTGTCTGCCTTCTGCAGGGATCTGAAAACCTGGATGTTCCATTATGCATTTGATGATGGTTAGGCACCTGTTCATGAAAGGCTCAGCCCTAATTGATCAATAGATTGTACTTAGCACTTTATCCCCAGCCCTGGCCCTATAGTCTGCTTTTTGCACAAGTCCATGGCCAGCCCTCTCTAATTCTGATCATGCCCACCATATTCCTGGTCACTGGTTGTTGAGATTGCTTTTAATACATTTTAATGACATTTTTATACCCTGCTGTTTTTAATTGTTTAATTAGACTGTTATATGTTATGTTTTTAACTGTGTTTTAGTGGTAAATTCAATTGTTTGCTCTGGGCTTGATCCTGCATGTAAGCTGCCCCAAGTCCCATCACGGAGATGGTGGTGGGGGATAAATAAAAAGTTATTATTATCATCTTACAATTAGAGCAGTTTTAATGAAGAAAATAATGGGGGTGAGGATTCTGTATAATAGTTGCATATTACTTGGTGTAAACTGCATTTTTTCTGAATCACCCTTCTCACCATCAACCCAAATACTTCCATTGCAGTACTGAAGCTGGGGACCCCCCCCCCCCCCAAGAAAATAAGCCTGAGCGCTTTGCAGGATATACTCTACAAGCAGTTCCATAGTCTGTTTGGCATTTTGGTCTGCTCCAATCAGATTTCATCCAGCTGCTCACAGGCTAGTCATAATGATGACTAGTGAGATATGTGATCACCTTGTTGGGTCATAGGTTTAGCATGCCTGCATCAGAAGATTCCTTTTGATTCGAGAGTGATTTGGCAATCAGTATCACAAAAGCTATATAGTGATGGATGGTTTACTTTAGCCTCTCCAAAATTTACTCATGCCCAAAATGTGGTATTGTAATCAGAGCTACTAAACCAGCAATTAATTATGCTATTAATCACTGTGCTTACATTAATTATAGCTCAGAGGAATCACCTAGTAAAATGAAAGCCGCATCCATCTAAATTCGGCATGTTGTTGGTGCATGAAACAAGTATCAAGACACCACATTAATTCCATGATGCTTCAAAATAAGGAGGGGGAGAGAAATATATATGCTGTCTCCAGTTTGTAGATCTATATTTGAACAAACTATATTTTACTACCAAATGGATCTAGTGTGGGCTTGGGTCTTAATTTATACAAAGAGCTTTTCTCTATCTGAAGGGCTGTCCAAAGACAACCCTCTGATAGCCTTACTACAAGTAGCATCTAGTCCAAGTTCAGTTTAAAACAGAAAATCCTACGAAGGGAGAGAAGGATCCTTGAATTTGACCAACTAGTAAGTAGGCAGTAGAGGGAACAGGTCCACCCATCTCAATTTTCACCACTATGGTCTGATTAATTCTCTTTGTAATTACATTATTTTATTCAGATCAGGTAATATATGCAAATACGTAACCAG
The DNA here is from genome assembly GCA_030556195.1 of Anolis apletophallus. NCBI lineage: Eukaryota > Metazoa > Chordata > Lepidosauria > Squamata > Anolidae > Anolis > Anolis apletophallus. The sequence goes on along the minus strand of JARBWK010000007.1, from coordinate 109,857,158 downwards.
GTATCTTTCCTGACACTTTTATTTTTGTTACCCATTATACATTTCCTCTTCAGAGATTCATAAATGTTCACACTAGATGGATCCTTACTAGCTTAAAAACCTTGGAGGGAATCATATGGTACATGGACATATTATTATTATTATTATTATTATTATTATTATTATTATTTGCAATACTTTTACCCCACCCTTCTCACCTCCGAAGGAGGACTCAGGGCGGCAACAAGGCAACAATGTGATGCCTAATACAGTATAAAAACCATAAAATAACATTTACAACATTTAAACAACATCACAGTACATAGTTAATTTAAAAACAGTCTTCCGTCCACAAATCAGGTTAAAAACAAGAAGCCCTATTTCGTCTGTCAATTTGCCAATCCGATACTAATCCACATGCTGCATTCTGCTATTGTGCAAAGGCCTGGTCCCATACCAGGATTTCACTTTTTTCCTAAATGCTAGGAGAGATGGGGTTAATCATATTTCGCTTGGAAACGCATTCCACAGGCAGGGAGCCACAGCCAAGAAGGCCCTGTCTCTTGTCCCCACCAGCCGCATTTGAGATGCTGACGGGAGTGAGAGCAGGGCCTCCCCAGATGATCTTAAGTTACGAGGTGGGATGTAGAAGCAGATGCGTTCGGATAAGTAAGCTGGGCCAGAACCGTATAGAGCATCACAGGTATCAATAACCTTATTAATTTTAGTGTATCACAGGTATCAACAACCTTATTAGAGGGCCTTGGGTCCTTATAGGTCCCCAGGTGTTTGGCCCACAACTCCCAGAAATCCCAGCCAGTTTATCAGCTGTTAAGATTTCTGAGAGTTGAAGGCCAAAACATCTGGGGATCCACAAATTGAGAACCACTGCTCTAGTTTTTTTCAAGTCCATATGGTCCCAAAAATAATTACATTTTGTCCCTGAACCAGCCAAAAATTCTCCAAAACCAGCCTGAAAGAAAAGCCAAAACAATACATTGGCAGGCTTTTTTTCCCAGTCAACTACACATTGGTAAATCTCACTTATACACTGTGCTTACTTTAGTGAAGTCTAACAGTAGAATTTAGGACATTGTCACTTCAGAAATCTGGAGAAGCTGAACATGGGACAATACGACTCTCGGGGAAAGGGCCTCCCTGATACCTTCACCAAATGTGCTTATGAGGGTGATGGGACAGAGGGAAAACTGTCTTTCAAAGCTCGGGCAGACTCATTTAGAGTGATATAATCTTTCATTTACACTGAATCTTCGCTTCTTAGGACTTTTTAGGTCATAGCACTTTCCAGTGCCTGGAAACAGACTGACAGCTAATAAAGTTGTCATAACTAGGACTTTCCATTCTAGCAATAAGCTTCAGTCTTCAGTCTGGCCAAAACTTCTTGACCAGTTGAAGGCAAGCCCACATTAAATAGGATGTAACCATAACATACAGTATGTCTATGGCCATATCAAACATATCCAAACAATAAATTAAGACATTATTCTTGATAGGGCAAAAATTGCCCTAAGCACCCCTGAAACCTGGGGAGGCAGGGAGGAGAGGGGGGAATGAAGAGTATGGTTCAAGCTTAGAAGTAAGTCCAGGACTACACCCAAATTTCAAACTACAATGTCAGGAGGAGATATTATGCTTTCTTACAGAGATCAAAGAATACTGTTATATAGCTAAAGACTGAAAATTTTACTGTTTGTACTATAGCTCCTAGAAGTCTCTTGCTAATATGATCTGTATCCAATGGAACTTTTCTAACCTCGGTCATGAAGTTCTTTTGAGGTTTACACTCACTCGTTTTAATTTCAAAGTTCAGTAAAAGTGCAGCTTCAGTAATACACAAATTGTTTTGCTTAGCTCCAGAAAATGTTAACATATGTATTTTGTTAAGAGATGACAAAAGAGCAGAGAGACAGGCAAAATGAGAGATGTAGATGAGAGAGAGAGAGAGAGAGAGAGCAACATGGGATGATATAACTAAACAGAAATATAGAACATAATCATCTTCATCCACCTGCAGAACCATCAATGCCAAATAGTGACAAGTTTTATGTTATGGGTTGGCAATCTCTAGCCAAAGCTGCTTGAATTCCCATATACCACATTTTTCTTGGAAAGATTACAGATGAGAGGGATGTAATGCACAAATATATATTTGTTGGGATACACTCATTCTGATGTATGAGTCACATAAAAAGATCCTTTGGAATTGAATACTGGATAGCCTCAATTTATTACAAATGTGCAATCGCACTATCAAAACATGCAATGATTGTGTTTGCTTACACTTGAATGGCAGCCAGAAAATCCATCATCATATATTGCTTCAAGAAGAATACAGTTTCTTGCACTGAGAATGGATGCACGGTTTAAACTCTCAGGTCTTGAAATCTGAGGCAGGAAAAGCTTACCACTAAGCCTGCCATTCCTCAACTGAGTTTTAGGGTTTCATTAATTCAATTTGATGGAACTGGTCATATTCCAAAAGAAATTAACTGACCAAATAAACCAAGCTCCTGAGGAAAATAAGAATGGAGCAACTTTCTCTCCCCTCACGATCTATGGCCTTTTTGTAGAGATGCAGTCTAAACACAGTTATTTGGAAGTAAATTAGGATGCAATCTCTAAGAATGAAAAATGCTGATATTTGTGGAGTTGTCCCAATTTGGATTAATACTTTGCCATCCTATGTTTTTATTTTATACTGTCCCAGTTTCTCTCTCCTCCTCCCATTTCTCCTTTGTCTCCAGCAGTTTTCAATTCCTGCAAACTGAATTCAAAGTACAAAAGTAATGTGGACTCATCTCAATGAGGGAAGATGAGAAGAGAGGGTAGGATCTTATTCCCAATAGGGTCAGTTAAAAGCAAATTGCTGCAATACTTTCTTGCTTGCATGTTCTTCTTTGTTAATAACCTTTGCAATCTTGACAATACACTGACTTGCCTGGATACACATATCCCAGTGTTCATGTGTGAACAACTTCAAGGCAGGATTAGACAGATTCATGCATATCAAGTGTATCGGTAGTTACTGAAAAGGACATTCAAGTGCCACCTCGGAGTTGGTTGAGATAGGCAGGATTTCCCTGGGTACTGGTTGTGGGGGGTCGGGAGCAGGTCAGGGTTTTGCCCTCCCTTCTGCTCGAGATCCCCGTGTACAACTGGTGGGCCACTGTGTGATACAGAATGCTGGACTAGATGGGCTGAGGTCCAATTCAGCATGGCTCTTCTTATGTTCTTATGTTCTTATGTTTGAGGGCATGAAAACAGATGAGGGATGGGCAATATATTAATGAAAGTTTGTTACTTCCATACCAGTGGAAGGGTAAATGTTCTCTGGGTTCTACTCTAAAATTTAAAGGGACTTTCAAAGGTGCTCTGAAGCTTATTCTCAGTTTGGGTTTTAATCATAGAGGGAGGAACAGACTTATGACCACTTCACATGGGCCCTGGGGCCATGCCGTATCACCAGCAGTCACTGGTGAAAGGGAAGGTGCAAGAGGCGGCTTATGGCACCTTGCACGTCCTCCCTCCTTCCCCCATCTTATGGTGGGAGAAAACCTCAGTGGCCTGAGGCCCAGGGATTTTAATGATAATGATAAATGTTGTTATTTTATGCTTATTTTATATTGCATATAATGTGTTTATGCAATGTGCCTGATATATTGTTTATATGTCTGGGTTGGGCAATGATGTTGTGTTATTGTATTATGTAGTTTTGTTTTTTTAATATTTGAGTTACACCCATGGGAGAAAAGCAGGATATACATAAATAAATAATGGTGCGGACTGTCTCCATCAGATGGGGAAAAGGCCAACAACGTACATTGCCCTGTTGCCCTTTTCCCCATCATATAGCGAAATGGAGAAGAAAGTGCAGGTAGATCCATTGGAGCTGCCCAAAAATACTTTCCTTTTTGTCATGTAGAAGGAAGCATCTTGCAATGCTCCCCCCCCCCCCCCACTTTGGGAGGAATGTGGGAGAGGCCAAGCCAGCATCATCTGATGACACTTGGCAGGCCCCATCAACAAGTGGAAGAAATGGTGAAAAGCCCTTGAAGAGTACTTTATAGCCCATTTGAAGAGGTCTTTAAAGGGGAGATAGTGGCACGTTCCTCTTACTCCTGTGCTTTGAAGCAGTTGGAAAAAGCTTAGACAGACTCTAACAGCCAATCAGTAGTTCAGGGGACAGAAGTATGCATGCAAACTTTGGCTGTTGTTGCATACTGGGGGGAGCAGTTGGGTGGAGGAAACAGTATCTTTGGATCCCATAAACATACCAGTGGACACTTATACTCTACCAGCTTGGCACAGAAAGCATGGAGTAATGGTTTGAGCATTGGACTGTGACTCTAGAGAACAGGGTTTGAATCCTCAATCATGGACACCTACCAGATTACCTTGGGCAAGCAACATTCTCTCAGCCTCAGAGGAAGAAAAAGGTAAACCCTCTCTGAACAAGACCTGCCAGGAAAAATCCATTATACAGCTGCCTTAGGGTTGACATAAGTCAACAATGACTTGAAGGCATACACCAAGAAGAAATATTATGAAGTTAATGAGACTGCCATAAGTTGGCAAGCACCGGTGGGCGAATCCAAGTGGAAACAGATGGGCAAGTCTACATCTCCATTCTCCTTATCAACAATAAACTTGATTCTGCCTTAATTACTTGTGTGAACATGCCCACAGAAAGAGACCATATACCAAAGTATTATCCTATCCACGGTATCCCATCAAAGTCACAAAGGACCACTAAAAAGAAGCCAGTTGTCATACGATTTCACAACAGAGGGAAAGAATGAAAAGAAAACAGTAATTAAAACCCATGCCCATAAGGTAATGAAGAGGGGATTAAGTGGCCATGTATCACTAATCCCCCAAGTACACTGAACAGGAAGTAATAAAAGAGAGAAAATGTATGAGCAAGGGAGCTTTAATTAACACCACAGGAATGTTTGCTGAACAGAATCTTGGCACTAGAGGAGGACATTGCTAGATAACACAGTGCCTTGCAGAGTACAGTTTTAATTCTTGCTTTAAGGCAACTGCACAGAAACAATACTCCAGCAGTGTTTCAGGGGTTCCAGAAGCAACCTTAAGTCCATTTGGAACCTTAAGTCCAGAAGCAACCTTAAGTCCATTTTAGAGAAGTGGGCAGGGATGAACGTACATTAATCGCACATGCTAGAAAGCATTAACATATCATCCCCTGCAACTATCATTTGGGAGGGACACAGGTTCTCCTCTGCCCTTCTGTTTTCCTAGCTACTTTAAAATAAATAATTTTGAGTAGGAATTTATTTACCTCCTGCCTTTTTTCAGTTTAACTCATACTATAGTTAAACAGTATTTCAAAACATGTGGCATACAAACATTAAAAAAGTAATTACCATGTATACTGATGTATAAGTTGGTTTCCCATATACGTTGAGGACAGGTTTGGGGCCAAAATTATGGATTTTGATAAATTCCATGGAGAGGAGAAGGCACAAAGTCCCCTTTAGGGCTAGCCAGCCCCAGCCGCCACCACTATTTCACCACCCAGGCATTCAAAAAGGCCAAAACTCATGCTAAAATAAAGAAAATTTCTTTTAAGTTCTCCAAGGATGGACTAAACTCTTGCCTTTTGCATATCTACTCAGAGCATAAGAGTTAAAGTAAAATACTGTGGATAAGTCAACCCACATATGGGGGCGGTAATTTTTTATTTATAATCTCTAGACGTAGTACGTAAAATAAACTATACAAAAAAAGTAAAATCAGCTAAAATGTAAGTCATTAATAAAACTGGGGAAGAAAGTATCCAGCATATTATACAAGGCTTGTTACCAATAAGAAATCAATCCTCAAAATCTGCTTAAACAAAAAAAAACTCTCTGCCTGTGGAAACATAATAATGGAAGTGCCAAGTTCTCTGGAAAGGGAATTTTAGAGCATGGGAGCAGTCACCACAAAAGCACTTTATTTATTTATTTATTTATTCGATTTAGTAGACCGCTCTCTCCGGAGCCCAGAGCGGTTTACAGCAATAAAACCAGATAAAACACATAAAAACAGCATTATAAAACCAGTTTAACCCCTTCCCAACAATAAAATCCCAACAGAACGACAGTAGTGCAGGCGGCAAAGACGCGACAGGATAGCAAGTTATAGCAGGCATCAGTCAGAGCCGAATGCCTGCCTAAACAGCCAAGTCTTTACGGACTTTCCTGCACTCCACCAGATATACCTGTGAAGGTGGCGGAACAGAGAGAAAAGTCTCTCCAAAAGATCTCAAAACACAGACCAGTTTGTATATGTTACTTCAAATATCCTATTTACTGTTAATTATGCTGTGTGTAAGCTCATTGTGGAATGACAGCCCATGCCCAACCATGGTAAGGGGATAAAGCTGGGCACTACCCCATGGTTTTGTCCACTGTCCTCTGGCTTCTGGACCTCCATCTAATGAGGTTCTGGGTCCCACTAGTTCAAATTATGAAGAGGTATGCATTCTATGGGAACATGCTCCTCTGCCCATGAGAGTTATAGACACAATTCTCTTCCAGGCAAGATTGATAAGAGTGGATAGCAAAAGCATAAGTTATCCAAAAAGGCTGTGGGAAAATCTAGGAAGTACAGCAAGAAACATTTGGTGCCCTTTCAAACAAATAGCATTCCCATAATGATGCAAATAGGGAAACTTAATTCCAGCAGTTATGGAAAGGCAGCCTATTTTTCTTTCAAAATGGCAAAAGGCAGAACAACACTTTTATTTCCAGCGGATCACTCAAACTTTGACTTTCTCCATTTGCCTTACTCAGGAGAGTTGTGTTAAATGGTAAATATTTGGTTACTCATTCAAATTAAAGCCAATTTATCATATGTTTATGATCCACCCATTGCAGTCATAAGGGTATTTTCTGTGTTGCTTTAAAAATACATTAACATGCTTTGCAAATATTTAAATTAAATGCAGACTCTCTTCCGCAGCTGTATTCAGACCTATTTTTCTTATGCCCCAATGGATTATCTTTCATGCTATGAGTGAATAAGGGTCAGGGGGCTACAGCTTCAATGCAAACTCAGCACAAGCTAATGTACTGAGTCAGTTTTATGCACATGCTGTAACTCAAAAATCAGATTTGCAGAGAACAAATTCATTTTTCCAAAGGAAGGGGGTATTGTACATGGGTGTTGTGTTCTCCATGATAGTGTCAGCAGTAAGACTGCAAACCAGTACCTACATTAGTTCAAATGTTTGGTTGTGCTTAATTTTAAAGGGGTGTGTGTGTACATCACTTTTCTATCTTTTCTCCTGTAGCTTATGATTCCAATGTCAGGAAATAATATATAACAAGGCACAGAAGAATCAATGTAAAATTTCTTGTAAGAGTACAGAGTTTTCTCATATGTTAGTATTTCCAAAAGAAGATAACAATATATGCCACTTTAACTACTTAATCCTATATACATTGATTGTCATATTGCTTGTGGCGGATGATGGTCCAATGAAATTCTTTACCATTGTTGGCCTATTTACATTTCCAGTGTATGAATCAAGTGTAATTTGGACATGAAAAATGTCTTTCTTTCATCTAATTTGGGAGTATAGCTCTTTGTAAAAGGGGGGCAAGGTCATTGGCAAGAAGTGAATTTCTCCCACTCATCCTCCTCACATATTGCATATGTCTGAGACAGAGAACTGCTCATGTGTCTTTATTACCTGTGGACAAGTAAGTCATACAGAAGTGAAGAATGTTATATTCAAAGTAATTCTTCGTATCTTCAATGTAAAAGTTCTCCATCATCTTATGCCTTTGTATATATTGAAACAATTTTTGCACAATACACCACATATATACACATTCTCCCTCAATTTGAACACTGTATTCTGGAGGTCCAGGACTCTGGATGTTCCACATAGGTTACTATATGTTTTTATTTTCATGTGTTTATCCCACTGATATATAAAGTAAAGAAGTATGCATGAAAGGTGTGCCACATTTCTGTCATGCAGAATTCTCAGCTTTTATTTACAATTCATGAACTCATCGGCATGAAAAATCATCTTTTCACTTCCAGACAAGTCAGGAATGATAAACCAAGAAGAAACCTTGATTTAAGATTCCAGGATGTCAAGGAAGTGCAAATTAGGAGGCCTGCTTTGAACATAATATTAATGTGGGGCTTTTGATAGCTACTATGAAACAACTTCAAAATATTATGCGAAGGAAGCATAGTATAGGACCGTTGTGGAGACCTGAACTATGTAACAAAATAACATCAGCTACTCAAGGCAAAGGACCATGTGTCACTCAGTGCTCCCTGGTAATCATATGTTCTTACTTACTATATTATTTACTATTAAATTACTTTGAATTATTAAAAATTACTGTTATTTGCTATGTGTCAAACTTATATCAATGTTGTAATTTGTTTCTAACTTCTCAGCTGTTCTTCTTTCCCAACCCATCCCCAAAAAGTGCAGAGAATAAAAGACCAGGAACACCCATAAATGAATATGCTCAAGAACAGCTAAAAGAAATTGTCAAGAAAATGAAAGAAAGGACAGCCGTGTATAGAGAAAAGCTGACAGATCCCGTCCTCTCTTCTCCCGAGCCCAGTCCAACAGCCAGTAAGTCAATTGAAATTGTATCTTGCCCAATACTAGAGGCCCCATCTATACTGCCATACAATACAATTCGAGACTGCATTATATGGTCAGTGTAGACTCATATAATGTAATTAAACTGCACTGAACTGCATTTTTTGAGTCTAAACGTACCATATAGTGCAGTTTCAATGTAGCAGTTGGGGCCTTGTGCTATGAAGAAAAGATTGGGTCCTCTATCAGCAGTTGGTTGTGCCAGTGTTGAGTTCAGGGCATGCGAGAGGCACATCATAAAGGCTGAAAATCCATGCAGATTGTCTGAGAGCATTGTTTCAGTGTCCTCAAGAGCCTCAGCTAGTGAGGGCTTGTTTGGCATTTCTGAAGATGCCACCAAGGTTTGATCCATTATCTCTTCCTTGCTGATCGAGAAAGGTGATGCCCTTCCTTTTGGCAAAAGCGCCATATTGGGGGGGGGGGGGGGTTGCTGGCGACTTGGAGTGCTCTTGTTGCACCTCAGACAAGAGAAGCCCTCACACACCAGACAGTACTTGAAAAACTAGTTCTTTTATTGAAGCAATATAGTTCCAGTAAATAGATTAAAAAAGGAAAAGGCAAAACGGTGATAAGTCCATCCAACAGAGTCAGTCAGTTCAAAAAGCAGGAATAAAACTGTTAATCAAATAGCTTGAAGCATAGCAAGGCAAGGCAATCCAAAGATCTAATGCAAAACTTGAGACAAGGAAAAACAAGGCAATCCAAAAACGCCAAGGAACAAGACACTAGGAAAAACCATAATCCATGGGCCAGGAACAAGATTTCTTCAATGCTGTCTATTCTAAACGAAGCTTGGAAACTGAACAATGGCCTGGCTTGGCATCTTGAATAGGAAACAAATTTCCTTACAGTTCCTTATCCCTCTGTCTAATTCTAAATCTTCTATGTTGACCTTGAGTGCTCTGTCTTCTCTCACAGAAGTCTGCCCTGCGATCAAAACTCCCTTCAGCTTCTCATGACTCCTTTTCTTGCTCATTAAAATCTCCAAAGTCACAACAAACAAGGAGGGGGGTATGGGTGGAAAACTCTAGCAAAAGGAGAAAAGGACTGTTCAAAAGGCAAAATTTGAAGAGATCGTGGTGACTATCCAGTCTATATAATATGCGTTTTATACAACGATCTGGAGGTCAGCACAATATCAAGTATGAAAAGCAATCCGTTCAGTCAATACACATATACAAAGGTCTACACATGAATTAGTTCAGCACACAAGCAATCCGTTTGGTCAACACAAGTATAAAGTATAAAGAGGTCTACACATAAGTTAGTTCAGCACATGATAATAAAATAGGTCAACACATTAGCAACAATACACTCACGGCACCTCCACAAGCCTCTGATTAAGCAGTTCCATAGAAGTGTATGAATTGGTCCCAAAAAAATCCTTCATAGCAAGATCTGCTGGGGCACGTTCCCATAGGGAGTGAGGCCCTGTGTCCTCGTCGATTTGTCCGGGAGCTTTTTGGGGGCGGAGTTCCGCTGAGGCTGGTGCGTTGGGGCGGAAGTGCCACTGTGCAGCTGAAAAGCCGCTCCGTTTAGCAACAGGCTGGATGCCGGTCAAACTGTGCCCTTTAGTGCATCAAACTGGGCTGGGCATCCCTGGTAAAGCCGTTTGAGACCTGTGGGGGCGGAGTGACGCTGAGGCGAGTGAGCTGCTGCGGGCGTCCCGCTGTGTGGCTGAAAAAATGCTCCGTGTGCCAACAAACTTGGTAATTGTAATCCTGTGCCCCATTGGGAAAAGTGGAGACCTTAGGTGCCGCCTTTAAGGATCTCTAACTATCCTGGTGCAGAGCTGCCAAAACAGAATTGACCCTGTGTGGGACGATGTCGTGCCGACGGCTTGGAGGAGGTTTCTGGCGCCAATATGTGGCCGTTTTCGTGCCGTAAAAGGCACTTCCTCAGGGCACTGAGCAGCACGATGATAACAACAATCACATCATTAAAGGTAAGTTCATGGGCTGGATACATGAACTTCCGCCCCAATGCCCCAACTAATTCATGTGTAGACCTTTGTATATGTGTATTGACTGAACGGATTGCTTTTCATACTTGATATTGTGCTGACCTCCAGATTGTTGTATAAAACGCATATTATATAGACTGGATAGTCACCACGATCTCTTCGATTTGTGCCTTTTGAACAGTCCTTTTCTCATTAAAATCTCCACCTGTTATTTTATCAACAGCAGGCACTCCTGTTTCCTTGACTAGAGAATTCTCATCAAGAGGAGGCCTGGGAATCAAACAGTTCTCATCAGCAGGATTCTTATCTGTAGAAATCCTGGGAATCACAACCTCATTCTGTACATTTAATTACATGTCCACATCCCCATTGAAACCCACATCATGAACTTGAGAACAAGACTGAAACACCACAGCTCTGTTGAAGGGCATATGAGAGATGAAGATGGTTCCCCATGATGGTGGAGGCTTTCATGTGGGCACTGATCATGACCTATCATGAAGGTATAATAGCCACGAAGTCTAGCCCAGTAATAGGGGTGGCTAAAATGCTCAGGCGAGGAGCCTATTCTGCAGAAGGAGTCCTAGGAGAGGTTACGTGAGTGGGAGCTCCAAGATCTTGTGGATTGAAAATGGTACTGTTAGGAATACTGAGATCAGGAGAAGTGGTGCATTGGGAAGTGGCCTCGAGTGGTCGATCTAGAGCCCCTCCTGTCAGTTTAAATGGTCTTGACCACATTCGGGGGGCAGTGCTCTCAAAGAGAGTGATCCTCCTTGCTCTTGTGATGGCAGGCCCTCTGAGAGAGTTACGGGAGGGGCGAGGAGCAGCTCCGTCTCCATGGGGGACTGCTGGGGTTCCACAGACATCAGATGTGCAGGCAGGATAGAATCGATCAACAGTGATAATGGTAGAGGATCTGCATTGTTAGCCTCTGATACAGCCTGGGATTGGGAGAGCCTGGCACCTTAAAGTGGGGAGCCAAGGGCTTGCCACCATCACATTGATTCCCCTTTTTGCTGTTATCTTGAACTACTTTGGCATGTTCAGTCACTTTGCCTGAGAGGAAGCAATCTGGGGGGACTTGGGCTTTTTCACTTTCAGGCTGGAGGTTGGTGGATCTGTTGCTTGAGGCGAGTTGAGGCCACAGGAGGCCAGCAAGAGCTGTGCAGCCAATGTGGAAGCTAAATCTATAGTTACGGTAGGCTGCTCCAGGGCTGCGCGATTGTCAGGGTGGTGAGGTTAACCTATCAGCACCCACTCATACAGGAGCAACTTGAGATGCAGGTTTAGATGTGCACTTTTTAAGCATCATTGTGATGATGATGATGATGATGATGATTATATTTCTTACATACCTCTCCTAACAGCTTGAGGTGGGTCACAGCTTGAGGCAGATTACAGCTCAAGATGGAAGCCATCATTGCAAGAAGAATAGAGAGACAGAACTAGCCTGTCCATTTAGCACGAGCAGAGTCCAGAGGATAGCTGAATTGTAGTCAGGAAATCAGTCAATCAATGATCCAAGTCCAAGGTAGTGTCAGAAAAAGTAGTCGAAAATGTTTCCGAGTCCAAAAAATGTTAGGAATAGGAGCTAGAGATTGGGAGGTTCTTAAACTGCTGCTTTTGCTGTGGACAAAAGGAACTGGGAGTGAGCAAGGCTACTTCCAAAATGTTTCACTGCATAGTTTGTATAAGGTTCCAAACTGCTTCGCGAATGCACGGAAGACCCATATGTGCAATTTCACAGAGACCGCAATAAAGAATGGTAGGTTACATACCTGTGACCATCTTTCTTCGAGTGAAGCTCTGTGAATCCACACTTATGAAGTTTGCGCGCCAGCGCGGGCTTCCAACGGACACTTCGCAGTTGGAAAAGTTTTGGCGGTAGCTCCGCCCAGCCGGCCCGGAGGGCATAAGCGCCTCCAGCGCCCACGCCATTCCTACGCCACATTTGCAACTAGGAAAGGGGGTGGTTTGAGAAAGAGGGGACGTTGCCGGGCGGGTTCGGTGTGCATTCACAGAGCTTCACTCGAAGAAAGATGGTCACAGGTATGTAACCTACCATTCTTCTTCGAGAGCTCTGTGAATGCACACTTATGAAGATTTACCGAGCTAAGGTAAAGGAGGTGGGAACAAACCAGCCAGATTGTAGAAAAATGAACAGGTTTATTGCAACCAGCAACCTGAATAAATAACATGTTAGACATATAAAAATGAGTGGAAGGCAGGCTCCCACTTGTAAACACAGTGCAACAAGCACCATTCATGTCAGGCACGCAGGCCTCACAACATAAGTGCAACAAGCACCATTCATGCCAGGCACACAGGCCTCATAGCAGAAGTGCAACAAGCACCATTCATGTCAGGTACACAGGCCTCATAACAGTGAGTGCAACGAGCACAACCTGAGAACAAAAGGTGCACAACTGGTGCAACCTAACCCGTAAGTGGGTAAAGCGCGCTTTAACCGGTAGACTGTGCCCCTACCTGGGGCACGGCACACACTTAACATTGATAGTGCAATGAACAAGAGGTGTTCGATCGACGCAACTGTCGACCGACCAGTGCAAAGAGGGAAGATATAGGGCTGACTACTCGGCAGCACCTTGCGGGCCAGGGGCTAAGAATCGACCGACCAAAGGCCGCTCCCTCCCAAATAGGGTGTCTACCCGGTAATGAGATACAAAGGTAGAAGGGTTGGCCCAGATGGCCGCTCTACAAATTTGGTCAGGGGATCCCCTGGAGGAACGCAGTCGACGTGGCCACTGCCCTAGTCGAGCCCCTTGACCTTAGATGGGCACGGCTGACGGGCTATCTGATAGCACAGTTCAACCAGGGATGCTACCCAATTAGAGAGTCTCTGTGACGACATTCCGGCAAGCCCA